>OZ038508.1:25906541-25929041 GCA_964036315.1 Acanthosepion esculentum | reverse complement strand
CCTACGTTTAAGTATATCTGATGCTTTTATATAAGAACATATCTTACTTTGTGCCCGATGAGCTGGAAAACCAGCGAAACTTAAATCGCACACCAAAACGTAGGTATATGTATTTATATTAATATATATATATATATATATATATATATATATATATATATGCGTGTTAGTAGGATGTAGAATAGTATTTTGGACAATAAACCAAAGACCAGGCTCAGATCTAATATTACAGATCATCGCAAAAACAGTTATAACACAATGTCATATACAGGATAATTAAAATTTAATTAAAATAAATAATTAAAGTAAATAATTTAAATTTAATTAAAATTTAATTATAACACAATGTCATAAACAGGATAATAGGATAACAGAGAGAAGTAAAAAGACAGAGATCTATTCTGTGTAGTCTGGTTTAGAAATCCACTAATGGCTAATATACATTTAAAAAAATTAATTTTTGGTCTTTGATCGTCTGATATGATGGGCTAATTTAATTTATTGCTGTTCTATATATATATATATATATATATATATATATATATATATATATATATATATATATATATATATATATATATTAGCTTACTTATGGGTCACTACATCGCTTAAATTTACCTTTCTTTATTTTATTTTGTTCTTGTCGTTTCTTTCTTTTTACCCCACATTTTTTTCTTTTTCCTTTTCTTTCTTTCTTTCTTTCTTTCTTAGACTCTTTACGCTAATTAAGCCGGCTTTCTATTTTTGCAATTTTTTTTTTATTTCTCTTTCTCTTCCTTTTTCTCTTTCTTTTATTTTGCAGTATTTCTTCTTTGTTTTTATTTCAGCCTGTTTTCTTCTTCTTCTTCTTCTTCTTCTTCTTCTTCTTCTTCTTCTTCTTCTTCTCAAGGTGTCGGAGCTAATATCTTGCAATTGATTAAATTTGTCCACACCAACCGTGTCGGCCCATATCATTTGATTCCCGCCTTTTACTGCTAACTGAATTACGCCGACACATTTCCCGCCACTTTTTGCTGCTTTGTTTTTCGCAACTGCGGCCTTTGATTAATTCTCATATTTACGAAACGCATGCTCCAATTAGTCGACAGCATCACTACCACACATGTGTGCGCACCTATGTATTTAGGACTCGCCTGCCTTTGCAGGTCAGAGCATATATTTGTGCATAATTGTCGGTTTATTTGGTGCCGGCAGGGGAACTTGTAATTATCTCTGGGGTAATAGTTGCGCTGTTTGAACGTGTTCATTGTTAGTAGTCCAGAAGTTTTTTTTTTTTTCCCCTATGCAATAGTCTGACTATGAGTGCTCGATGGAGAGTAAAGTTTTACCAGTTACTCTTTTAGACCATTTCGAGTTTAATGAGTTCCAACCTCATTGGTTTTTCTAGCATATTAGCCCTAGGCCAAGGCAAATATCTACTTAGGTTTCTTAGCAAATATCTATGCAGGGTGTTTGCTGTTAAACATTTAATGAGTTCAGTCACATTATCATGGTCCCGTGTTAGGCAAAGCTTACTAATATGTATACAAGTGACTTGCAAAGAACTATTGTAAGTATAATGAGTTTGTTTTTGTGCTCTGTTATTTTGACCCTGTGTCAGACTTAGATAAAATGAATAAATTCAATACGACAGGATTTGTAGCAAGAGGTGTGGATATTATTCTTGCTATTAATTTTTGATTCATAATTTTTTTACTTTTAATTCTGTTGCGTTTAATCACATTCCCAGGTCGCTATTCTACGATCATTAAATAAGCAGTACGGATCTGAAATAAATAAATAAATAAATAAATAAAGTGTAGCTGAGAAAAAAAATGTCCACCAAATCTGAAACAGTATCATTCCTCTGTGGTTTGTCAGTCTTAACGAGACAGCACTTTACTGATTAGGCTAATATCCGAAGTCATTAAAATTTATTCATATATATATACATATATATATATATATATATATATATATATATATATATATATATATATATATATTTTCATCATTTCACCCCCACCAAGTCAATAAAACAACTACGAGATTGTTAAAGAATCCTTAGGAAAAAAAGAGAGAACAATAAAAGATCAGGAATTAAGAAGATGGAAGATAAAGATTAGCATTGCATTTAAATTCTTGAAGATCAAAGTCGCTGGAAATCATGGACCTGAAAGAGAGTTCCACAAGCGAAAGAGATGTTAGAGAGAAGAAACTCTTAGCAAAGAACTTACGGTTACATCTAGACATTTCCACTGTAAAATAATGGAATGTTGCCACCAATCTAGTACTGCGCTTAAACTCATAAACACTAGGCACCAAAGTGGAAATCTTAACAAAAAAATTCCATTTGTTTTCCGATCATTATGTCACCATGTTGTTTATTTACATGTAGTAGTATTAGATATAACAGTTTTCGAATTCCTATAGTAAAATTGGTAATCAGTTGCTATCGTTTTACGGGAAGCGCCACCAAAATTTGTAATCGTTTTTTATAGTAGTATTGGCAAAGCACTGTTGTATAGGTCGGTTATAATCTGAGAATAATTAGAAGAAACACATTCTAATTACCATTTTCCACCTAGAAAAACACAATTTTAAAACCCATGCCAAATTCACTATAATTGAGAAAATAGAAAAGCTCAGAGCAGATAACATTAGAAAGATTTTAGAGTTCTATGAAAATAAGTGGGTACGACGTTTAAAAACGCACTATCCAGACGGGCTTAATCACAAACTTAACAATATAGATAGTATTAATATATAACCACACAAATCAGGACCTACCCATATTTCTCACTCACACAAAACAGGCATGCTTATGGAGGTGTTGAGGCCTCGCACTTATACACACACCCACACGAGTGTACACACATCATACTCACTCACTCCCTAAGAACCAAAAAACACACACATTTAACAGACACATCCCCTTCCCAGGAACGAATAAAACTGTCAAACTGACCAAGGGAATTCAGAGCAGCATGAATCCATTCAGCTCTTATCTTAAATAACAACTTAAAAGAGATTGTTTGACCAACACAAGGACTGACAAAAAATTTTGTTAAAAAATAAAAAACAAAACAAATGAAAACTACAGACAAAAGACATTTATTTCTGTAGTTCACTGCTACCAGCAAGAAGAAAAATGTTTCTCCTGATGATGGCCATGTTGGCCGAAACTAGTCGAGGTATCTAACTAAAATAATAATAAAAACGAAAGAATATTGATATACAACTCAGTGCGTCTGAAGATTTTAATTTTTTAATGTTTTATTGATCAATATATATATATATATATATATATATATATATATATATATATATATATATATATATATATATATATAATCTAGTATATCCAACTCAATTATTCGCAATGATTCTTCTCCCCCAGTTAGCGATTTGAAAAAAACCAACATAGTTTACAAATTCAGGTGCCCTTTGAGAGATTGTATCTCCAACGAACTAAATAATATCTATGTTGGTCACACCACAAACTCGCTTTCACGACGCTTGACACTACATTTGAATGATAACTCTAACATTTTTAGGCATTTAAAACAACATGCCTGGCCGCATACACAATTCCGGAAAATCCTCGTCGAAAACACAACTATAATTAAACATGAAAACAATAAACAAAAATTAAAAATTCTTGAAGCTATATACATAAAACAGTTGAAACCTAACCTGAACAAAATAAACTATGAAATCTCCACAAATATCCTTAAATGCCTATAATTAGAAGCCATTGGTTCATACCAACGGCTTTCCATACTCAATACTCATAGGATTCACTCTCTCGTGGTCATGTGTGACGTCATGAGCTGTTGTGCGATTTTAGCTTTCAGCGTCTTATATGCACGTGTTTATCCTTGCTTGGAAATCATCCATGTAAACAAAAACAGACTATCATCAATTTCTTGTTCGTGTATTGCTTAATATATTGTGTAATTGTCATCTTTGATAATGGCTTATGTAAGCCGAAAGCTTAGATTGGATTAAAAATATGTATCAATATTGTAATTTTCTTTCATTGTTTAATGATAATGTTATTAAGCTTATCAGATGATATAAAAAAGAATTTACATAAAATAAATAGACAACACTTGTCTATATTATTTAATGAAACATGTATGAATATATATATATATATGTGTGTGTGTGTGTGTGTGTGTGCGTGTGTGTGTGTGTGTCATTCGCAGACAGTGCTGTTTCGCTGTATAACAGCTCCTCAGTACGACTAGACATCCGAATACTTCAACCCCGGATCGAAATCCAACCGATCAGTCAGAGTTTCTACCACTGAGCTATCTTGATTCGACAGAGAGAAACAACTAAATCTAGCGAATTGTTTTTACGAATGTAAACAAATATCAATCAGACGGTGTACTCCAATTCATTTTACTGAAGAGCTTTGCATTAACGCAGGTGGCTGTTGTTTATAGAATTAGTTTATCGCTCAACAGTGCTCAATTGAAATGTATTTTCAAGAGCTAAATTATGTCAAACACTTGCAATATATGTTAAACACATCCAATATCCAGACTAAAGTGTGTAGCTGTCTGTCTGTTTGTTTGATGTCATATATATATATATATATATATATATATATATATATATATATATATATATATATATATATATATATATATATATATATATATATATATATAAAAGTGGACATGGAAGTCAGCACTTAGAGGCGACAGTCTGTTTCATGATGAAACAGACTGTCGCCTCTAAGTGCTGACTGCCATGTCCACTTTTATATTTACACACGCTCTATCTCTGATATTGAGCACTTTATCCCATAAATATAGCACACTTTAAGACTATATTTCTCCATATATATATATATATATATATATATATATATATATGACATCAAACAGACAGACAGACAGACATATATATATATATATATATATATATATATGACATCAAACAGACAGACAGACATATATATATATATATATATATATATATATATATATATATATATATATATATATATATATATATATATATATATATATGACATCAAACAAACAAACAGACAGGTACTCACTTTAGTCTGGATATTGGATGTGTTTAAAGGCACTATTCAAATTTACTTGGCCATTGAAGCACACTGTAGCCGAGAAGTCAAAGCATAACGGATTTAATGACGTTTTGCTCTTTGGTGAACACAGGTTCGAATCCTGCCGAAATGTAGTTTCAATTTTTGATATATTTATGGATTAAAGTGCTCAATATCAGGGATAGAGCGTATATAAATATAAAAATGAGTAGACACCAGAAATCGAAGGAATAATAATAATAATAATAATAATGATAATAATAATAATAATAATGATAATAATAATAATGATAATGATAATAATAATAATAATAATAACAATAATAATAATAATAATAATAATGATAATAATAATAATAATAATGATAATAATAATAATGATAATGATAATAATAATAATAATAATAATGATAATAATAATAATAATAATGATAATAATAATAATGATAATGATAATAATAATAATAATAATAATAATGATAATAATAATAATAATAATAATAATAATAATGATAATAATAATAATAATAATGATAATAATAATAATGATAATAATAATAATAATAATGATAATAATAATGATAATAATAATAATAATAATAATAATAATAATAATAATAATAATAATGATAATAATAATAATAATAATAAATGCAGCTCACACATTACGAACAGCTTTATCTATGTAAAATGTTTGATCTTATGTTTCTTTTTCCTCAAGAAATTCTCGGTGGAAAATGTCATGATGCCATTTCTGACCTTAGCTCTCTGGTTGGGACCCGGAAATAAATGAGTATACACCAGAAATCAAAGGAATAATAATAATAATAATAATAATAATAATAACAATAATAATAAACAAACTCGATTTAAGAAAAGACACAGAGCTTAACAATATTTTGATATTATGTCTGTCTTCATCGCATACACGTATAAAAAGGTTTTTGTACAAAAGTCGGTTGTCTTAAAAGAAACGGTTGCACTAGTAATAAAATAAATAGGTTGTATAGGTAAGAGCAATTCGTCAGACGTTTTCATTAATTGCTCTTCATGGCTAATCACTAACGTAAAATTTCACGATGAGCACGACCCCATCATGTAACTAACGTTTGAGTTGCATTCCATTCAGGTTGGCTGTCTTTCATTTGTTTTGCCGCGTTGATTACCTGTATAACCGTTATACGAACACACACACATACACACACGAATATATATATATATATATATATATATATATATATATATATATATATATATATATATATATATACACACACAAACACAGGGGTTGGACAAAATAATTGAAACACTAGTTAAATTCAAAGAAAATCAATTTAATATGGAGTTGGTCCTCCTTTAGCCTCACATACAGCTTTAATACGTCTAGGAATGGAATCATACGGCTCCCTGACTTCATCCAGAGGAATTTTCAGTCATTCTTCCATTAACACCTGCTCCAGCTCTTTACGAAACGACGATGGAGGATAGCGGCTCCTAACTTGTTGCTCCAAAATGCACCACAAATGTTCAATAATATTGATATCTGGAGATTGGGGAGGCTACTCCATGTGTTCTAGCTCACTTTCATGCTCTTCATACCAATTCATAACCACTCGAGCGGTATGTATTGGAGCATTATCATCTTGGAAGATGCAGTCACCATCAGGGAATAAAGTCTGGGTCATGGGATGAACATGATCTCCCAAAATGTTCAGGTAATCTTTGCTGTTGATTCTACCATGCAGGGCAACTATTGGACCGAGACATTTCCATGATATGGCAGCCCAAACTATCACTGATCTACCTCCATGCTTCACTGTTGGAAGAAGGTAGTCAGGGTTGTAAGCTTCTTTGGGCTGCCTCCACACATAAACTCGCTCTGAAGTTGAGAAAAGAGAAAAACTGGACTTGTTTGAGAATATGACTTGCTTCCATTGGTCTACAGACCAGGCATTGTGATCTCTGCACCACTTCAACCTCTTCGGAATATTGCGAGGGGAGAGAAGAAGTTACCTTACGGCGGCTCTTCCATGATATCCAGCCTTATGGAGCTCACGACGAACAGTTTTAGAAGACACTGGACTATTCAGATAATTATTCAACTCAGCAGTCACTTTGGCCTCAGTAGTACGATGATTTTTGCCACATTTTGTTTTAATGCACGTCGGTCCCTGTCAGTAAGTTATGGTTGCTAGAGTTTGTGCCCTGTTTCTCGAATTGCGTCATAGTTCTTGATATGGCAGCTCTTGAAAAATCAAACAGTTCAGCAACCTTAGTGATTGAGGCTCCTGCCATGCGAGCTCCAACAATTTGCCCTCGGAGAGGTCAAGCATTTAACTTAAATTTTACTAAATTCTAAAAATAAATGAGACAAAGACAGTAAATTAGATAAATAAACGTATTTACAATAGATATAAACTGCAATTTCGAAGTTTTAAATAAAGTTCTTAATATAATAGGTCTTTGAAATAAAGGAGTGGAATTTGCACCTGTTCCAATTATTTTGTCCAACCCCTGTATATATATATATATATATATATATATATATATATATATATATATATATATAAAAGTGGACATGGAAGTCAGCACTTAGAGGCGACAGTCTGTTTCATGCTAGTGCAATCGTCAGGCGATATATATATATATATATATATATATATATATATATATATATATATATATATATAATTTTAAGATATGCTATATTTCTGGGTAAAAGTGCTCAATATCAGGGATAGAGCGTATGCAAATATAAAAGTGAACATTGAGGTCGATACCCAGTGGTAATATTGAGCAGTTTAATCCGTAAATATAATACCATAAAACGGTGGACAGACAGTTGCGTAGCTCTGATAAATTTTTGAAGCTACCATTTTTTCTTAAAGACTTGTTTAATATAGAAATGTGAACGCCAATACCTTTAATTACTCCAAACAAGCAGAAAGAAAGTTACCATAAATAAAAAAAGAGACAAAACTTTCTTTTTTAAAGCATAAGAAAAGCTAGCAGTTTCAGTTCAATCCAGCAGTGCGTACCAAAAATATCAGATTCTGGATTTTATAGATTATATTTTTATTATTAATTTTTTTTAAAAAACATTTATAAGAATTTTCTCTAATACAAAACAACTACTTTTCGGTCCAATTTAAAAAATTACTAGGGGTTGCCTTAAACATTTAGTTCATATATTGCATATATATATTCGACTCTCCCGTCGAATTCGACGTATGAGGGCCAAGCAGATCAGTTCCTAGGAAACCGACAGCCCGATAACAGCACATGAGATCTGATTATAGTGGTGAAGGTTTCGTGCAGGATCATCCACACTTTTTGGATGGCCGAATACAGTCTGTCCTGCTATTTACCCATAGTTGGAGGGAGAAGAGGATTCAAACCTTTGTAATGGATTCGATTGGAATTCGAACTCGGCTCTCCAATTCCTCAATGCAAGCTGCTATCCATTACTCCACCGTGCATGCATATATTTGGATGAGTTCCACCACGGAATTTGTGAATGAGCGGGGCTATATCGAGTTTAATTCGTTACCGGGGCCCGTGGTACAGTTGGTATGACGTTTGCTTGATGACGTAACTCTCCGGGTTTCCATTCCTGGTAGTGGATGCGCACTGCTGATGAGTCTCAAATATAGGACGAAATGGCCGTCCAGTGCTTTCTGCATTCTGTTGAGGTTTCGTCTAAAACTCAATGAATTACTTATGATTATCTCAAATCCTACTAATTTTTTTAATATATTTATATGCCTTTCATTAAATACTGGTATCAAGGAAGATTTAATTTTTACAGAATCTTTACGTTATCCGTTTTGCAGGATTAAGAGAGTATAGAATTATTCCATAATTTTCCGGAGTTTTCTTTGCCTCAAGTGCTTTCGGACACTGTAGCCATTTTCAAGGACGGTATTTTGGTGTTACTTTTTCCTCATCTTTTTGACTGTTGTATTTTATTTTGGTGTTGTCTTGAATAGGAAACTTTATATATATATATATATATATATATATATATATATATATATATATATATATATATATTATATATATGTATAATTGTGTGTGTGTGTGTGTGTGTGTGTGTGTGTGTGTGTGTGTGTGTGTGTGTGTGTGTGTGTGTGTAGACAAATAGGAAAGAGACTGTTAGGTTAATAATCCAAAGTTCTTAAGTAGTTTTGTTTTTATTTTTAAAAAAACAGTGCTCGATAAAACAGTAAAGCCTATATTATAATTATTTTTGAAAAAATATGATTCCATCGCTACATAAGAGTTCTCATGTTTCAAAAACAGAAGCTAAAAATTAAAATCTCATTTATAGAAATTAAATTAAATTAATTCATCTTCCAATCCAAAATTCGATTGAGTATCCCAAAATTGGATAGAATCCAAAATTCGCATGAGAACTCTTATGTAGCGATGGAATCATATTTATAAAAAAATAATTATATATATATATATATATATATATATATATATATATATATATATATATATATCAAAGTAGAGAGGGTAATACAAGTGTATTTTTTAATATAAAATACTAAAAACATATATCCCTAGAGACCGCAATGTATAGATTACAGAGCAATATGATATACATCAAGGAAAAGCTTCACACATCACGAAAATACGGTAAAAGATCATAATTTATTTCGTCCAGTAAAACTCATTAAACCGAAAATGGAATTCAGAAATTCAAAATTTGTACCATTGTTTTGTAAATTAATGCCATTTACATCTTCGGTCTGATGAGATTTACGGGTCGAAATAAATCATGATCTATTACCGTATTTTTGTGATGTGTTAAGCTTTTCTTTGATATATATATATATATATATATATATATATATATATATATATATATATATATATACACGTATGATTATTAATTATTATTATTATGATATGTCACTTATATATAAATCCAAATTCCTCAATCCGAGTTTATTTATTTGTGTACGGATCGTATTTTTTTCCCTCTTAGAAAATAAAAGTTATTTTCATAATGATGTAATAATGTCTTTTTAAATAATTCGACAAATGACTTAAGATAAATTCATAGTATAACATTATGTATAAGTTATCAGGCACCAGGATCAAATTTCTGGTCAAACTTTCCAAAGTTCATCATATTTTTTGTCCGCTTAGTTTCGCCCCATCTCTAGTTATTATCAGAACCGTTAATGTTATCAGTGACAGTATGTCAGAGTTTTTATTAGCTTGGCGCGGTCGTTCATTTAGAAACGCTAAAATGTACGTGCATTGAATAAAAGTAACGTCCCGCATAGAACGGTTTTTAACTAGCTGAGGCATATACATTTTAATTATTGTAGAATTTTTTTTTAAGAAAATTCCTTCTTTACTCAAGTTAAGGTTCAAAGTGATATTGAAAATACATTTTTAATAAAATTTCGTCCTAAATTTTACTTATGAACTTAGTGAAAAAACAAAGTAACTAATAATAACAAAACAAAAGTCATTGAAACAAAGCAAGTTCAGTCGACCAATGATGACAATTCCAGAACAACGTAACTATAAACAATTTTTCTATCCTCTGCCAGCCGCTATGATGGAGAAAGCATTACCTCGAACCGTCGCCAGTGAGACACGCTGCAAGAGCCACTCCGTTTCGCGAGGCTCGTTCCTTAATCGAGACGCAATCGCGCCAATCCTCCGAAGGAACGCCATCGAACGAGGGCCAATAAACCCTGAAGTCTCCACTGCCTCAGGAGTAAAAAAAAAATCTATCAGCAAGAGAAGAACATTTAACTATTTTTTTCATCTTTGCGTCTCGGGCGACGGACCCCGGCTCAACCGCGGACCTGATCAAATTACCGACCGAAAATGTATCTGCACAGGTCGCATCCCAAATCAACGACTTACCCATTTTAAAAGGGAAGATGGTAATGCCATCCGGCCGCTTTCCATCACCACGGTCGAGGCCTACGGGTTCAATTTGGGAAGGGAACCCAGCTGAATCCAAACCTCTTTTGATGATGTCGTTAATTGCTGCATGCCGTGGAAAGCGGCCGGCACTATGACGACAGGAGAGAGGATGCAAACCAAACTCATCGATGGAGGCACCACATCTGCATCTGTGACGCTCACATAACATTATGAGTCGGTTCAGTTTTACTTAAATCATATATTATTCAGGGATTAAAAGTTTATGGCACAGGGATTTTTGTCTCTTTCAGTTTTTGTTATTTGATTAAATTTTTGTATTAAATATTAAATTCACAACAGGTCCAATTGTTTTAGTTGATTCAACAAGACACTTCTGGACAACATATAAGACCGCGCAAATAGTTTTTTTTTAAAGACTCCAAATAATAACGCATCCACAAAATCCAAGACTCAATACTTGGATGGGTATCGGTGAACGGAATTGAGTGAGTAGCGGCGCGATATCGAGTCTAGTTTATGTCTTCATCGTCACCGTGTCCCGTGGTACAGTTGGTATGACGTTCGCGTTGTAACGAAGCGATCCGGGTAGTGGATGCGCACTGCTGAGTCCCAAATATAGGACGAAACGGCCGTCCAGTGCTTTCTGCATTCTGTTGAGGATTCTAAGCTCGACGAATTACTATAAAATTAGCCTAAAATCCACAAATCAATTACTTATATATATATATATATATATATATATATATATATAATGAAGAGGTTATAATGGTTCCAACGAGAGAAAAGCGTTTATATTAAAAAGAAGAGAGGTACCGCAAACTTTTTTGGTTGTAATGTGGGTTTTTAAAAAATATTATTCTTTATTTTTCATAATTTTGCAACACGTGTTTCTGGTTTCACGACCGTCTTCTTAAATATTCTCGATAAAAGAATGCATTTAAATGTAAAAGAATGCATTTAAAGAAAGCCATTCGAATTACCAACACAAAAACAGAGAATGTCTCATATCGAGAATATTTAACATTGAAAAACATAAAGGAAAAAATTAATTATTTTTAATAATATGTGGAAATCTCCACCCTCTACCTGAAGACGGTCGTGAGACTAGAAACACGTGTTGTAAAATTATGAAAAATAAAGAATAATTATTTTTTTAAAAACCCACATTACAACCAAAAAAGGTTGCGGTACCTCTCTTCTTTTTAATATATATATATATATATATATATATATATATATATATATATATATATATATATATATTCTTACGACCCTTAGTGATTTTATATATATAGACTGTTTCGCTGTATCACAGTTCATCAGTGTGGCTAGACATCCGATTGTCACAGGCCAGGATCGAAACCCGACTGATGCCAAATCAGTCGGGTTTCGAGATTTTTCTCTTAAGATATCAGCACCCGCCAGGGGGAAGGTGAATTTTTACGTATTTATTTTTGAATAAACACGCCAGTTCTCGATTCACAGAAGAGCTTTGCATTATCAGTAGTAGCATTCACTGTTTACAAATTCGTGCTTTCCCTTTAAAGTGCTTGATCTAATTCTATTTTTTCGGGAGCATATACATATATATATATATATATATATATATATATATATATATATATATATATATATATATATATTATATATATATATATATATATATATATATATATATATATATATATATATATGTCTAGGATAATGCATCTATATATATGCAACCATATATGTTTATATGTACATATATATCTTGGTTTATATGTATACATGTATATACTTATATATGTGTGTAATATATGTCTAGGTTAATATATATACGTGTATATACATATATGAGTATAGATGTGTTTGTATATAGGTTAATATGTATACATACACATAGAGTGAAATTAAATAAATAAATAAGAATAAAAGTATAAAAAATCAATAAAACAAATTGCAAATACATAAAAAAAATTAATAAAAAAAGAAAAACATTGTAACTGGATTTAAATTTAATTTTTGTTTTGTTTTTTAAAAAGAAAAAATGAAGAATTTAAAAATTGAAATTTATCTTTAGCGTTTGTTCCGAGGAGTATAAGTAAATATGAGATCTGATAACATCTTATTTTAACATATATATATATATATATATATATATATATATATATATATATATATATATATATATATGTTAAAATAATATTATATCCTAGACACACACGCACGCACGCACACACACACACATACATATATATATATATATATATATATATATATATATATATATATATATATGTGTGTGTGTGTGTGTGTGTTTGTGTGTGTGTGTGCGTGTGCGCGCGCGTGCGTGTGCGTGTGTGTCTAGGATATATAATAGTATCCTAAGCAAAAGTGATGATGATGATCAGACAAAGTGGAAAATTTATTAACGACGCGTTTCGCCGAGAGCGCCTGCTCTCTTTGGGTTCCTCAGATCAGAATGAAAGAAAGACAAAACCGGCTTGTGTCCCTTAGGATAAGTAGGAACCATAAACTTAGTTAAATTAGATTACACACACACACACACACACACACACACACACACACACACACACACACACATATATATATATATATATATATATATATATATATATATATATATATATATATATATAGTAAAACCTAATGAGCGATCTGCCTAAGTGAAACCTTGGTAGGTTTGTCTGGCTCATTAGGTTTGGCTAGGTTTGCTCTACGTTTGTATTGAGCTGTTTAGTTAGTTGTTTACTCGCATCGGTTTTTTTTCTTTGGGCCTTGAACCTGTATCTGTGCGATTATTTTCGACAGACTTTCATGTTCCTGGCTCTTTCGTTTTTAAAACCTTTTTTTTCCCTTTCGAGATTGATTTAACTATTGTTAAATCAAGAGTTCGAAGGTTTTTCGACACGAGTATAGTTACCTATATTTATATATATATATATGTATATATATATATATGTATATATATATATATATATATATATATATATATATATATATATATATATATATATATATATATATATATATATATATACATTAGAGCCGTTTGGTGTTGTTGGAAAGTGTTTTTATTATGTATATACTTTCATTTACGTGTACATACATACGTGTACATACATACGTGTACATACATACGTGTACATACATACACACCGACCCAGGCATATACATATATTGAAGCCTTTTAGGGGGCCGGGGTATAGTTGTAAATACATGTCCATGAACGCTCATATATATCTGTGCATACATATATACACACGCACAGACGCATTTACACATTATAGTCATTTTTTTTAGCCTGGCCAGTAGCTAGATGTCTGACCCCTTGGGTGTGCGGCTGATGCAAGGGATATCGGCTCGGGATGAGAAATCGGAGAGCCGAGTTCGTATTCCAGTCGGCTTCGTTACATACAGTGACGCGCAAAGGATAAATAGAGGGACAGCCTGCGCCCTATAGTTTTGCGTGGCAACCAGTCTAGGAGAAAGATAACAATCCCAAATAGCCTGGACCGCCTTTGTAAAAGGCGGATAAGCTTCTGGTAGGAGCCAGCTAGGAAATAGAACACTCCTATCCAAGAACGCCTACGATTTTATTACAATGATGTTCATCCTGTAAAAACCCAAGAGTCACTCGAGGCAGAGTGTTGGAAAGTAATAGGTACTTTCCCAAGCGAGATGATATAATGAAAGTATAAAACGGAAATAAAACAAAATAAACCAAAGTCAGGATTATAAATAATCCAAAATATTGACATGAAAAATTAGGACAAACTGTCTCCCCTCCAGCACCACTTCCTAAAAGCTATCAGTCTCATATATCACAGAGTAAACAAATAATAGTTACAATGGTCTGATGACCATATTAGATGTGAAACTTCCAGTCAGCATCCTGTATTGATTTCTATGCATAGATATTTCTTTATAGGAGTAGGTAGTTTCGCCTATCGTCCGGTTCACACTCCCCCCGTTTTTCAAACAGGAATAGAGGTTTATCCCTTGTTTCCAGTTTAGGATTGGGTTTCCGATTGCTTTTAAAGCATTTCATTATCTTTCACTCCCAGTAACCCGTTGCGTCTTAATGGCATTATCGCCTTGCTTTGTGTGAATTGATTAAAAAAGGACACACACACACACACACGCACACACACACACAAACACACACACACACACACACACATATATATATATATATATATATATAAGTTCATGATTCTTCACATAGAAATAATAATTATATAATTATAATTTATATAAAATCATTTTGCATTATTTTTTACTATTACTTTATCATATTACTTTTATCATCCAAGTTTAAGATTGGTGTATACGGAATAAATTCCAATAACCAAAAAAATACTATTCTTAAAAGAGTGCTCAATACAGAGTAGAGCAAATATAATTTATTCTAAAATTATAACCTAAATATGTTATAAAATCTCTACAAATATTGCCATTTTGTTTCAAAACTTCTGGTGTTTTATCAAGTGATGGTGTCGATAAGACACCAGAAGTGTTGAAACAAAATGGCTATTTTAGTGATTTTATAACATATTTATGTTATAATTTTAGAATAAATTTTATATATATATATATACATACACACGCACACACACACACACACACACACACACATATATATATATATATATATATATATATATATATATATAGATAGATAGATAGATAGATAGATAGATAGACAGATAGATAGATTTAGAGAGAGATTCTATCTATGCAGCAAATATTCATTTAAACAAGTTTTGTTAAAGACACTAAACAAAACAAAATGAAACAAAATGGCTATTTTTGTAGTGATTTTATAACATATTTATTTTATAATTTTAGAATAAATTATACATACATATACATATATATATATATATATATATATATATATATATATATATATATATATATATATATATATACACGGACGTCTAGCCACACTGATGAGCTGTGAAACAACGAAACAGTCTGTCTGTGGATGACAAAAATATATATATATATGTATATAGATAGATAGATACATAGATAGATAGACAGAGAGAGAGAGAGAGAGAGAGAGAGAGATTCTATCTATTCATTTAAACAAGTTTTGTTAAAGACACTAAACAAATAATGTTTCATATATGTTGAATTTTTTCTTGTCGATGGTTTAATGTCCGCATCTAGATTTTATAAAGGAAGAGTACACAATTCGTGTTAATTCTTGATAAGGTTCCGAACTGCTTTCGATAGGCTTCACTCATTTTCAAGAGAGAAAGAAATAACATGCAAAATCCGAGAGGTACTTTGCAACTTGTAAATCATCTTTGATTTTTGTTTTTTTATGTCCGTGTTGTCATGTGAGCGTGATGATATTTCTTTTCAAAAATTTGAACCTTCGATGTAGCGTGACTCTCACGTTGTGTGGATCCTGAAAATCTGGAGACATTTTAAAATGCCTTTTCCACAATCGAAATACGGCAACGCAAAGGTACAAGAAAAACATAAAACACATAAGATAGCAGGAAAATATTCAATAAAAATTTTTTTTTTAAACAAAGATTACAAATTCTGGAAGCTATTCTTATAAAGTGAAAACAACCAACAATCGACGAAGTTCCTTTAAGCATCCAACACCAAGATACGGAAACCAATCCACCAAAAAGAAAAAAGAAAAAAAACTCCTTAAACTTTAGTAGACATAATTTGTTATCTTCAAAAAATAAAGAAAAAAAGAAAAGCGATTGGGTAAATACACTTTACGACTCGAGGACGACCTCAATGCAACCTCAATACTGTTGTCTGACTGCTTGGATCATAATTGGAGCAAACTGTTGTTAACTGGGGCAGGGAATGGCTTGTTAATTTTAACGCCTCAAAAACTAAACTTCTCTCTATTAATCATCTGAAAGACCCCTTTCTGCCTTCCATCAGCATGGCTGATGCTAATCTCCAGGAGAGTGACTCATTGTACCTTCTCAGACCAACGTTTCAGCTCACATGAAGTGGAAAGATTATATTGAATCCATTGCTATGTCTGTGTAAGCGATCTGGGATTGCAAAGGAAATATTTGTGGCAGATTATTTCCACAACGCAGAGAATAAATCACTAAGTTCAGATTCGAACATCGGGGGCAGAAAGAAATGCAGAAAACTCGATTCGCAGGTACTACCTCACAAATCACAATGCACGCAACAAGTCAGAAAAATAACTCACCCTCCAACAAACGCGGTGACTAAAATATCCCACTCTTTTCTTCTTTTTTTTTTGTTTGCTCCCCGATTCGAGAACACCAACTGCTTTTATCGGCCGAGCATGTTTTCCATTCGTCGACAGCTGGGAGTGGACGCTCAATTTTAGCATATCAAAATACTTTTATAGCGACTCCTGCGACGGACTTGTTTTTTATTTTAAATATTCTGTCTTCAGCATGTCATGCGGAATACGTGCCCCCCCCCCATTTTTTTTTGTCAAGTAATTTTCTTTTTCACCACATTTTCCGTCATAGGATACACGCAACACGCTGTCGCTTGGTTTGACGAGGTAAGTCGCCGTTTTCTTCACTATAGTCTGCAACTAAGAAAGTTTGTTCACTATGTCGTGCTAGACAATTTTTCTCTCCAGAATCAATCTTACATATTTATAAATCTACCATTCGTCCTTGCTTTAAACATTGCTGCCACATCTGGTTTGGTGCTCCTGCTATATATTTAGAGATTCTTGATAAAATCAAAAGAATCTGTAATGTTATTGGTCTTGATCTGGCATCTCGGCTTAAGTCCCTTTCCCATCACCGTAATGTAGCTTCCCTGTATCTTTTCCATAAATGCTTTTAAAAGAAGATACAACCAAAGAGGATGGGCAAATTCCGCGTTATCCGACCAGAAATAGAAGAAAGCCAGACTATTTTGGAATGGGTCAATGTAATATCATTGACTGTTGCCTCTCGGTACAATGTATCCCGAAGAACTATCAAGAAACCATGATAGTCGACCCAAGTCGGTCATTTTAAACCTTATATTTAAGGAATTTTTCATTTTTAATATAGCAGCTTCACATTTTGAAGCAATTAACATATCGTCGACCCAAATAATCAGAATCACAAGAATATTTAATAATGAAATATTAGCAATTCTGATTATTTGGGTCGACGATATGTTAATTGCTTCAAAATGTGAAGTTGCTCTATTAAAAATTAAAAATTCCTTAAATATAAGGTTTAAAATGACCGACTTGGGTCGACTATCATGGTTTCTTGGTATACAGTTCGAATTTAAGGACAACACTATTACGATGAAAATTACATCTCCAAATGGCTTGCAACATTGTGACACATGTATTAAAGGAAAAATGAAGAAATATAGAAATAGGGGTCAAATCCCAAAATCAACAGACATCTTGTTCAGAGTTTATTGCGACTTAGCGGGTCCAATTTCACCAATGGGTATTCGCACCTATTCATATGTATTAAACTTTATTGGTTTGGGAACACCACCTAGAAACATTAACAATTTTTCTCCAAGATAGGATATTTTTCTGCAGATAATGTGACAGCTTTGATCGTAATTGTTTTGATGAACTTTCCACTATGACACTTACACTTTATGAATTTAAGCAGAGTACTAGGTTAGGTACCAGCTCTCATCATATTAAATATTAGCTAGATGTAACTGTAAGTTCTATGCTGAGAGTTTTGCAGACCTTCCCAGTTACTATTATAAGTGATTTTTAAAAATTTAAATCTACCTGCAATACAAAGCACAAAAGCCACCCAAGGTAGAGGATTACTAAATGAAGTAGATGCACGAACCTTGGAGAGAAAGTGCAGATCATGTGAATATGTTAGCTAGGTAACTGTTATTAGCCCTAAAACTTGAAGGGATGGCTTGTTTATTTTAACGCCCCCAAAACTAAACTAAGTCTGTCTCTGAATGTTAAATTTCTTACAAATTTTCAGAACGGTTTTAGCCGTCATGCACCGACGTAGCGTTCCTCATTCCATTTGTAAGATATTTAACTTTCAGATAACACAACAATTTGTCTCTGACAATAATGGATACTATAAAATTTTATTATAAACAATACCCTGATGATTACCTGGATATGTCGAAAGTACTTGGTAATAAAACAAATATGTATAAACACTGCGATTTTCTCTCGTCTCAAAAAACTTAGCCAAGAGTATAACGAAAAATTAGTAGACAGAATATGTCTAAACTGCACAACGAAACATATCTTAATGAAAACATGCTGCCGAAATGTACGCATATATATATATATATATATATATATATATACACACACACACACACACACACACACACACACACACACACACACACACACACACACACAAAGTGAGCATTGAAGTCAAAACGCAACGGCTGACAGTCTGTTTCATGTTTATACGCAATCAGCATGGCCTAACGCCGTTGGATGTTGACTTTAATCCATAAATACACCATACATTAAAAATATATTTTATCATATATATATATATATATATATATATATATATATATATATATATATATTAAGCTTATCACACCAAGCAAGGCTGGAAGCCACTAGCACGCAAGGGTTTACAGAAGGTTTGGAGGAATAGCAGATAGGAGTGGTAAAGGAGAGGATGTGGAGAAAGATAGTGGATCGATCAAGGCAAGGGGGTTACAGAAGATTTGGAGCGAGAGCAGATAGAAATGAAAGGTGAAAGGATGTGGAGAAGGGAAGTGGATAGATCAAGGCAACTGGAGATGTCGATTGACGTTACACTTAAATAGTTGGAGATTGTATTTGTCAGGGAAACAGGAATAAGGAAGGGAGTTCCACAGGCGAGATGTGCGAGACATGAAGCTATTGGAATAGAAGAGACGTCTACATCTAAAAGTTTCAACGGTGAAGGGGTGGGAACGGGATGCCACCCTCGTAGCTAGTTTAAATTCATGAGGCCTAGGAAACGTTATTTTTAGCGGATACTCGTATTTGAATAAACGGTCAGTTTATTTATTAAACACTATATTTATTTTCGTCTAGTGGCCTGAATATTCGAGAAATCTTATTAGAGAAAAATATGCGCTCTCTAGCAGGTTTCAAATCTGCGTTCCCCGAGAGGAAACCGCCATTAGAACCAGCATGCTTTGACCGCTCAGCTACAGTGAGCTTCGATGACCAAGCACACTTGAATAGTGCCTTTAAACACAGATTTTTCTCTGACTTTTGAAATAAACATATTTCCTACAATCTTAATCTTGTCAAGTTCAGGGTCATCCGATACCTATCCTATACACCCCACGCATAATATGTAATTCTTACTTACACTTTCTATTTCCCTTACAACAATCTAACTTGTAACGCTCTACCTTGAATGACACTTGCGTCTTGTATTGGGTAAAGATTGGGTAAAGCAACAGTATAAAATCTGACGAGGCAGATTTTTTTTCCCGCATTAGGTTGCCATTTCTTTCTCTCGTATACCAGTTTCAATTCAAGGCTATAGAACCCGGTCTGTCCTGCTATTTACCCATAGCTGGGGGGAGAAGATGAGGATTCATACCTTTCCCAAGGGTATTAGCACGTAAGTGAATATCAGTCAGTTATGTGCCATGTGTGATACACGCTTAGGCGATCATGTATCTTTCGATACAGGACTGACGAGGCAGATTTTTCCCGCAGTAGGTTGCCATTTCTTTCTGTGGTAGACCAATTGCTATCTATCGAACAAGGTCTCTCCTGCTATTTAACCATAGCTGGGAGGACAAGAAGAGGATTCATACCTTTCCCAAGAGTATTATACAGGGTGTCCATAAAGTTTGTGTGCACTTTAAAAAATTTATAACTTTATTTATATTTGCGATAGAAATGATCTGTAAAAAATATTATAAAGTTTAATGTACCTAGTTTTAAGTATAGCTAAAATAACTAATGTGATTTCAGGCATTACTGTAAATCAGTTGGCAAATGTTTTCCGTGAACTGCAAAATCGTATTACCCTTTGTATTGCTAATGATGGAGGACATGTGGAAACTTAGATAAAATTCCAATAAAACCTTTAAAAATATAGATTTACTTCTTTCTAATCCTTTTTACAAATTATTTCTATCGCAAATACAAATAAAGTTATAATATTTTTTTAAAGTGGACACGAACTTTATGGACTCCCTGTATTAAATGTAAAATACTGAATATATTAAATATATCTTAATTATATATTTAATCTCTAATTATAAAAGGCAGGATGTGTGTGTATGTGTGTAACGAATGCACGGTCGCAATTTTCGACGGATATGCACCAAAATTTACATGCACATGCTCCAAGTTAGCGGATAGGCCAAGACCGACATTGCATTTCCCAACTCCCATCGATAGTGGAAATAATCGATTTTGTTCATGCTTCTACGGTAGTTTTCATGTAGTTTGCGTCCATTTTCTACTGACCAGAGTAAGAGCCTATAGCTGGCTGCCACGAATAGGCAGGAAGATTCTATTGGCCAGCGTGAGAGCCAACACCTGACTGACACGAATGTTAACTAACATGCTAGCACGCAAAAAATATCGATAGCTGCATTCGTCAAAAGTGTGAAAAATTTAAATCTGCATGGCACTTTACTCCAATTGGCTCATTCGCTTGCTTAAACTCAACGTTGATTCTGATTCCGCAGAACTGGGTTGGGTGTGAAAAAGTATTTGTTGTTATTCTTTTTTTCATTCGGTTTTTCCAGTTACAAGTCCTTTTTAAAGCTGATCGTTTTGTGTTCATTTTGTTTAGTTCTTTTTTCGTAACAGATTTAATTTTTAGTATAGAGCTTAGAAAAAAATTCGCAGTGTGAGATAGGTAAGAAGTAAGGCATCAGCACGGCAAAGGGCACTCCTTTAAAGGCAAGGAAGGGCAAAAATATTTTAAGTCAAGTGATAGCGATTGCTGTATGAGTCGTACGATGTTTTAATCAAGCACTGGCAACGCCGGGCCATGCTGCTAGCATATATGTCGTGAAAATATCAGTTACCACCAGGCTGTTACATGTATCACAAGCATTTTAGTCCTGGAAATTATCGTCATGGCGAGTTCATGAAAACGATTTGAAACCACCCTTGGACAATGAAAAATATATCGTATAGTTGCTAACCGTCATAAAAACAAAATCGGACGAGGGATTAATGTAAGCAATACATGTCGTCCGTATGTGAGGAACGTATGGTCAATGTGTTGAGAAGGACTTTTTTCTTCGAAATTTCTTTCCAATATTAGGGTTCATCTTCCAAGCCGGAAAGTCTTGTAAGCCGGGAAATACGGTCTATGGAAGCGCGGTGGTGTAGTCGATAGTTACTCACAATGAGAAATCGGAAAGCTGAGTTCGAATCCCAGTCAAGTTCGTTAGATTCACTTATGTGCAAATAGCCTTGAGAAAGGTATGGATCCATCTCTTCTCCCTCCATCTATGGGTTCATTGCGGGACAGACTGGGTCCTATAGTTCATTGCGGGACAGACTGGGTCCTATAGCCTTGCTTAGCAACCAGTCT
>OZ038508.1:25734041-25896541 GCA_964036315.1 Acanthosepion esculentum | reverse complement strand
ACAAAATATGACAGTAAATTAATGGAACTGACTCTGAGAAATAGAAAACTTATGATCAGCCATTAAAAGATTGATATGAGAATGGAAAACAATATTAATGCGACGCAATTAAAATTGCATTATGTAATATTAAAATTGAAAATAATAGATATATTGATAAAAACCATGGCTCAAATACTGATGATGGTCACAGAATGACAAGGGATCCAAATTAACATGGAAAATCATGAAATTGTTCAGCTGTATATGATATTTAATTCAAATTCGTTTATATTGCCTACATTTTTGCATTTTATTTACAAAGGAAACTTACATATTCACATAGATTATATCCATAATAAAACCTAATATTTTCGAAATAAATTATCATCAAGAATTTTAATAAGGACAGATATTTTCAGCGGAATCTTATACGATATACAGCACGTGTAAGTATAGGTATATTAAATATTTTACTATCATCAGTTACTTACTACCAGTTATATTAACATTTGTTGGTTAATACTAATTTATTTAAGCTGGTTTGATTAATTTTACTAACATCGGTTGGTTAATAGCAATTTTGATCAAATCACATGGTTTATACGAATTTTACTAATATCGGTTGGTTAATAAAATTTTACTAACATCGGTTAGTTAATACCTATTTTACTAAGATCGATTGGTTAATACCTATTATGCTAACATCGGTTGGTTAATACCTATTATACTAACATCGGTTGGTTAATACTTATTGTACTCACAACGTTTGGTTAATACCTATGATACTAACATCGGTTGGTTAATGCCTATTTTACTAACATCGTTTGGTTAATACCTATTATACTAACATCGGTTGATTAATAGCAATTTTGATCAAATCACATGGTTAATACGAATTTTACTAATATCGGTTGGTTAATTGTTTTACTAACATCGGTTGGTTAATATCTATTATACTAACATCGGTTGGTTAATACTTATTGTACTCACAACGTTTGGTTAATACCTATGATACTAACATCGGTTGGTTAATGCCTATTTTACTAACATCGTTTGGTTAATACCTATTATACTAACATCGGTTGGTTAATAGCAATTTTGATCAAATCACATGGTTAATACGAATTTTACTAACATCGGTTGGTTAATACCTATTTTACTAAGATCGTTTGGTTAATACCTATTATACTAACATCGTTTGGTTAATACCTATTATACTAACACCGTTTGGTTAATACCTATTTTACAAAAATCGATTGGTTAATACCTATTATGCTAACATCGGTTGGTTAATACCTATTATGCTAACATCGGTTGGTTAATACTTATTGTACTCACAACGTTTGGTTAATACCTATTATACTAACATCGGTTGGTTAATACCTGTTTTACTAACATCGTTTGATTAATACCTATTATACTAACATCGTTTGCGTAATACCTATTATACTAACACCGTTTGGTTAATACCTATTTTAGTAAAATCGATTGGTTAATACCTATTATACTAACATCGGTTGGTTAATACCTATTATACTAACATTATTTAGTTAATACCTATCATACTAACATCGGTTGGTTAATACTTATTGTACTCACAACGTTTGGTTAATACGTATTATACTAACATCGGTTGGTTAATACCTATTTTACTAAAATCGATTGGTTAATACCTATTATACTAACATCGGTTGGTTAATACCTGTCATACTAACATCGGTTGGTTAATACCTATTTTACTAACATCGTTCTCTTAATACCTATTATACTAACATCGGTTGGTTAATACCTATTTTACTAACATCGGTTGGTTAATACCTATTTTTACTAACATCGGTTGGTTAATACCTATTTTACTAACATCGGTCGGTTAATAGCAATTTTGATCAAATCACATGGTTAATACGAATTTTACTAATATCGGTTGGTTAATAACTATTTTACTAACATCGTTTGGTTAATACCTTTTATACTAACATCGTTTGGATAATACATATTATACTAACATCGTTTGGTTAATACCTATTTTACTAACATCGGTTGGTTAATACCTATTTTACTGACATCGGTTGGTTAATACTAATTGTACTCACAACGTTTGGTTAATACCTATTTTACTACCATCGTTTGCTTAATACCTATTATACTAACATCAGTTGGTTAATCGCAATTTTGATCAAATCACATGGTTAATACGATTTTTACTAATATCAGTTGGCTAATACCAATTTTACTAACATCGTTTGGTCAATACCTATTATACTAACATCGGTTGGTTAATACCTATTTTACTAGCATCGTTTGGTTAATACCTATTTGACTAACATCATTTGGTTAATATCTATTTTACTAACAATCGTTTGGTTAATACCTATTTTACTAACATCGGTTGGTTAATACTTATTGTACTCACAACGTTTGGTTAATACCTATTTTACTAAGATCGTTTGCTTAATACCTATTATACTAACATCAGTTGGTTAATAGAAATTTTGATCAAATCACATGGTTAATACGAATTTTACTAATACCGCTTGGTTAATAACTATTTTACTAACATCGTTTGGTTAATACCTTTTATACTATCATCGTTTGGATAATACATATTATACTAACATCGTTTGGTTAATACCTATTTTACTAACATCGGTTGGTTAATACTAATTTTACCTACATTGGCTGTTTAATTACAATTTTATTAACATCAGTCGGTATTACAAATTTTGGTAACATAATTTGGTTAATGTTTTGCAAACATTGGTTAATAGCAATTTCACGAATAAAGGTCGATTATTACCAATTTTACTGGCATCGGTTAGTCAATACTAATTTTCTGACATAATTTGGTATTAATACTAATTTCACTGTGAAAATAGACTTATATAAAGGAATCTGACATCATGTGCGCGTGCGCGCTCGAATTGATGTGGATGGGTGTGGCTGTCGGTGTGGTGTGACAATAATATTGGTTTAGCATCGGTGGTTACTGTCAAATTTAATAGATAACATTGTAAGTTCTTAGATCGGGATGGGTCTGGTAAGCCGGATAGCTGACAACACTAACTCTCGACCCACCCCGCTCACCGGTTCCCACCGTTCGGTACCGATACCACACCCACCGTCCTCGATCCCTACCCGACAAACCAACCGACATCTGATCCTTCTCGAAACCCGCCCATATTGATGTCGTCTTGCTAAAACTGCTGGATGCTTTTTTAATTATGAAGAGGACGTCGTCTTTCCCGATGGTGTCATCACGATACCATGCTGACGGTGTCATGCCAACAAGATAAGCTAACACGAGTTTAGGGTTAGAGATGATCGTGTTGACGATCGTTGCTGTAATGAAGTAAAGGAACAAAGGATTTATGTAATTAAAAATGTTCTTGCAGGAAAAAATCTTTTGAGGGTCAGGACGGCGGAGGGGTAGAAAACCTTGGAAACGGGTGCGCAATGTGGAAGGCATTAGCGACACGACAATGACGAACTTGTTGAAAGTTACCACTTCCTGTAAAACGTTGAGTTTTATACTTTTAAGCTGAAATAAGGACTTTCTTTATCATGATTATTGCATTAAACACAGGAGTTTGCAGATATTTACCAAACAATGTTTAGTTCTGTTAGAAGACGACAAATATGGAACCCTCAGTCGGCATAGAACCTGGATATCTGGATCGGGTTACACCTCAGTTTGTTATAATCGTACCCACCCCGTGTTTATTAATTAAAAAATTCAAACCCCGCTTTTATTCCAGGCCCCGCCCCTCTTATTTATTTTTGTGGAAACGCCCAATAAAGAATTTCACTTCTAAGAAAATGATCATTTAGCATTGCGAAACTGATCTGAAACAGATTTTGAAAGTTTATTCAATTTATAATTTTAATATAACAACAAAGATGAGGACAATAACCCGGATGTAAATATTGGGAACTCTTCGTTCCTGAAAGCGAAACAGAAAAGTATTTTGCATTATTGTGTGCAAATGATAAACATGATCGGTAAATCTATCTATCTATCTATCTATCTATCTATCTATCTATCTATCTATCTATCTATCTATCTATCTATCTGTTGTCTGTCACACTTTCCATATCTATCTATCTATCTATCTATCTATCTATCTATCTATCTATCTATCTATCTATCTGCCACACTCTCCATATCTGTCTATCTATCTATCTGCCTGTCATACTGTTAATATATATATATATATATATATATATATATATATATATATATATATATATATTGTTATATATATAACAACAATAGTTAATAAAAATGAACACGCTACCAAATTGAACAGAAACAACGCAGCTGGGCCAGACGGAATTGTAACGGAATTGTACATTTTCTGTGTTTTTTAATTTAAATTAAATCTCCCGTTGTAAGCCTGATGAACGAGAGCGAAACCGGTTGCTTCGCCCGTTTTTAATATGTCTAGTAATATTAAGCTTCATACGTTTATTGCTGTGATAAAATTTTGTACCTTCAAAAATATCTTTAAATATATATATATATATATATATATATATATATATATATATATATATATATATATATATATATATATATAAAAAGAAAGAAAGAACAGTAAGATATATAATCCGGTGTTCTTACTGATATTTTTTATTTTTATTTTTACAAAACTGTGCTCAATGTAAATTTACAGAGCATAAATATTATAAATTAACTGATTTAAAATATTTTTTTCGCTACTCAGTAATAAACATGTTTCAAAAATGGAATCTAAAAACTTCAAATTTAATTATATAATTAAATTAAAAGCATTAATTCCGTTTCATCATCTTTTTTTTTTCAACCTCTTTTTCGAACGTAACTCATAATTGATACAACAATAGTTAATAAAAATGAACACGCTACCAAATTGAACAGAAACAAGGCAGCTGGGCCAGACGGAATTGTAACGAAAATATTGACAGCCTTAAATAACTTTGGTTTAGACAAGATCATCGGAATAACAAATGAAATCTACAACTGCATGGATATACCGGAAGACCTCAGCAGGTCTATCTTCATAGCTATGCCTAAGAAACCAGGCGCAAACGAATGCGAACTCCACCGAACAATAAGCCTAATGAGCAACGGGACAAAACTCATAATCCGTATTCTGATGAATAGAGCGCACAGCAGAATTAGGCCAGAGATGAGACAAGAACAGTGCGGGTTCGTTAAAGACACCGGAACAAGGAACGCGATATTTATGCTCAAAATATTATCAGAAAGGGCGATACAAATGCAGAAGTACGTGTACCTATGTTTCATAGACTGCGCAAAGGCTTTCCACAAAGTACGCCACAAGGATCTGATGAAACTGCTCAACAATCTCGATATATTCGGGAAAGATATCAGAATAACCAAGAACCTATACTGGCAGCAAATAGCATGCATGCGCATAGGGAACGAGTTCAGTGAATGTACAAAAATAGAATGGGGCGTAAGGCAAGGATGCGTCTTCTCACCAGACCTGTTCAACCTATACAGCGAGGCAATTCTGAGAGAATTGGAAACCCTACCGGGATTTAACATTGGCGGCCACAATCTTAACAACATAAGACACACAGACGACACAGTACTGATAGCAGGCGCGGAAGAGAAATTACAGACGGTAGCGAAGGAGAGCGAGAAGAAAGGACTAAGCATAAAATACAAGAAGACAGAGAGCGCGGTCATCAGTAAAAGGATGAGCCCTAAATGCGATTTGCAGGTCGGGAACACTAGAATCAAGCAGACGTGGAAGTTTAAATATCTGGGAAGCGTCTTGACAGAGGACAGTAAGTGCGACACTGGGATCCGTAGACGTATTGGGATGGTTAAGAAATTCCTAAAACTGGGCAGAGTATTGCGAGACAGGATTTCTTTGGTAACGAAGAAAAGAATACTGAACTGTTACGTGGCATCTGTCCTTCTTTACGGCAGCGAATGTTGGACGATTTCCTCAATGATGAAGAAGAAACTCGAGGCGACAGAGACGTGGTTCTACAGAAGGATGCTAAGGATATCATGGACCGATGGTGTGAACAACAAGGAGGTCTTAGAAAGGTTACATGCAAATAGGAGGCTTATACTTAATATCAGGAAGGGGCAGCTGAAGTTTCTGGGACACATAATGAGTAAGAAGGGCCTGGAGAATCTGATACTCATAGATCGAATAGAAGGAAAGCGAGACAAGGGAAAACAAGGCGTGACATACCTGGCGGGCTTAAGCAAGTGGGTGATAGAAGGTGGTCTGGAGAGGAAGTAAAGGAAAGGAAGTTGTTGAGATCTGCAAGGGATAGAGGGAGGTGGAGAGCCATCATCGCCTACGTCCTGAAAGGACATGGCACATAAAAAGAAAGGAAAGAATATAGGTTTTACTTAATTCGCTATTATGCTTCTCTAATTCTTCAAATATTGAATGTATAACTAATTCTAATTTCTATTTTCCTATATTCACACTATATTAATGTTATAAATTGCCCCAATGTTCTGTCACCCATGAAATAAAAATAATCGGTTGTACGGAGAGTAAGGACCTACGTACATCAAAACGACTTTAAATTAAGTGGCAGCAGAAGAATAATCATTGAACTTTTTAAAAGGTAAGCTTAAACATTAATTCAATACTTAAATGCAGTGGTCAATTTTGAGTTCTTCTGTAGTTTATTGATGTCTATCGCGTCTACTCCTCCCTAGCTATTGTGAGTCCTCAACAGGCGCTAGCTTAAAAGCCACCCGATAGGGCGGCTTTTAACTAGCTCAAAATTTTAGCTAGCTTAACATTTTAAACTAGTTGCACTTTTGGATACAAAAAGGAAAATAAGAGTTACTCTCCTTGAACGATGAAAGCAACGATAATGGCTAGTATAATATATTAATATATATTTTCTGTAGTTTATTGATGTCTATCGCATCTACTCCTCCCTAGCTATTGTGATGATGGCCAAGCCAAGATTCCTCCACAGCAGCTAGCTTAAAACTTGAAAATATAAAAATATATATTAAAAAAATTACTAGCAATATATTTTCATAGTAAAAAAATGAAAAATTACCGAAGCCGACAAGAAAATAAAATTTAAGCATTAAATGACCCATAAGGTGTTGATATGCCATTAAACAAACAAACCAAACCTACGTTTTAACTAAGGACCACAAAGAGAATGGAGATGGTTTGTAACTGTGAACAGGGCAGGGCGGGTTCTAGCAGCGAAGGCTCGAGATGGTGGCACTAAGAAATGTAACCCGTCCAAACATCTCCCATAGAAATAGTGATAGTGTCGCGAAAGGCTGGCGGCATTTTGTCTGTGGGCTAACAGTTGCAGGGTGAAGGATTATTCATTACCCACAAGGCCGCGTAAGCGCTCAGTGATAAAATACGCCCAGAAGTGGGTCAGACCAAGAGCTTTTCAGCGTATGTGTCACTGTCATCCGGATACACAGTGGTTGTGTTAATTTCGCAGCATGTATCTACTGTTACAGTGTTATGGTAAAAAATGTAAACAAAAATGGGCTGATAAGAAGGAATGTGTAAACAAATGCTTCACCATGCTAATATCTATTCACACAGACACACAGACACACACACAAACGCACGCACGCAAATGCGCACACCACACACACACATACACACACACACACACACATATATATATATATATATATATATATATATATATATATACCTACGTTTGTAGCGCAACTTAAAGTTTCATGGCATACAGTTGCTAATATCTCGTTATTGGGTTTATATTCACACCTCTCTCTCTCTGTCTTTCTCTGTCTCTCTCTCTCTGTCTGTCTCTCTCTCTCTGTCTTTGTCTGTCTCTCTCTCTGTCTGTCTGTCTGTCTCTCTCTCTCTGTCTTTGTCTGTCTCTCTCTCTGTCTGTCTCTCTCTCTCTCTGTCTTTGTCTGTCTCTCTCTCTGTCTGTCTGTCTTTCTCTCTCTGTCTTTGTCTGTCTCTCTCTCTCTGTCTGTCTGTCTGTCTCTCTCTCTCTCTGTCTTTGTCTGTCTCTCTCTCTGTCTGTCTGTCTCTCTCTCTGTCTTTGTCTGTCTCTCTCTCTGTCTCTCTGTCTCTTTCTCTCTGTCTTTGTCTGTCTGTCTGTCTGTCTCTCTCTCTCTCTGTCTTTGTCTGTCTCTCTCTCTCTCTCTCTCTCTATATATATATATATATATATATATATATATATATATGTAATGTCATCCACAGACAGAATGTTTCGCTAGATCGATATTGGGATCAGTCGGAGATTTTACACCTGAGCTATCAGTGTCCGGTTGAGAGGAAAGCTAATTTTGACGTACCTTTTCTTCAAATAAACACGCCAATGACCGACAGGGCTCAATACATGCAAGAGCTTTGCAATATTACCAATAGTAGTCATTGTTTGCAAACATCGCGCTTTTCCCAAGAGTCCTCGACCGGAATTAAATTTTCCGGTGGCGTATATATATATATATATATATATATATATATATATATATATATATATATATATATAGTGGGTGGGGAGGAAACCAATATTCGTAAATCGAATGAATTTACAACAACGATGACAAGAAGGCTTACGTTTGACTTGAACGACCATAGTTCCAACTCGGAACATTTAAATGAACACTCATGTCTACATTCACAGTTTAGACAGATATTAGTAAAAAATGCATTAGTGCTTCGTCAAGATAATAATAAGCAAAAACTTAAGAGTCTGGAAACCCTTTATATAAGAGAATTGCAGCCAAAAATAAATAAAGTCAAGTATGAACATAGCAACAATGTTTTTAAATGTTTGTAGAAATAATGTGTTATATAAAAAATACTAAATTAAAATACTACAATTAAAATAAATCTTTTAAAAGATTTTTTTAAAATCTTTTAAAAAATCACATAAGTATGGTATACTAAATTTAACAGAACCAATTTAGTCATTCATAACAAGATAATAATGATAAAAACTTAAAAGTCTGGAAAACATTTATATAAGAGAATTGCAGTCAAAAATAAGGAAATTCAACTACGCAGCAAAGTGTTATATAAAAAAATACGAAATTAAAATGGTACAATTAAAAAGTTTTGAAAAAAATTATTAAAAATAAAATAAGAATTTTAAAATAAAGAAAATTATTTAAAAATCACATTTTGAAAATTTTCTTAATTTTCTACATTCACCAAGAAATTAATTCGTGACTTGAAAATATTAAAAGTAAAATAGATAGACATAATACGTCTAAATTATTTAACCAAACCTGCTTGAAAGAAAATATGCTGCCTAAATATATATATATATATATATATATATATATATATATATATATATATATATATATATATATATATATATATATATATTTAGGCAGCATATTTGAGCACTGTTATGTAAAAATACAGATAAAATAAAAATATCAGTAAGAACACCGGATTATATATCTTACTCTTCTTCCTTATATATATATATATATATATATATATATATATATATATATATATATATATATATATATATATATATATATATATATATATATATATTATAATTATTTAAAAAAATAAAATAAAATATAAAAATAATTATAATTTAAGTTCTACTTCTGTATGGACCACTGTTTTTTAAAAATAAAAAACAAAAATGCTAAAGAACTCCGGATTATTTACCTAATGTGTTCGTTCTTATTTTACTACACACACACACACACACACACACACATATATATATATATATATATAGATAGATATTCGCTCATTGGCTCGCATAGACAATGGAAAGTACAGTTGTGCACAGGTACATACACAGACCCATAGGCACAGACATCAACATGCAAGCTGGCCCAACTTTCCTCCTACGCATAAGTTCCAACCAACACGCCCTTAAGACACATGCAGTGTTCCAAAAAACAAAATGCTGATTCCTGGCGTTTCTGACTGCTTCACTGGACTTGTATTTGATGTCGAAAAAAAAAAAAAAAAAAAATATATTCCTAACTTTTATCTTTACACATTTCTATGCATGACATTCTTTTCTGTATCTTACTTTTTAGTCTGTTTGGTACTTGGTGCGGATCAGACTAGGACGCCATATTGCACGAGTCGAAATTAACACGGCAAACTCAATATTATGTAAGAGATAATATTAGCATATTCAGAATGTATTGGAATGGCCAAAAGAATCCCTTATCTATATCCTCGTATTCTTTAGAAAGCTGAAAGTTTAAAACCATCCAAGGTAACATCACGTGTAACAGTTAAGAGGAGAGAGAACGTGTAAAAAACAACGCATTTTATTTTAAACGCATATATATATATATATATATATATATATATATATATATATATATATATATATATATATATATATATATATATATCATATACACTTCAATCTCGAAAATGGCCAACAAGCTTTTGGGAAATTCGTTCACCTAAATGAGTGGATATGTTCACCTATCTCCTGGTTCCCACTCCTTCCCCTTTTTGAACAGGAGAAGAGGTGTATCCCTTGTTTTCTTATTTAGGTTTCTGGTTCCTTCTGTAGACTTCTCATATTATTTTACTCCCTGCTCGCCTTAGTGGCATTATCGCCTTGTTTGGTGTGAAAAGATTTTTTTAAAGCTAAAATTTTACTTAAACCGAAAGGATTTTTTTTGGGGGGGGTAATTGCTTTTTACAGTCTCTTATTTTTCCAGATTTTCACCCTGTCTTTAGTACCCACCGGGTTGCTTCCAGACTTTCTAATTTTTTTCTCGCTCTGTAGTTTTATTTAATGATTGAGTGTTTGGAATAAAATTAGAAAGCCTTTCTTTCAAGTTTTCTAGCATTTTCCAGACGTTCTACAGTGGGCTATGATAAGTTTTTAGCCACCCTTGATTACAGCAATTTTGGCTTGTGTAATAACGTCTCATCTTTTTTTTTCAGACAATACCGCGTTAGTATCAAGCTACTCTCATCTATGAACAATAGTTGACTTATATTTTGCAATGAAAGTTCGCAGAAGTAAGGAAATTAGTGAATATCAACAAGGGCAAATAATAGGATGGCATCAGTGTGGCAAGTCAAATAAAGAAATTGCTAGGTTTTTCCTCGGTAATCATCAAACGGTTAATATTATTGTCAAGAAATTTAATGAAGAAGGCCATTGCCGTGTAGAACAACGTTCAGGAAGACCAAGTATCGTGTCTGAGTGAATGAAAAGGGCACTGAATAAGGAAGTCATCAGAAACCGTCGTCAGAGCGTCAAAGATATCGCCAACAGCATGTAAATGTCGCCATATGCGGTGAGAAAGGCTCTGAAAGAGCAAGGCTATCAAAGAAAAGTTACAAGAAAGAAGTCCATGATTTCAGATGTTAACAGGTACAGGCTTATGAACTTGGCGAGAGAATTCGTGAGCAAAGATTATGAATTTTGGCAGTCTGTAATTTGGTCAGATGAAAGTAAATTCTACCAATATTCGATTTCGTGACAGGTTTATGTTTGGAGAAATGAGAATGAGTCTTGGAACACTGAATATCTGCAGGCAACCGTGAAACATGGAGGTATTGGAGTAATGGTGTGGGGTGATGTCTGGTTTGGAGGGAAATCTGAGCTGATTCTTGTTAACGAGCGGTTGAATTGTCCAAAATACTGTCAAATATTAGAGAAAGACTACTCCCATTATTTGAAACCAATCAGATTGACAAGAATGTCTGCCCTTTTCAAGAAGATCGAGCGCCATTTCATACGAGCAAAATAGCAAAGGCCTGAAAGGAATCGCAAGGAATCAAGTCACTGCCATGGGTAACCCAAAGTCCTGACATGAATCCAATAAAGCAGGTTTGTGAGCACTTTGACCGAAGACTTCGAGAGCGTGCAACTCCAAAATCACATCAGTGGCAACCCTTAATGAAATATTGCCAAAGGAGTGGCAAAATATGGATCAGACGATTGTTGATAACTTGATCAAATCCATGAAAAATCGAATACAAGCACTCAAACTAGCAAATGGAGGACCTACTCCATTCCAGTTCCAAATACTGTTTGTTTATGTTGAGCAGGGATTACGTAATTAAATTTTGTAATTGGATGTAGTTTATTTCTCCTGGCTAAAAACTTTTCTTACGCCTCTGTATTTCGTTTGTAGTAAGGAATTTGCTTTTTTGTTGATTGTGTTGCTTGTTAACCTGTTATTCCTGCAGTAAAATAAGGAACTTTGTTTAAGTAATATAACATTAACTTCGTTGTTTTTTCCTTGAACCTCCAAACCATGGCAGCCTTCTGGACGGAGTGGTCTGAGATCGAGACAATTTATTGTAATACATTTGATATCATGGCCCTCCTCCGAGACACTGCATAGCTTTCTGGCCCGCTATCCCCAAAAAGTTGCCGACTCCTGCCTTAAATAAACCAACTGATTTCTTTGTTTTTTGAAAGGCACCACTTACATATAGCAGTTATCTCCCTTTAATTTTATACGTTTTGGGTTGCCCACCCCTGCTCTGGGCCTTATTTGATATAACCTCCAGAACCTTTTTTTATATTATACATATTATGCTCTAAAAATGTGATAAACTCTCTCTACACCCCGACTCCGCCTAAATTCCCCGTGGAGCGTAGGGTCATGACCTTTTAGTAGTGGTGGTAATACAATTACAACAGAAAACGAATTTCTTAATCTGCCCCGTTACTAAGCTGACTCTCAAAATTTGAATGAATTATAGGAAGAAATGATTCTGTCTACTATTTACCAATATATAAAGGGAAAATGGATTCATGCCTACTCAAATAACATTCATACGAAATAAACCCAATCTATCTGAGTCGGAATCTGAATTATATGTGTCGCTAACCGTTGGGCCGACCGTGCATCCAATACCAAGAGAGGGCGACTATAAATCCTTTTTTGAGGGGTTCAAAATATAACCGTTCTATTTTCACGACACACCACTGCAATGAAGAATTCAAAACAAAAACAACAGATGCACAATTTCTGTTATTTTTAATTCTTTTCATTTTTTATATTTTTGAATAAATATGTATGAATCCCCCCCCCCCAGATTGAGTTTTTTTTGGGGGGTCACATGGTCATCTTTTTATGTTTTAGGCTATTTCTATTCTGTTCTTATTACCTCTCTGGCCGGCGTACCCTGACGATCCGCGTAGGTTCATAGTCAGATTTGCTCTACTTAGTGTATTGAGCACTTTGCTTAGTTACTTTTGTTTTACTCGTTTTGGAGGGTTTTTTTTTCTTTGGACTCTGAGAATGGATTCTGGACGATTGTTTTCGCCTCAATTACATGTTCTTAGTTCTTTCTTTTTTTATTCCTTATTTTTCCTTGGGTATTGGTTTGTTCATTTACAAGCCAAAACACCTAAGGTTTTTCCAGACGAGTATAATTACTTATATTTATAAGATTATTATATATATATATATATATATATATATATATATATATATATATATATATATATATATATATATATATATATATGTATATATATATATATATATATATATATATATATATATATATATATATATATATATATATATATACAGTGCTGTTCGATAAAAGTAACTCACCTGCTTTTTTTTTACTAAATGTTCTCTTTTCCGATGAAACGAAAGTTGAGCTAAATTCAAAGGATAAGCGATCTCAAATCCGAAGAAGAAGCTTTGAAAGCTCTTTGAATTTAGCAGTAAGTACTGTCAAGCATCCGTTCAGTATAATGTTCTGGGGATGCTTTTCTTTTCATAGAACTGGTTTCTTAAAACCTATTGAAAAGACCCTTAGAAGTCTTAGAGTCTTGTCTGCTCCCTTCTGCTGAAAGGGTGCAAATCGACCCCACCAATCTCATTTTTATGCATGATAATGCTCCCTGTCACAAATTTAAATTGATGAAGGAATACTTTGATGAGAAGCAGGTTAGTGTTATGACATGGCCGCCCCAATCTCCTGACCTCAACCACATAGAAAACTTATGGAGCATTATAAAGTACAGGCTCTCGAGAAAGCAGTTGAGCAACAAAGAGGATTGGATTGCGAATTTCATATGCGAATGGAATTCAATGCTTGAAGATGAGATTTGCCAGAACCTAATCAAGTCAATGCCAAAAAGGATTGAAAAGGTTATTCAAAATAAAGGAGGACCCATAGATTATTAAATATTTCGAACTTTATTATAAATAAACTATACCTATATTATTCTTTGTTTAAAGCTGTTCGGTTATGTTTCTATTGATTACTAGTTGCAGGAAATAAGTGAGTCACTTTTTTTGCACAGAGTTTTTCCCTAAATCTCATTTATATCCAAAATTATAATTATCAATAGAATACCTTAGGGTGAGTAAACTTTTTTACTAGGTGGTCGGGAAGGGGTCTTTATATTAGTAAGATTAAAAATTAGTTTGACTCCAAAGAAAATAGGCGAAAAATCAGGTGAGTCACTTTTATCGAACAGCACTATATATATATATATATATATATATATATATATATATATATATATATATATATATATATATATATATATATATATATATATATATATATTAACGTTATTGTCTAATGCTAATGTATAATGACGTGCAATGTTTGGAATTCTATGACAACTTTATAAAAAAAAGAGGCAGGTTTCATTTTATGGCCTATCTCAGTCGTATCGACTAATAATTCCTCCAAGCTGAGAGATCAGATCTTGACGATAAACATGACGTAATTCTACCATATTTAATGTGTGGCATCCAATCATCTGCTCTCCCTGTCAGTTGCAAGGTAGGCAGGCCAAGTTTAAGGGAATTCGTGTTTTGATCGATTTTTTTTTTTAATTCATTCGATTTACTTCGTAATTCACAAAATGGTCATATATTTACAAGTTACGGTCCCCCAAAGCCTTCGCAAAAAAGAAAAAAAAAGAAAGAAAAGACGATGAAGTACGAAAACAGGAGTAAAAAAAAAAGGGAACGAAAATTTTTTTTTTTAGATTTCATTTTTTTTTTTTTAAGAAAGCAGTAAAGGAAAACAGATGGAAGTTAAAAGATAAATTTTGTAAATAGAAAGACACAAACAAAAGAAAACGAAGAATGTCACAAGAGTGGCAAAAGAAAGAAAGAAAGAAAGAAAGGAACAAACAAACAAACAAAGGAAGAAAGAAAAGACAGCTAGCTACATAGATAGATATGAACAGAATGAGATAGATAGATAGATAGATAGATATGAACAGACTGAGATAGATAGATAGATAGATAGATAGATAGATAGATAGATAGATAGGCATGAACTGAGGGACATAGATAGATAGATAGATAGATAGATAGATAGATAGATAGGCATGAACTGAAGGACATAGATAGATAGATAGATAGATAGATAGATAGATAGATAGATAGATAGATAGATAGATAGATAGATAGGCATGAACTGTGGGACAGATAGACAGATAGGAAAATATAATCTTTTTTATTCTTCCCTGTTGTTGTCTATCGCCATATAAAATGTTTGCGAAGAGGCACGAATATTGTCAGAGTTTCACATTCGTCAAGCCTTGTAAATGTTCAGTTTCTTAACTATATTTCTAAAGCAACGAGGCAGCGCATTGCAAGATTAACATATCCTCTTGTTTTGTCATGAATCGAATTAACTTATAGAATTTAAGGAATTATAATTTGAATGAAGTTTTAAAATCTGTATCAAATCTATTTCTCAATTCTAAATGAACATTTTTTTTACAATTGATTTTTTGTCACAGGAATTTCTACAAAAACATAACTGGGGGCAAAAGAAAAGCGTGGGGGTGAGCATCGTTTTTTTTTCTGTTTTTTTTTTTATCTGTGTGTGTGGGGACAATTATTACAGTCTCTAGAGAGTGTCCAATTCGTTTGAATTCGAATTTATGTTCTCTTAGATGACCTTTCATACAAGTCGAAAATATATCTATCTATCTATCTATCTATCTATCTATCTATCTATCTATCTATCTATCTATCTATCTATCTATCACAGTCTGTTCATATTTATCTATCTTACTATCTATCTATCTATCTATCCGTCTGTCTGTCCCTTGATATCTATCTATCTATCTATCTATCTATCTATCTATGTCCCTCAGTTCATGCCTATCTATCTACCTCAGTCCGTTCAGTATCTATCTATCCATCTATCTATCTATCTATCTATCTATCTATCTATCTATCTATCTATCTATCTATCTATCCCAGTCTGTTCATATCTATCTATCTATCTATCTATCTATCTATCTATCTATCTATCTATCTATCTATCTATTCCCCTCAGTTCATGCCTATCTATCTATCTATCTATCTATCTATCTATCTATCTATCTATCTATCTATCTCAGTCTCTTCAGATCTGTCAATCTATCCATCTGTCGTCCCTTCAAGACGACCGACAACAATGCACGACAATCCTTGAATAAAAGAATCACAAATGAAGAAAATTAGAAACACGCTTTTTAATCTTTACATTTATTTGCGGTAAAAAAAATTGATTGAGAAGAAAATTGTTTCAAATTTCCTTAAATCATTTGCTGTATGTCTACATCCGATTCCGTCATTTAAAGAAAATAAATTCTAGAATAACTTTATTCCACTTTCCAGACTAACACTGCTTATTCCAAACCCACTTCTGCTTATTATATTTTGAAAAAATAACCGCCCCCCACAACTCCTGCTTATTCCACCCCTGTATTTATACAAGTCATCAGAGGACTGATTCCGATTGCATAGTGGCGGCCTGTCAGCTTATAGTTTCTTATAATGGACTCAACTTCGTCATGAGAACTGCCTACGGACTACCTTAGATAAAACTGTTCCTAATGTGTGAGCTGTACTTGTGAGTACAATTTATTGTATTTATTTAAGGAATGGGCTACTAGGGATCCCTTCAATAAGTCTATCGGAACCTTTTCTAAACAATCCGAGGGCTCCAACTACAACTGGAATTATTGATGTCCTCATGTGACACATTTTTGAGATTTCCACATCAAGAATCTTGTATTTTGGTAGCTTCCTTAAAGATCTCCAAAGATATGTTACATTCTCCAGGAACTGCCATGTCAATATGAAATCACATTCTGTTCTTGTGGTCTTTGATGACGATGTCTTCGCGATTAGCTTTGACTGTTCTGTCAGTGTGTTTCGTAAAGTCCCATAAAATTCTTACAGGTGATGTTCATACGAGTTTCTTGCAATTTTATTCCCGTTATCATTGTATATTTTCTCGTGGAGATATTGACCCACTCTATCGTGCCGTGTTATCATCATTATTATTATTACTATTTAATGTCCTTTGATTTCTGGTGTGAACTCATTTCTTTCCGGGTCACGGCCAGAGACCTAAGGTCAGAAATGGTATTATGACATTTTCCACTGAGCAATTAAAAAAAAACAAAAAACAACGCACATATTTTACATATGTGTAGGCTGTACTCGTGAGAACAATTCTCTATATTACTTTAAGGTATGGACTACCATACAATTGGTCTATTGCAGTCTTTTCCAATCAATCCGAGGGCTCCAACTACAACAGGTATTGTTGATGATCTCATGGGCCACATTTTTTAGGTTTATTATTATTATTATTTTTATTTTCTTTGATATCTGGTGTTTACACATTTCTTTCCGGGTCCTGCCCAGGGACCTAAGGTTAGAAATGGCATCATGACACTTTCCACTGCAAAAAAAAAAAAAAATAATAATAATTACATAGATAAAGCCCTTCGTAAAGTGTGGGCTGTACTTGTCAGAACAATTTTTTCTATCTCTTTGAGGCATGGACTTCCAGGAATCCCTTCAATTAGTCTACTGGAATCTTTTCCAACCAGTCCAAGGGCTCCAACTACAACAGGGATTGTTGATGTTCCCATGTGCCACATTTTTGAGATTTCTATTTCAAGGTCCTTGTATTTTGACAGCTTTTCGATGATCTTCAAAGATACATCTGCAGGGACTGTCATATCAATAAGGAGGCACTTATTTTGTTTGTGGTCTTTAATAACAATGTCTGGGCGGTTGGCTTTGATTGTTCTGTCAGTGTGTATTGTGTAGTCCCATAGAATTGTAACCGGTCCTATCTCCGTATCCGGGTCTGGGTGGTGTTCGTACCAGTTTCTTTCAGTTTCCTTCCCATAGGAGTTGCAAATTTTCCAGTGCAGATAGTGGCCCACTCTGTCATGCCTTATTATTATTATTATTATTATTATTATTATTATTATTATTATTATTATTATTTTTCCACAATTAAAAAGCAAAATAAATGGCAGTAATTGTGACATTTCCTTATATTTTGTAGATGTTATCCAGTTTTGGAATGCAGTTTATAGAGTTCGTAAATTCTAGGACCGCCCAGGGCGACACAAACGATGGTTCCAGCACTGGCAACAAGGCTTAAGATGTGAAACGGAAAATAGGTCAAATTTTAAAAAATAGTAAAAGTCATTTTTCTGTAAAAAAAAAAAAAAAAATTAAATGATTAATTAGAAAATAAGGGATTTTAACAACCTTGCAGTTCAGATAGAGTAGCAGGGGGCGGATCCTGGTGGGTGGGGGTGGTTCGTAGAGGATGCACAGCCCCGCCTAAAATTTCTGAGAAAGTATTTTTTGCTGCAAAGTAGATAAGTTACAATGCACATTTTTCCTTAAAAATACGTGTATGTCTTCCAAGACGAATGTAAGGGAGCACCCAGGCTCAAGTAAGCTTGGATGATCACCTAATTGATTTGACTGCTGGATTTCTATGTTGAGTCATTACACTATAATGTTAGCTATTTAATTCAGCTTTTCATATGACGTAACCTCGGTACTTAGCTGTTACAAGTATTTCCAAGATTATAAACCTTCCTGGAGCCGAGCCACAATCTTAAACATCATCTGTTTACTAGAAGCTGCAGGGGCGTTTCTGCTTTTGACTAGTATGTCATTGCCATACAAACAAGGTCGGACGAGTGTTTAATGCAAACAATACGTGGCACCAATATGTGAGGGACGTATGCTGTATGGAAATGACTTTTTTTTTTAGAGACTTCTGTCCAATATTAGGGTGCGTCTTCCATGCCGCAGCGTCTTGTAATCCGGAAAATATGGCATATGTACACACACACACACACACACACACACACATATATATATATATATATATATATATAATGGACTCTCCCATCGGTTTCGACGTATGAGGATCTGCCAGCTTAGTTGATTCAGTTATGAAATTTTGTGCGATAATCTTAAGTGGCATTTAAGACCCGCTAGTGATTTACAAAGGAGGCCACATATGGAGCAAGTGTGAGGATTGTGAAATAAGATTACTGTTAGATTGGCTGACCTTTTACATCTTGCTCTCGCTTCTTGAAGATGATTCAGACAAGCAGATTGAAAACTGCTGAGTCCACTAAAACACGTTGATCTGCATATATATATATATATATATATATATATATATATATATATATATATATATATATATATATATATATATATTGGCCACTCTCTACTCGTTTCTGTAGTCTAATAATATATATATATATGCCGAATTTAACATTTTGAATTTAGATTTTTATCGATGAACACGCTCTCCTCTAACTGAAAATACTGGATCCGTACTTGAGTACTAAGAGACAGACATTTAGCAAATGATTTGTTTTTGAACATGTTAACTTGGTACCAGCAACAAACCTGCAAAATGAAAAGAATTAAATATTCTGGCTTATTTATATTCAGACCGACCAACGATCTCCTATCACAGAGGTGCAGGAAGAGACTCGCGACAAAAGAGACGATAATGCTGATTTAGTTTGTTTCGTTTTACGCCATATCAATAGGTTATTTAATGCCAACAAGATTTTTATTGCTGCTAATATATTTTCTTCACAAATGTAATGCGGGGAATAATTTTTTTTTTTCGGAAATGTATTGCTGATATTTTTAATATAAAAAAGTATTTTTACACTTTCATAGTGTTTTGACACCAGTTTGGGGTTTAACTATTTATCCATAGCTAAAACCCTAACGGGTGCTATCACTCAGGGTCAGGGTGGACCTGGAAACAACTGCAATTATGAGGTTGCTCCACGCTCCTCAAAACCTTCTTATTAGAGTCATTGTTGCCGGATGCGGTTTATCATCATACACAGGACATGTGGATGCTGAGAATACCATGGATGTAATATGTCACCAATGTGGAAGTTTTTAAAACAGTAGGAACAAAACGAGCACTTAGAATCAGAAACAGACAATTGAAACTGGTGTGACACATAATGAGGAAAGAGAGCTTGGAGAATTTGACATTCAGATGGATATATTGGCAGCAAGAAAGGCTGAAGGATAGAGCGAGTAACCTGCTTAAGCTTATCTACTTGGATGGCAGAACAGGGAGCAGGAGGAATAGGAAAAGGAAAGGAGAAACATCACGTCACGAAAGGACACGGCATATAAAAAAGACGGCAAGAATAGTGTTTTTTTTAATGTTTTATCTAAGGAAGGTAAATATAATTTATATAATTCTTATTTTTTTATAATTACAATTTAAGTCTGTAAAAACATTGCTTTTATAGACATTTTAAAACATTGTTGCTATACTCATAACTAACATTATTTAGTGTTGGTTGTATTTTTCTCATATAGAATTTGAAGATTTTGTTTTTATTTCCATGGTGGAGTATACTTGTATTGTCAATTAATATTTCTCTAAATTATGACTGTGGACAGAAATTTCCTTTTAAATGTTGTGCAATGGAACTTGAATCAAACATATGTAGTGTAAGTATCCTTGATAATGTTGCCGCCGTGAAACCAATATGTATCGGAGATACAATCTTCCAAAGACATTTAAATGGATATACAATGTTGGTCTTTTACAAAACATTAGTTGATAGAGGAGAATTATTACGGATGAGTAAGTTGGTACTATTAAATTTAGTATAGTAGATAATTAGTTTTATTTATTTACTGGGATCAGTCGGATATATATTAGTAATTATGAGGACCTTAAATGCATAAATGCAATCTTCATACCATATATTTATACATTAATATATATACATATATATGTCTGTGTGTGTGTGTGTGTGTGTGTGTGTGTGTGTGTGTGTGTGTGTGTGTGTGTGTGTGTGCAATTTACAAATATTTCTAATATATAACACAAATATTCACGCACTCATGCATATACTACCTGTACACATATAATATAAATATATAAAACTCACAAAATATTTCCTGTCCATCATATTAAAAAAATATCGATTTATTAAGCCAAGCTAGAATATGGCACAGGACCAAAAGTATGGAGTCTTTTGCCACATCTATATGCCATATCCAACGAAATATATATATATATATATATATATATATATATATATATATATATATATATATATATTTCTAGTAGTCAGAGTCGTGTTAAAAGAAACTCTCAAGCGGTGAATGACTTCTATTTTACAGGACAATCCCGACTCTGTGCCGCCGATTATAATGATGCATTTTTTCCATTTTACATAGTGCTTGCTTGGTTCACCATCTTCGAGTTCTCGAGGCTATTTATATTAAGTTTCATCAGCCGGCTCTCTATGTAATCAAAAGAAGGAAGACTTTATTCGTTCCTTAAGTTTGATTGAGGGATTATGAGTAACTTTTTTCCCATTTTATATTCTTTTGGGAACTTCGCATTTTTTAAATCATTAATTTACAATATATATATATATATATATATATATATATATATATATATATATATATATATATATATGTGATAAAAATATAGTTTTAAGTCATGGTATAGTCATGGGTAAAAGTGCTCACTGTTAGGGATAGAACGAATGTAAATATATATGGACACTGAGGTCAACACTGAGCGGCAAAAGTTGGTTTCATACGTGAACGTAATTTTCAGGCCATGTATGTTGTATTTTGTTTCAACGATTTATATATGCTGGATAAAGGTGTTTTATGGGTTGCAAGGTCTATTGTATTGTATTACTGGCATTTTTACTGTAAAAACCCATTTTTACACATTCATAGTGTTTTGACACCTGTTTGGGGATTGACTATTTGCCAAAGCTGTGACCCTAACAGGTGCTACCACCCCGGGTCTGGGCTGACCTGGGAACAACAGCAATTAAGAAGGTGGTTATATGATGCTCAAATCCTCCTGATCAGAGGCCTTATTCTGAGATATAGTTTAACACCATACCCAGACGGCAGGGGTGTTGTGTTTTGGCTCGACTATTTAAAATATATTGGTCAACGGTACTACATTATGGACTATAAGGTCTATTGTATTATCCTAATGGTTATTGGGTAGGGAGATTTTATGTTTCAAATTATTCTAGAGGCTACTGAGTAGGAATAATTGTGAATCTGAATGTGGTTATTTGTAGCTATTTCATAGTGTTTGTTAATTTATTACTCATTTATTATTGATGACTTTGTTATTTGCTATGATTGTTATTGTCGTGATGTTCTCCCTCTAAGAGTCTATGTTAGACTCTTCCGACTGCTATAAATTTAGTAGGAGAGAAGGTTCGGGGGGAATAGTGAACAGTGAATAGATTAAGCGCTAGTTCATTCGATACACTCTCACTAGTCGGTGTACTTACTGTTTAATATACGATATATCTGCAAACCTGGTCGTTGTTATTACTTAACCATTTACTTGGTAACAACAATTATTATTATATTTACTTATGTTTACACGCTTATGTAAATTAATTGAAACAACAGCAATTAAGAGGTGGTTCCGTGATCCTCAAAACCTCCTGATCAGAAGCCTTATTGCGGGATGTAGTTTATCGTCATACCCAGGACAGCAGGTGTGTTGTCTTTTGGCTCGTCTATTTAAAATATACTGGTCAATGGTACTACGTTATGGGCTCTAAGGTCTATTGTATTATCCTAACGGATAGTGGGTGAGCAGTAACGTTTATGTTTCAAATTATTCTCGGGGTTACTGAGTACAATTAATTGTGGTTTCGAATGCGGTTATTTGTAGCTATTTCATAGTGTTGTTTGTTAACTTTTTACTCATTGTTTATACTTCATTACTTAATTATTTGTTGTTGGTTATTATTATTACATTTAATTATGTTCATGTGTGCTGTAGTTTGTTATTTTGTCCATTATTTACTTAATATGTTTATTTAGATATTTTGTTTATTTTTCGGAGTTGGTTGTCTTATTCCTTGAGCTTAACGTATTGGCTTCGTCTAAAGTATGTTACACTATCTACACTGTATACAGTGCATATCTATCGCAGTATTTTAGAAGTTATTTGTGTTTAGTTTTCGATTTTAAGTAACGTGGTAAAAAATTGTTTACGTGTTTGTATCTTGACATAAGTTCTGATCGTTTGTTTAGTAATTTGTGTCGGTCTCGGAAGGAGATTATAGCTATTTTCTTTCCCAGGAAGTTTTTGGTTGTAGACTGATGCTGTTTTTAGGATCTATTGTTGTAGACTGGCGCTGTTTTCTTTTATTTTCCATCATATTTTTGGTGTAATTTTTTTTTTTTAATTTCCCAAATAAGTTTGTTAATTTTTTACTCATTATTTATAATAGATTAATTTATTATTTGCTGTTGGCTATTATTATTGCATTTAATTGTGTTTATACATGAATTCGTAATTTATATATATATATATATATATATATATATATATATATATATATATATATATATCCGGTCGAAAAAATAATACAGAATTTATCCATTTCACACATCCTTGTGATGCATCTAAGCTACGTTTAGAAAATAACGATATTTGAAGATAAGTGCCTCTGCAGTTGAAATGGGGTTGGTCGACCGTGGAAAGAGAAGGGAAGCGGAAGACACGGTGAGGAAGAGAATGGAGCTGTTAAGAAACATTCAAACAGACAAACGCGATTCTGTAAGTAAACAAATAAGTATTTAAGCGTGCGAATTTCTGCGATCGAAATTCCCTTAACAACCCAATATAAAGATTTGAGGGAATTTCCACGACAACAACAACAACAAAACATGGTTGGTAACGAAAAAAAAAGGACAGAAACCTTTGTGCAATTTATCGTGAGTTGTTAGGAATTACTTTCGAACGACCTACAATTGTCGAGGGCTTTTTTAAAACCCTTAAGTAGAGATGGAAAAAAAGGGCCTGAAAAACCAGGTAAATTCTTGGGAGAGACGAATAGACGAACACCCGAATATATATATATATATATATATATATATATATATATATATATATATATATATATATATATACGCACACACAAATAATTTAAAAAAAAATTCTAATTCCTGCTTTGAGACGATTTTTTTATCATTTTTTTTGTTTTTCTTTTTTTTTCCCCTTCGAACTTAAATGTTCTGTATGTACATATGCATTTCTAAACTTGCGCAAGTGCGCATGCCTATAAGCATGTGTGAAAGTGGGAGGAACGGGAGAAAAAAAATTGAAAGTGAGAGAAAGAGGGAAAATAAGGGAAGCTCTTGTGTAAGAGTCGATGCAGATATGTTGGTGACAGGATGAAAGTTGTGGATAGGCGACGAATTGAAAGTGGGGTTAAATTTAGAATATAATGTATCTGCTGTGTGTGTGCGTGTGTGTGTGTGCGCGCGTGTGTGTGTGTTTTTGTACGGGCGTGCACGTGCAGATAGGTGTACGTGTGCGAACGCAAATACTATCTTCAGAGGTGTATGTGGAAATATATTCCATATATAGACAGATATGAACATAGATAGATAGATAGATAGATTGATAGATAGATAGATAGATAAATATGAACATAATAAAATAGATAGATAGATAGATATAAACATAATGAGATAGATAGATAGATAGATATAAACATAATGAGATAGATAGATAGTATTGAACATAATGAGATACACAGATAGATAGATAGATAGATAGATAGATAGATAGATAGATAGATAGATAGATAGAGAGATATGAACATAATAAAAGAGAGAAATTTAAACATAATGAGATAGATAGATAGATATGAACATAATGTGATAGATAGATAGATAGATATAAACATAATGAGATAGATAGATAGATAGATAGATATATAGATAGATAGAAAGATAGATATGAACATAATGAGATACACAGATAGATAGATAGATAGATAGATAGATAGATATGAACATAATGAGATAGGTAGATAGATAGATAGATAGATATGAACATAATAAAAGAGATAGATTTAAACATAATGAGATAGATAGATAGATAGATAGATAGATAGATAGATATGAACATAATGTGATAGATAGATAGATAGATAGATAGACAGACAAGGTAGAAATAGACAGGTAGATAGATAATGAACAATGACATAGAATATTGTGAGGTAGAAAGATAGAAATGAACATAATGTGTCAGAAAAGACATATAGAGACAAAGTAAGTGGAAATAAAATAGGCAGTCAATGGTTATTGGCTTGACGATTGCGTTCAGCATGAAACAGACCGTTGCCTCTGAGTGCTGACTTCAATGTCCCCTTTGATATATATATATATATATATATATATATATATATATATATATATATACACGAGAGTAAATCAGGAACTAAAGGCAAGTTGGAAATTGCGCGATAAAATGAACAGGAAGCGCTGAAAACACGACACCATACGTGATGACGGGTAGCTCGCCGCGCGCAGCATTTCATCGTTCCGTCGAGTGGAAGCGAGCACCGAGGTCAGACGTTCTACAGTGGGCTATGATAAGTTTTTAGCCACCCTTGATTACAGTAACTTTGGCTTGTGTAATAACGTCTCTTCTTTTTTTTACAGACAATACCGTGTTAGTATCAAGCTACTCTCATCTATGAACAATAGTTGACTTTTATTTTGCAATGAAAGTTCGCGGAAGTAAGGAAATTAGTGAATTTCAACAAGGTCAAATAATAGGATGGCATCAGTGTGGCAAGTCAAATAAAGAAATTGCTAGGTTTTTTCCTCGGTAATCATCAAACGGTTAATAATATTGTCAAGAAATTTAATGAAGAAGGCCATTGCCGTGTAGAACAACGTTCAGGAAGACCAAGTATCATGTCTGAGTGAATGAAAAGGGCACTGAATAGGGAAGTCATCAGAAACCGTGATCAGAGCGTGAAAGATGTCGCCAACAGTATGGAAATGTTGCCATATGCGGCGAGAAAGACTCTGAAAGAGCAAGGTTATCAAAGAAAAGTTACAAGAAAGAAGTCCTTGATTTCAGATGTTAACAGGTACAGGCTTATGAACTTGGCGAGAGAATTTGTGAGCAAAGATTATGAATTTTGGCAGTCTGTAATTTGGTCAGATGAAAGTAAATTCTACCAATATTCGATTTCGAGACAGGTTTATGTTTGGAGAAATCAGAATGCGACTTGGATCACAGAATGTCTGCAAGCAACCATGAAACGTGGAGGGATTGGAGCAATGGTGTGGGGTTTGGAGGAAAATCTGAGCTGACTCTTGTTAACGAGCGGTTGAATTGTCCAAAATACTGTCAAATATTGGAGAAAGAACTACTCCCATTATTTGAAACCAATCAGATTGACAAGAATGTCTGCCCTTTTCAAGAAGATCGAGCGCCAGTTCATACGAGCAAAATAGTAAAGGCCTGGAAGGAATCGCCAGGAATTAAGTCACTGCCATGGGTAACCGAAAATCCTGACATGAATCCAATAGAGCAGGTTTGTGAGCACTTTGACCGAAGACTTCGAGAGCGTGCAACCCCAAAATCACATCAGTGGCAACCCTTAATGAAACATTGCCAAAGGAGTGGCAAAATATGGATCAGACGATTGTCGATAATTTGATCAAATCCATGAAAAATCGAATACAAGCACTGAAACTAGCAAATGGAGGACCTAATCTATACTAGTTCCAAATACTGTTTATTTATGTTGAGCAGGGATTACGTAATTAAATTTTGAAATTGGATGTAGCTTATTTCTCCTGGCTAAAAACTTTTCTTAGGCCACTGTAATGGACGTCCCACTCAGCGATTGCATCATCGATAAACAATGCCCCGGATTGCCCTTTATGCGGGCAGAGGTACTTCCACCTGCGGAAATCCATCGCCGGATATTGGCGCAGTATGGAACACCTGCCGTGAATCAACGAAAGTTGTACCAGCTGAATAGAATGCTTTAAATCGAGAACAACAAATGGAACAGTCGAAAGCCGATCAGATCGCCCATCAACATGCAAAAACATATCCAGGGGACGGATTCCTTGATCAGGCAAGACCGACGAATCACTTTCGCATAAGTACTGCCAATCGTGGGCATCATTTATGGATCTGCGCATCTCACAGTTCAGGAGTCGGCAACCGCTAACTATGTGCCGACTTAAGGTTTTAAAATCATTCAGTGTGCCAACAGCATACGTATTTTTATACAAGTCAAGGTCAATATACCTGTCCTACAATATATTATATATTGTAATATATAGTATATATACTTTAGTATGTATTAAAATTAAAACAGCTAAATATATATTTTTTTGTAGTAGTTATTGGTCCTGACATCGTGATGTCATTTGTGGCTGCGTGCCAATGGACATTGTTTGGCGTGCCACGTGTAGCACACGTGCCGTAGCTTGCCGACCCCTGTCTCGCAGAATAAAAAAATCCACCAGGGAAAGCAACGTCTTATTATTAAACGTACCGTATTATAAAATAATGGAAATTCTTTTACTGTTTACTCGACATTCTCTACATCAGGGGTCGGCAACCTTTTGCTATGTGCCGACTTAGGGTTTTAAAATCATTCAGTGTGCCAACGGCATACGTATTTTTTTATACAACTCAAGGTCAATATACCTGTTCTACAATATATTTTTTATAATAATATATAGCATATATACTTTAGTATATATTAAAATTGAAACGGCTAAGTATCTTTGCGTTGTATTAGTTATTGGTTCGAACTTCGCGATGTCATTTGCGGCTGCGTGCCATTGGAAATTGCTTGGCGTGCCACGTTTGGCACTCGTACCATAGGTGGCAGACCCTCTGTCATAGTTGATGAGGACCTGGGCGGGGGAGTATCGTAAAGTGCATGTTCGATACCAAAATAAGCAAGTAGTGCAGACGTGGCATCGTGGAACAATGGAAAAGTTTCTTTGCAGCTCGTTAAACGACACATGAAGTGCATCGCCATGGAGAGGTTTATGCAAAAAAGTCACATGTGCACGTGATCTTCATCAGTGGAAATAAAAGTTGTTGTATTCAAATTGACCCTACTATTGGATTTACACTCATATACACATACACATATATATAAACCACATACCAGGAAACAAACAGCCAATGCATGCAACGCTTGCACTGCATGCTTTACGTTTTTCCAGGATAAATAAATGTTTGTGTATTATAAAATAATAATAAAGTATAAATAACCCATTGAGGTTTTGATATGCCATAAAGCACAACAAACCAAACCAAACCAAACCAAAACACGGTCAAGATATTGTGTCCATGTTCATGGGGACCTACCGGACACTATTCGTAACATACTTGTTGACAACACAAATATAATAACATCATCTACATGCAAAAAAAAGGATAAAAATAATGGAAGCCTTATTAATAAAAAAAAAAACAACACTTAATAATATCAACTATGAACATGGACATAATATTTTGACCGTGTTTTGAAAAAAAAGAAAACATATAAATACCTACATGCAACAAACTTTTTCTTATGTAACAGTTAAAATATTTTATCTTTGAAAATGGTTAAATGAATAGCCGAAAGCGGTCGGATAAAAAGAACATTCGGACAGTTTTTATATAATTTATCATCTGAAAAGAAAAAAAAATATTAGATCGCCTGAGAATTTGTATTAAAAATTAAATCAAAGCACCTTGCCAGTCGTATTCAATGAAATGTGCATATATATATATATATATATATATATATATATATATATATATATATATATATATATATAATATACGTTTACCATGAAAGAATAAATTCGATTTCGAGTTCGGCATTAAATAACCTATAGAAACTGATATGCTGCTAACCAAACTCAACAAACCAACTAACATTCACAGACAACATACGAATGATTATCTATCTGGTATAAAAGACTATTCTTGAAATTCAGAAATGTTCATGCACCTGATCATTCACAGCATATTCTACTTTTTCTTTGTCTTTTTTTTTACAGTGATGTTCACGCTGTACATGGCTCAAGAGCCGTTCATGTTAGAGAGTTCCAGAGTAAGTATTTACTCAGTCCCCACACCAGGACGAGATGTGACACAAGGTCTTTTTAGGTAGGGACCCGAGCGCGCACGCCCGAGACAGGAACATAATTTCCCCTCAGCCCCGAGCATCGACCCCTCCCTCTGGTGCAGCTGTTCCCCAAGGCTGGGCACCTCTCAGTATAATTTTCTCAGTTGCCCCTCTGTCCTTTGACAGAGAAGCCCCTGAGCGCACTCTGTCCAAAGCAAGAGACGCAACTGAGAATTGATAAGTAGTCGTGTAACTACTGAATAAGAGTAACGTACGCGTAGAGAGTCCCATAGTATGAGGCAGCACTACAGGCAAGGTGATTATGTCAACAACACGCAAGGTGTCCACCGGAAGTGAAAGTGAAAGGATAATTTTAGAAGGAACCGGAAACCAAATCTTAAACAGGAATCAAGAAATAAATCACTACACATATTCAAAAGACTGGGAAGATGTGTGAACCGTACGATAGGCGAACCTAACAATTACTAATGAGGAAAAAAATGTATATGAATAGTAAATAAAATTTCAGCGATTTAAACGGAGACGTTAGAAGTATAAAGTAGATTTTAGAAGGAACCGGAAACCCAATTCTAAACGGAAACAAGAAATAAACTTCTACTCTTGTTCAAAAGACTGTGAAGGCGTTTGAACCAGACGATTATATAGGTACAGTGTAACCCGGATATAAGAAACCCGGATATAAGATAAACCCGGATATAAGAGAGATTTTCTCTGGTCCCAAATTAGAGCCATACTTACCTAAACAAAATAGACCAAACCCGGATATAAGAGAAACCCGGATATAAGATACTTCTTCTCCGGTCCCGACAACTCTCTTATATCCGGGTTACACTGTATAATGACCTTGTATGAGTCTTCAAACATTTATCCGAAGAAAACAGTCACAGGAGCAATAGACGCTTGGATAATTGTGTTGTATCAAGCTCGATTTAATAAGGTATCATTTGTGGTGTTATATATTTGTGTTGTAGGAGAAGTACGTCATACGAAGTCCTGTTATAAAGATGTATACAATAAAAATGAAATTTAAAATTAAATAAAAATAATTAAACGATAAATAAATAAAAAAAATAATACAACTGACTATTCTGCTTGTTATTAAACTTTCTTTCGAGAGAGGTTAGGTATTTGAAAACATTAAAAGAAGAAAATTATTAACACGTATTACCGTGATACCCCATGTATAATACGCATTTTTCTAAGAAATAATAAGCAAAATCAAGGGTGCGTATTATGCACAGCTACAAAAAACCTTTAAAAATTTACCGTAAAATAAATAAGAATTAACATAAAACTAAATTAAAATATTATTCTATGTTTAAAACCATTTGTAAAGAAGAGTAGGAAACGCTGGCCGTAATGAAATTGGAGGTCTACAATTTAGACGATTTGATTAGCAAACAAGGAATGCATATTAAGCGTGAGTAGAAGCATCTTTCCACACTTCCAGCACATTTTTAGGGGTGCGTATTATGGATGAAGGCGTATTATACATGGGGAATTACGGTATTTAAATAAATAACTGCCATAATGAAGCCAGAGGGTTAATAAAAAACTCAAAATAAAATTTACATTTCAAAGTTTTTCGGAAAAAAGAGGCTATAATATAATGCCATAAAAGAATCACCAAAATGAAGCCTGAAATTTCATTAAAAACTTACTTTAAAAAAAACAAAAAAAACTCATTTTTTATAGTCTTAAAACCTGCCAAAATAAAGTTTTTGAACAGGCGTAGTTTAAGGAGATTGTATTTATGTTTTGTTGAACCAATTAGCAAAGTAAGTTACGTCTACGTGAATTTCAAATTTTAGACTGAATGTGTAGCCGCTTTGTGGCTATTTAAGAAGTCTGATTAGTCTAAGAACCAGAAGGTTTTCATTTTCACAGGCGAATGATAGTGAGCTGTTTCTGGAAAGGAAGAAACAGAAGAAAGAAGCAGAAAGAAATAGAAAGCAAAAGAAAAAAGAAATGAAATGCAGAAAAATTCTACAACTTTAGAGAGATATATGTTTATCTTTCTATAATTATTTCTGAAATTTTGTCACAAAACTAGAAGCATTAACCCTGATTTTGGACTTTTATAAAAACACGAGATTTATCTCAATTTTTAAATATCAGTTTAAAAATGGTGATTTGCTAAGCGTAGCTTAGATGCAGCACAAGGCCGAAAGCATCGGGATTCCAGAGAGCATCGAACTCACCTTTTTCACTCGTAATTTTTTCCAGCGAGACAAGCTTGTTAAACATTACACCAATGTCAAGCTATTGCCTACCCAGCGACGCTTCTGAATTTGCCCTCCTTCTCAACTCTTTTTGCTATGAAAAGAAATAAGGGTATATTATAATTGTTTTTTATGAGCCTAACAGAATTGTAATTTAGAACTTGTTGTCTTGCCTAAGTGTAACGCACAAAGGAAGGTTTAGTTTTGTTTAATTTTGCAGTCTGTGCAACTATTATTTTTTTATGTCATTTAATAAATGTAAATGTCTTTTAAATTTTATACCAGAGCAAGTGTTTTATGTTTTTCATTTGCGGCTCCCATAATAGTCGGGATAAAATATATGCCGTTCTCTCTTCTCCACCTCCTCACCACAAAAGTCATTTTACTGTGGTTTTTCATTCGGTTCGGACTTAGGCCCGTAGAAAATCAGCGAAATATCCAAAGCTACGTCTTTCTATCTCTCTCTCTCTGCCTGCCTTTCTTTCTTTCTTTCTTTCTTTGTCACTCTCGTCTTCCTTTCTTTCTTTGTTTCTTTTTTCTTTCTTTGTTTTCTCTGTCACTCTCTTTTTATTTATTTCTTTTATCTTTCTTTCTTTCTTTTTTCCCACTCCTCCCTTTATCCATTCATTCTTTGCCATTTCTTTCTTTCTTTCTTTCTTTCTTTCGTTTTCTCCCATTCCCTTCCTTCCTTCCTTCCTTCCTTCCTTCCTTCCTTCCTTCCTTCCTTTGTTTGTGCTCTTTCTTTCTTTCTTTCTTTCTTTGTCCCTCTAGTCTTTCTTTCTTTCTCTCTTTCTTTCTTTCTTTCTTTCGTTTTCTCCCACTTCCTTCCTTCCTTCCTTCCATTCTTCCTTCCTTCCTTTGTCTTTTCTTTGTTTCTTTCTTTGTTTCTTTGTTTCTTTCTATGTCGCTCTCGCCTTTCTTTATTTCTTTATATCTCTCTCTATTTCTTTCTCTCTTTGTCCCTCTCGTCTTTCTTTCTTTCTTTCTTTCTTTCGTTTTCTCCCACTTCCTTCCTTCCTTCCTCTCTCTGTCTGTCCGTTTCTTTGTTTCTTTCTTTCTTTCTTTGTCCCTCTCGTCGTTCTTTATTTCTTTATATCCCTCTCTATTTCTTTCTTTCTCTCTGTCTTTCTTTTGCTCTATCATTACATATGCATACGTTACAAGTGTTGAGAGGCACAGATTTAAATGAAAAGAACATCGGAGTGAGAGATGAAGGGCAAGCAAGAGAGAGAAAGAAAATGAAGGTCGTCTACTGAAGAAAGACAAGTGATGCATCTTGAGGGGGGGAAGCTTATCAGTGAGAGATTAGCGTAAACTGAAGGGAGTGTGGAGGAGGTGAAAAGTAGTGGGAAAGAAAAAGAACGATGGAAGGAAGTAAGCAAAAAGAAGCAGAGTGCGAAACAACGACGGTTCAAAGAAAGAAGGAAAGAAAGAAGAGAGACAGGGGGGACGAAAGGGAGGAAGGAAGGACAGATGGAAGCAAGCAGAAAGAAAGAAAGAAAGAAAGAAAGAAAGAAAGAAAGAAAGAAAGAAAGAATGACAGAAAGAGAGAGAGAGAGAAGTAAAGAAATGAATAAAGAAGAGGGGTACAAAGAAAGAAAGAAAGAAAGAAAAGGCAAAAAGGAAGGAAGGAAGGAAGGAGAGGGAGCAAAGGAAAGAGAAAGAGAGAGGTAAAGAAATGAATAAAGAAGAGAGGTACAAAGAAAGAAAGAAAGAAAGAAAGAAAGATAGAAAGAAAGAAGGAAAGCAAAGACAGGAAGGAAGGAAGGAAGGAAGGAAGGAAGGAAGGAAGGAAGAAAGAAAAGGCAAAAAGGAAGGAAGGAAGGAGAGGGAGCAAAGGAAAGAGAAAGAGAGAGGTAAAGAAATGAATAAAGAAGAGAGGTACAAAGAAAGAAAGAAAGAAAGATAGAAAGAAAGAAGGAAAGCAAAGACAGGAAGGAAGGAAGGAAGGAAGGAAGGAAGGAAGGAAGGAAGAAAGAAAAGGCAAAAAGGAAGGAAGGAAGGAGAGGGAGCAAAGGAAAGAGAAAGAGAGAGGTAAAGAAATGAATAAAGAAGAGAGGTACAAAGAAAGAAAGAAAGAAAGAAAGAAAGAAAGAAAGAAAGAAAGAAAGAAAGAAAGAAAGAAAAGGCAAAAAGGAAGGAAGGAAGGAGAGGGAGCAAAGGAAAAAGAAAGAGAGAGGTAAAGAAATGAATAAAGAAGAGAGGTACAAAGAAAGAAAGAAAGAAAGAAAGAAAGAAAGAAAGAAAGAAAGATAGAAAGAAAGAAGGAAAGCAAAGACAGGAAGGAAGGAAGGAAGGAAGGAAGGAGAGGGAGCAAACGGAAGAAAGCAGGAAACAAAGGAGGGAAGGGAGGGAAGGAAGGAAGGATCAAAGAAGAGAGTGCATAGAAAGAAAGAAGACATAGACAAAAAAATAAATAGAGAGAGAGAGGGGGAGAAAGAAAGAAAGAAAGAATGCTAAGAGTGGGTCGAAGAAAAAAGAAGGAAAATGTTGGCGTTCGGGTAAGAGAGGGAGACGTCTATTTGTGTCAGTGAAAAGTAAATGGACACTAATTTGATAAATTCCCGATTGAGGACGACGTTTGTTTTTCTGCACACAATGTCGCCGAAATGACAAGAACAAAGTGGCGGCAATTTATTCCGCACCTTATTCTACATATTTAACACAGGTTACATTACAGAGAGAGGAGCGGTTGGGTGGGGGGAGTTGGAGGTAATGGAGGAAGATAGATAGAGAGATAGATAGATAGATAGATAGATAGATAGATAGATAGATAGATAGATAGATAGATAGAATGGAAGTAGGTAAATAAAACGACTAGGAATGGAAGAGAGAAATTAAGAGTGAAAAAAATGATGATTCTAAGGAGAAGAAAGCAAGAAAGAAAGCACAAATAAATGATAGAAAAACCAAAGAAAAGAGCTATAGAGACAAAGAAAGTAAAAGGAAAAAGGAAAAGAAAGAAAGAATGACAGAAAGAGAGAGAGAGAGAGAGAGAGGTAAAGACATGAATAAAGAAGAGAGGTACAAAGAAAGAAAGAAAGATCTGTTAGAAAAGAAAGCGCACTTAAAAGATATAAAAAAGAAACGAATATCTATAGAGGCAAAAAAATAAAATAAAAAGAAACTAAAAATTAAAAGAGATAAAGAAGTAAAGAGGTAAAGAGGTAAAGAAAGAAAGAAAGAAAGAAAGAAAGAAAGAAAGAAAGAAAGAAAGAAAGAAAGGAAAACATGCGACGAACAACAGCTGACTGCTCCTGATGGTTGCAATGACATCGGACATAACTTGAATGGGGACACAGAGTGTTGGAATATCTAGAATTATGGAAGGTCAAAAAGCGCAAAACAAATTGCCACGTCAACAGTAGATATTAAAATAAACAGTCAAAAGTAACAGGGGCACTGTAGACGGATATAATCTTTCATATATAATTTTAGAGTATATTATCCAGGGCAGTGATGAAACACTTGGCAGGGATAAGAAAAAAACATTTAAATTATTACGAAATATGAAGATAAATGTATCTTCGAGTAATGAAGTAACTGGAGCAAATGTTAAAATAACGTTGCCAAGCAAGATTCATTTACCCGACTGACGTAATGCACATCTTTGTTGCATTCCCTCCATCCATATCTACTAACTTTATCTTCGTATCGGAAACGTAAACAAACGAATTTCTACGGATTTAATGAATATTATTTTTATAATCCTACTTTATTCATGATTTAAAATGTTTGTGGATTATCCCACTTGAGTTTGGCAAAAAAAAAAAAACTATGCTAGGGGTCATTCTTAAATTTATAAAAAAGGCAAGCATTTCCCTCCCTCGCCTCTTTTTCTACTTTGTCTTAAAATGTTGACGTATGTGGGTAAAGTGTCCCCGACTAGGACAAATTCTTCATTTTCATGGTTATCTCTCTTCATTCTTGCACTATCAAAGACACGCTGGTTACGCGTGCAAGCAAACAAACACACACACACACACACACACACACACAAAAAATACTGTCTATATTTCTGAGATGAGGTATCATGTACACTATTTACATTATTCGGACTATTGTCCTCATCATTTTTTTAAAATAATTTATCACAAAGTTTCGGCTGTTGTACGCTCCGGCCATCTTCAGATGGTTGGAATGTCGAACTGAACCCTTTATTTCGCACGCTGAGGTAAGCTGTTCTAGTTCCACGTGCCATGTCTAATGGATGTCAGTTATCAGTTATCTCCTGTTAATTTCCCTCTCCAAGTTCTCCAACACCTTAACCAGGTATTGAACTCACACTCCCTTGGTCCTCACACAGGATCTAAGAAACCACGGTGCCATGTGATCTTGAAGACAATAAAGGGTTCAATTTGACATACCAAACATTTGAAGAAGGCTGGAGATTACAACTGCCGAAACTTTGAAATAAATATGGCAACAAAGATCAGGACAATAGTCCGAATTATGTAAATAATGTACATAATACCTCATCACAGAAATATAGTCAGATACTGAAAGGCCGAAACGTTGTAATAAATACGGCAACAAAGATGAAGACAATAGTCCGAATAATGTAAATAATGTACATAATACCTCATTACAGAAATATCGACAGATACTGAAAGGCCGAAAATTTGTAATAAATATAGCGAAAAAGACGAGGACAATAGTCCGAATGATGTAAATCGTTTACATAATACCGCATCTCAGAAAAATCCACAGATACTGAAAGGCCAAAACGTAGTAATAAATATGGCGACAAAGATAAGAACAATAGTCCGAATAATGTAAATAATGAACATAATACCTCATTTCAGAAATATAGACAGATACTGAAATGCCGACACGTTGTAATAAATATGGCGACAAAGACGTGGACAATAGTCCGAATAATGTAAATAATGCACATAATACCTCATCTCAGAAATATCGACAGATACTGAAAGGCCAAAACGTTGTAATAAATATGGCGACAAAGATGAGGACAATAGTCCGAATAATGTAAATAATATACATCATACCTCATCTCAGAAATATAGACAGATACTGAAAAGCCAAAACGCTGTAATAAATATGGCGACAAAGATGAAGACAATAGTCCGAATAATGTAAATAGTGTACATAATACCTCATCTCAGAAATATCGACAGATACTGAAAGGCCGAAACGTTATAATAAATATGGCGACAAAGAAGAGGACAATAGTCCGAATGATGCAACTAAAGTGAATTCAAACTGTAACTAGCAGCATATTTACCATTCGTTACATGTTATTCCTCGTGTAAATATGTCCATTGTCGTTTTATTACATTTATTGCTTTGCGTTACATATTTTTAGTCAATATTGTTTGTCAGATAAATATGAATCCCATAAATATTTACTCTCCTAAATATTGATTGAACGCAATATAATGGCGGATAAATATCTAACACAACATTCTAGCATCCCGCAACACGATATATTTAGTTGGTAAACGTGTTTGGGCAGATATACCTCTATCTTTTCCAACAATGTGAAATTACGTCTACCGGATTCATGAACGGGAAAATTTACAGATAATAAAAAAGGAATCTGTGGAGAGCCATGATCTTCTACATCCTGATGGGACATGGAAATTCACATATAATAAAGTAATTGAATCTGTGGAGAGCCATGATCATCTACATCCTGGTGGAACATGGTAATTCACATATAATAAAGGAAAGGAATCTGTGGAGAGCCAGGATCATCTACATCCTGATGGGACATGGCTATTCACATATAATAAATGAAAGGAATCTGTGGAGAGCCATGATCATCTACATCCTGATGGAACATGGTAATTCACATATAATAAAGGAAAGGAATCTGTGGAGAGCCATGATCATCTATATCCTGATGGGACATGGTAATTCACATATAATAAAAGAAAGGAATCTGTGGAGAGCCAGGATCATCTACATCCTGATGGGACATGGTAATTCACATATAACAAAGGAAAAGAATCTGTGGAGAGCCATGATCATCTACACCCTGATGGGACATGGTAATTCACATATAACAAAGGAAAAGAATCTGTGGAGAGCCATGATCATCTACATCCTGATGGGACATGGTAATTCACATATAACAAAGGAAAGGAATCTGTGGAGAGCCATGATCATCTATATCCTGATGGGACATGGTAATTCACATATAATAAAAGAAAGGAATCTGTGGAGAGCCATGATCATCTACACCCTGATCGGATATGGCTATTCACATATAATAAATGAAAGGAATCTGTGGAGAGCCATTATCATCTACATCCTGATGGGACATGGTAATTCACATATATTAAATGAAAGGAATCTGTGGAGAGCCATGATCATCTACATCCTGATGGAACATGGTAATTCACATATAACAAATGAAAGGAATCTGTGGAGAGTCATGATCATCTACATCCTGATGGGACATGGCTATTCACATATAATAAAGGAAAGGAATCTGTGGAGAGCCATGATCATCTACATCCTGATGGGACATGGTAATTCACATATAATAAAGGAAAGGAATCTGTGGAGAGCCATGATCATCTACACCCTGATCGGATATGGCTATACACATATAATAAAGGAAAGGAATCTGTGGAGAGCCATGATCATCTACACCCTGATGGGACATGGCTATTCACATATAATAAAGGAAAGGAATCTGTGGAGAGCCATGATCATCTACACCCTGATGGGACATGGCTATTCACATATAATAAATTAAAGGAATCTGTGGAGAGCCATGATCATCTATATCCTGATGGGACATGGTAATTCACATATAACAAATGAAAGGAATCTGTGGAGAGCCATGATCATCTATATCCTGATGGGACATGGTAATTCACATATAACAAAGAAAAGGAATCTGTGGAGAGCCATGATCATCTACACCCTGATGGGACATGGCTATTCACATATAATAAAGGAAAGGAATCTGTGGAGAGCCATGATCATCTACACCCTGATGGGACATGGCTATTCACATATAATAAATTAAAGGAATCTGTGGAGAGCCATGATCATCTATATCCTGATGGGACATGGTAATTCACATATAACAAATGAAAGGAATCTGTGGAGAGCCATGATCATCTATATCCTGATGGGACATGGTAATTCACATATAACAAAGAAAAGGAATCTGTGGAGAGCCATGATCATCTACATCCTGATGGGACATGGCTATTCACATATAATAAAGGAAAGGAATCTGTGGAGAGCCATGATCATCTACATCCTGGTGGAACATGGTAATTCACATATAATAAAAGAAAGGAATCTGTGGAGAGCCATGATCATCTACACCCTGATCGGATATGGCTATTCACATATAATAAATGAAAGGAATCTGTGGAGAGCCATGATCATCTACATCCTGATGGAACATGGTAATTCACATATAATAAAGGAAAGGAATCTGTGGAGAGCCATGATCATCTATATCCTGATGGGACATGGTAATTCACATATAATAAAAGAAAGGAATCTGTGGAGAGCCAGGATCATCTACATCCTGATGGGACATGGTAATTCACATATAACAAAGGAAAAGAATCTGTGGAGAGCCATGATCATCTACACCCTGATGGGACATGGTAATTCACATATAACAAAGGAAAAGAATCTGTGGAGAGCCATGATCATCTATATCCTGATGGGACATGGTAATTCACATATAATAAATGAAAGGAATCTGTGGAGAGCCATGATCATCTATATCCTGATGGGACATGGTAATTCACATATAACAAAGAAAAGGAATCTGTGGAGAGCCATGATCATCTACACCCTGATGGGACATGGCTATTCACATATAATAAAGGAAAGGAATCTGTGGAGAGCCATGATCATCTACACCCTGATGGGACATGGCTATTCACATATAATAAATGAAAGGAATCTGTAGAGAGCCATGATCATCTACATCCTGATGGGACATGGTAATTCACATATAATAAAGGAAAGGAATCTATGGAGAGCCATGATCATCTACATCCTGATGGAACATGGTAATTCACATATAATAAAGGAAAGGAATCTGTGGAGAGCCATGATCATCTATATCCTGATGGGACATGGTAATTCACATATAACAAAGGAAAGGAATCTGTGCAGAGCCATGATCATCTATATCCTGATGGGACATGGTAATTCACATATAACAAATGAAAGGAATCTGTGGAGAGTCATGATCATCTACATCCTGATGGGACATGGCTATTCACATATAATAAAGGAAAGGAATCTGTGGAGAGCCATGATCATCTATATCCTGATGGGACATGGTAATTCACATATAAGAAAAGAAAGGAATCTGTGGAGAGCCATGATCATCTACATCCTGATGGAACATGGTAATTCACATATAATAAAGAAAAGAAATCCCTCGAGAGCCATGATCACCTACATTCTGATGGGACATGGTAATTCACATATAATAAATGAAAGGAATCTGTGGAGAGCCATGATCATCTACATCCTGATGGAACATGTTAATTCACATATAATAAAGAAAAGAAATCCCTGGAGAGCCATGATCACCTACATTCTGATGGGACATCTCAATTCACATATAACAAAGGAATGGAATCTATGGAGAGTCATGATCTGATGGGACATTCACATAAACTAAAGGAAAGGAATCTCTGTACAGCTATGATGATCTACACCCTGATGGGTCATTGTATTTCATAGGTAATGAAGAAAAGGAATCTGTGGAGAGCCATAATCGACTATATTCCATATTATATGGCAGTTCATACAAAATGAAGAGGAAAAGATTTGGAGAATCATGATCGTCTCTATCCTGATTAGACATGGCAATTCACATAAAATAAACGAAAATAATGTATGGAGGATCATGATAGTCTTATTCCCGATGGGACGTGGCAATTAACGTAACGTAAAGGAAAGAAATTTCTGGAGAGCCATGACCGTCTACATCCTGATTAGTCATGGCAATTTACATATAATAAAGGAGATAAAACTGTAGAGAGCCATGATCAAAATATCAAAATATCCAATTCATTTTATTCTTCTTTGCGTCACAACTTTCTTTCACTTATCGCTTTTAGCAGCGTTTCACACTTCACATGTCTCTTTCTCACCTTTCACGTATTTTTCCTCTGTTTATTCAATGTGCCTGTGAGTGTGATATTCTCCCAGCCGTCTTTCCAAAAATCAATTTCCAAACATTTCATTTCTCACTTTCTGATTTTAAGTATAATTTTATTCTGCATTCCCTGCAAAGGAGGAGATTAGACTTTATATATAAGTTCAAATTCTTTTTTGTTTTCTTTTTTTTTGTTTCTAACAAAGTTTTCTATTCTCTCAATACTCTGCTTATCTTTTCGGGGGCATCTTTCATAATTCTTTTGCACCTTCAAATGTCTTTCGTCCATTTTCCATCGTCTGTTCTTTCGTTAAGTTAATCTGCCCCAGATATATGTATATGTATATATGTATATATGTATATGTATATATGTATATGTATATATGTATATGTATATATGTATATGTATATATGTATATGTATATATGTTTATGTATATGGTAATGGTAAGAATTATCCGTTTCGGCATTCGACTGGACATCAAGTACGACTCTCTGTTGGAATAGAGAAAGTCTTAAGAGATTTTCTACAGTTCTTCAGAAAAATAGGTTTCTCAATTCCACTAACACTTAATACACTTTCCTTCCTAACCTTTTATTCGGAGTAGTACGGAACGTCAACATTTTGATTATATCATTATTTTCGCTTTGAGTTACATCGTGTATATTTGGATTATGGCTGTTTTGACAGTCCTCAAATTATATGGTTTCCATTATTTGTTATAGTTAATAAATCATATTGTGATTTTCTAAGCGTAGCTTAGATGTGGCACAAGGCCGAAAGTATGGAGCACCCAGTGAGGATCAAACTCACTACTCAGTCGTAATTGTTTTGCGAGACAAGCTTGTTAAACATGGCAACACATCGAGATACACAGTTCACAAAACATGTATTTATTCCTGGTGACAAAAAACTGAACATTTCAAAATGGCTATTTACATTATTCGGGCTATTGTCCTCATCTTTGTTGCCATAGTTATCACAACGTTTCGGCCGTTGTACGCTCCGGCCTTCTTCAGGCGGTTGGAATGTCGAACTGAACCCTTTATTTTCCTCAAGGACACATAGCACCGTGGATAAAGGCGTTAGTTAGTTCCAGTGACAGGACCCAAAGAGTGTGAGTTCAATACCTGGTTAAGGCGTTTGAGAACTTGAAGAGGGAAATTAACAGAAGATAACTGATAACTGACATCCATTAGACATGGCACGTGGAACTAGAACAGTCTACCCCAGCGAGTAAAATAAAGTGTTCAGTTCAACATTCCAACCACCTGAAGAAGGCCGGAGCGTACAACGGCCGAAACTTTGTGATAAATATGGCAACAAAGATGAGGACAATAGTCCGAATAATGTAAATAGTGTACATAATACCTCATCTCAGAAATATAGACAGATTTTGGAATGGAACGAACATTTTCTATTTGGCATGAGCCTCTTATAAGGGATGAGCGTGTAAAGATAGGAATTCTTTTTTGTTTTACAGTAAGGTTCACCTTGTAAAAGGCCCGGGAACCACTCAAGGTAGAGGGTTATGTTAAGCGGCAGTTTATATGGATAGGAGGAGAAAATAACGGTTAACTCTAGATTATAGTAATCGAAGAAATATCGTCTTGGGAGTCGGTTCCACAGAGCAGTGGTTCACAGGAAGAAGCTGTTCGAGTGGAATTACTTCTCACCGATGGCATACGCCGGGAATGTGGATGGTTTGCTGCAAGAAGCATGTCGGGTGCTAGCCGTGAAGGTTAGAACTGGCGGAACTAAGGGATGTAGTTCATCCGGGTACTTTCCCTCGTATTAAGGACAGAGCAGTGAGAGGCTTGCCACATCCCGTCCGTGAGAGAGAGGTTGGATGGTGGGATTTATTCTTCATCGATAACGATTCGGAGACGCTTTTGAACTCTATGAAAACTGGAAAATGAGGACCGGGCTGCTTCTGCCGAAATATGGCAACAGTACTCCAATTCCGGCCTGATCTGGCTCTTGTAAAGGCAGAGGATAGAGAAGACGCTTTTGGGTTCTATCAAGACTGGAAAGTGAGGACCGGGTAGAGTCTGCTCAAATATGGCAACAGTACTCCAATTCCGGCCTGATCTGGCTCTTGTAAAGGCAGAGGATACAAAAGACGCTTTTGGGTTCTATCAAGACTGGAAAGTGAGGACCGGGTAGAGTCTGCCCAAATATGGCAACAGTACTCCAATTCCGGCCTGATCTGGCTCTTGTAAAGGCAGAGGATAGAGAAGACGCTTTTGGGTTCTATCAAGACTGGAAAGTGAGGACCGGGTAGAGTCTGCTCAAATATGGCAACAGTACTCCAATTCCGGCCTGATCTGGCTCTTGTAAAGGCAGAGGATAGAGAAGACGCTTTTGGGTTCTATCAAGACTGGAAAGTGAGGACCGGGTAGAGTCTGCTCAAATATGGCAACAGTACTCCAATTCCGGCCTGATCTGGCTCTTGTAAAGGCAGAGGATACAAAAGACGCTTTTGGGTTCTATCAAGACTGGAAAGTGAGGACCGGGTAGAGTCTGCCCAAATATGGCAACAGTACTCCAATTCCGGACTGATCTGGCTCTTGTAAAGGCAGAGGATAGAGAAGACGCTTTTGGGTTCTATCAAGACTGGAAAGTGAGGACCAGGTAGAGTCTGCCCAAATATGGCAACAGTACTCCAATTCCGGCCTGATCTGGCTCTTGTAAAGGCAGAGGATACAAAAGACGCTTTTGGGTTCTATCAAGACTGGAAAGTGAGGACCAGGTAGAGTCTGCTCAAATATGGCAACAGTACTCCAATTCCGGCCTGATCTGGCTCTTGTAAAGGCAGAGGATAGAGAAGACGCTTTTGGGTTCTATCAAGACTGGAAAGTGAGGACCAGGTAGAGTCTGCCCAAATATGGCAACAGTACTCCAATTCCGGCCTGATCTGGCTCTTGTAAAGGCAGAGGATAGAGAAGACGCTTTTGGGTTCTATCAAGACTGGAAAGTGAGGACCAGGTAGAGTCTGCCCAAATATGGCAACAGTACTCCAATTCCGGCCTGATCTGGCTCTTGTAAAGGCAGAGGATACAAAAGACGCTTTTGGGTTCTATCAAGACTGGAAAGTGAGGACCGGGTAGAGTCTGCTCAAATATGGCAACAGTACTCCAATTCCGGCCTGATCTGGCTCTTGTAAAGGCAGAGGATACAAAAGACGCTTTTGGGTTCTATCAAGACTGGAAAGTGAGGACCGGGTAGAGTCTGCCCAAATATGGCAACAGTACTCCAATTCCGGACTGATCTGGCTCTTGTAAAGGCAGAGGATAGAGAAGACGCTTTTGGGTTCTATCAAGACTGGAAAGTGAGGACCAGGTAGAGTCTGCCCAAATATGGCAACAGTACTCCAATTCCGGCCTGATCTGGCTCTTGTAAAGGCAGAGGATACAAAAGACGCTTTTGGGTTCTATCAAGACTGGAAAGTGAGGACCAGGTAGAGTCTGCTCAAATATGGCAACAGTACTCCAATTCCGGCCTGATCTGGCTCTTGTAAAGGCAGAGGATAGAGAAGACGCTTTTGGGTTCTATCAAGACTGGAAAGTGAGGACCAGGTAGAGTCTGCCCAAATATGGCAACAGTACTCCAATTCCGGCCTGATCTGGCTCTTGTAAAGGCAGAGGATAGAGAAGACGCTTTTGGGTTCTATCAAGACTGGAAAGTGAGGACCAGGTAGAGTCTGCTCAAATATGGCAACAGTACTCCAATTCCGGCCTGATCTGGCTCTTGTAAAGGCAGAGGATACAAAAGACGCTTTTGGGTTCTATCAAGACTGGAAAGTGAGGACCGGGTAGAGTCTGCTCAAATATGGCAACAGTACTCCAATTCCGGCCTGATCTGGCTCTTGTAAAGGCAGAGGATACAAAAGACGCTTTTGGGTTCTATCAAGACTGGAAAGTGAGGACCGGGTAGAGTCTGCCCAAATATGGCAACAGTACTCTATTTCCGGACTGATCTGGCTCTTATAAAAGTAGAGGATAGCATGAGTTAGGTACTTACTAAAACGGTACAAAGAGTCAATCATTTTATCTCCATCTTTAGCGATATATAGTATATCTTTGTTATGGTGATCTATCTACATTAGAATGAACTCTTCCCCCTTCATAAATACTAACCTGCGAGACTTCCTAAGGAGGCAGTCGGGACGCAGTGTAACCTGACAGTTCAGACGGACACTTCTATCTGCTGACTAGTAACACTCTTATTTTGTATATATGTTCTGTTATTTCAATACATTTGTTCAACTTACCTTCTTCTTTCCGTGTCTTTCTTTCTGGCCCCTAACAGGCCACAATAATCTATTATTAGTTAGATTAGTTTTAAGACCATTATAACTGCTGTTAATTGTAATATGTAACCCAATACCATCTGCCGTATGGTCGGTAACTAAAGCGGTTCCGTTACCAGGCTTTTCTGGTGAGGAAGGGTGCTAGACACAACTGGATTAAAAACAAGATTTGTCAAAGGGGGGATGAATGTTCGCGTATGGTATTCGATCATCTGACACGGTGGGATAGACCTTGTTCCACAGTGGTGTGACGACAAGGATTCGCTGGAAGGAGTGCTTCCTCGACTGAAGCTAACGATGACGACGAATGGTTCCCTCGATGGAATGATCAGCCACGTGGAAGGTTCTAAGCGGTGATACCACCATGTCTACTTGACCAGGACAGCATTACGAATACCTGTCCGATTTGCAAACCTAGATAGGTGGATGGGACAGGTCAAGTGATCCACCGGTTTGGAGACCGATGTTAAGCTCAGTGAGTATCAACATTAAAGCACTGAATGAGGATTGAATTTACTACACTTGACTGCGAGACTTAGTTTCGCAGCTGTTTCACAATAAGCGATATATGTATATATATATATATATATATATATATATATATGAGGAATATATATATATATATATATATATATATATATATATATATATATAATAACAGCACTAGTTGCCTGACGATTGCACTAGCAGGAAACAGACTGTCGCCTCTAAGTGTTGACTTCTATGTTCACTTTTATATTTACACTCGCTCTATCTCTTATATTGAGCACTTTATCCCATAAATATAGTCACTTTAAGACTATATTTCTTCATATATATATATATATATATATGAGCAACATATATATATATATTTATATATATATATATGTGAGCAATATATATATATATGTATATATATGTATATATATATTGCACATATATAAATATATATATATATATATTGCTCATATATATATATATATAAATATATTTATATATATGAGCAACATATATATATATATATTGCTCATATATATATATATTTATATATATGTATATATATTACTCATATATATATATATATATATGAGCAATATATATATATATATATATATATATATATATATATATATACATTTATATATATATATATATATAAATATAAAAGTGAACGTAGAAGTCAACACTTAGAGGCGACAGTCTGTTTCATGCTAGATGCAATCATCGGGCCACCGCGTCGGGCCACTGTTGTTTTGTTTAATAATATAGACATATTGCTTCTACTTTTTTTTGCTATTGATATATATATATATATATATATATATATATATATATATATATATATATATATATATATATATATATATATATATATATTCGCCTTGGTTTAATGTTCTTGGTTCTTGTTTTTTATTCCCCATTTTTCCTCTGGTACCGATTTGTTCTACTGCAAGTTGAGTTATCCGAGGTTTGTCCAAACGAGTACCACCATTTATATATATATATATATATATATATATACATATATATATATATATATATATATATATATATATATATATATATATATATATATAGTTAGACCTTAAGAGCCAGACAAATCTACCACGGTTTCACCTAAACGGATCATCAGGGAAGGCCGACTAACAAGGTCAGAAAGAACGGAAACTTATAGTCAATAAACAAAAAAAACATAACCATGTGACCAAAAACCAAAACAAACAAACAACGGGGAGGGTTGGGAAGAACCATTTATTCTAAAAATTGAAAGAGGGAGCGGGGTATAGAAAAACACGGACAAATAGGGGTAGTAATTATTTATTCAATCGAAGTAAATAAATTTTTATTATTATTTTATATTATTATTACCGGGGAGGGGAGACCTAGTCTAACAACCGACGTTTTCTATGTCTACATTTGTTTAGAATTTCCGTTTTAGAATTTAATAAATGATCGGGTTCCCGATATAGAGCTATAGCTAATTTTTCCTCTCAACATAGTTTACAAAATTTATAACCTGCTCTATATTTAGAACATCTTTTTAATATTTCCCATTTCAGGATGGGATCTTTGTTATTGTCACGTCTACATTTACATATATAGGTAGAAAGCGTAGTACTATGTTTGTTTTTTTTTTTATTATATATATATATATATATATATATATATATATAAAAATGAGGAATAAAAAATAAAGAACCAAGAACATTAAACCAAAGCGAAAAAAATCGTGTTCAAGCTCTAAGTCCAAAGAAAAAACCCTCCAAAACGAGTAAAAAGACAACTACGTAAAGTGCCCAATACACGAAGTAGAGCAAAACCTAAGATAATCCGAAGGAACCAGACAAACCTACCTAGGTTTTACCTAGGCGGATCTTCATGGTGATACCGGCATCGCCCTGAAGATCCGTTCAGGTGAACGCTAGGTAGGTTTGCCTGGCTCCTTAGGATTATCTTATATATATATATATATATATATATATATATATATATATATATATATATATATATATATATATATATATATATATATATATATATATATTGTCATCCACAGACAGACTGTTTCACAGCTCATCAGTGTGGCTAAAAGTCCGGTTGCCTCTAGCTAGGATCGAAACCCGACTGAATTTGCGTCAGTCGGAACTTCTCCCACTAAGCCGTCAGCACACGGCAGGAATTAAGGTGAATTTTAGCGTGTTTATTTTTAGATTTAGATAAACACACAGTGACTGACAGTGACTCAATTCTGCCGAAGAGTCGTGCAATATTAGCTTAAATAGTCACTGTTTACACATTCACACCTCAAACCAGTGAGCTCAACCGAAATTAATTTTTTCAGGAGCCAATATTTTTGTCATCCACAGACAGACTGTTTCGCTGTTTCACAGCTCATCAGTGTGGCTAGACGACCGGTTGCCTCTAGTTAGGATCGAAACCCGACTGAATTTGCGTCAGTCGGAACTTCTCCCACTAAGCTGTCAGCGCCCTAACCATATATATATATATATATATATATATATATATATATATATATTATAAACATATATATAAACTAAGTCTCGCATTCTAGTGTAGTAAATATATATATACATATATATATATATATATATATATATATATATAAAGATAGATAGATAGATAGAAGAGAGAGAGAGAGATAAAGAGAGAGACAAATATGAGATAGAGAGAGATAAATATATATGTGGATTTTCTTTTACTGTAATATATTTAACCAGTAAGCCGGCGTCATTAGACAAAGAATAAAAAAAGTAATGAAATTATATTTTATGTTATGTGTAAAAATATTCCTTTTTATGACACCGGTTCAGAGGTGAAAATTGTCAAAGTCATATTTTCGAAATTCAGATTCATATTCTCATCTAAATTCACAAACACATACACACACATGGATATATATATATATTTGTGTGGGTGTGTGTGTGTGTGTTTATGTATATATATATATTCAGCCGGCATATTTTCAATTTAAAATGTTTTGTTGAATAATATAGACATATTGCTTCTCCTTTTTTTTTTACTATTGATCCTTTCAAGTTGTCTAATTAGTTTCTTTACACTGAGATGAAATTTACACCTGAAAATTATCTTAGAAAAGGTTGCAAGTACTTGGGTTAAAAAAGAAAAAGGAACTACTTCACCTTCCTTCGTGAATTTCATCTCAACATCAAAAAACTAATTAGGCAACTTGAAAGGAGCAATATCAAAATAAGAAGACACAATATGTCTGCATTATTCAACAAAACATATTCACACAGACACACAGAGACACACACACACACACACACACATATATACATAATACAGGGTGCGATGTATAAATTGTCGTCTAAACTACACAAAACTTAATATATATATATATATATATATATATATATATATATATATATATATATATATATATATATATATATATATATAAATATATATATATATATATATATGAGCAATATATATATATATATATATGTCGGCATTATTCAAAACATATCCACAGACACACACACACACCACACACAGGGTGCGATGTATAAATTGTCGTCTAAATTACACAAAACGTTATATATATATATATATATATATATATATATATATATATATATATATATATATGAGCAATATTCAACAAAACATATTCACAGACACACAGACACACACGCACACAGAGCGTGCGATGGATAAATTGTCGTCTAAATTACACAAAACTTAAAATAACACTGATATCTCATTTTCACAGATATATTTACCAAAATTGCACAAACATATCTTGAAATACTAAAGAGTAAATTTATTCAATAAAAATCCCCATTGACTTCAACCACAACCTCCAGACGACTTCGGAATCTCCTGCAAATCTTTTGAACGGATTCCTAGTATAAAATGGTTAATGCTGCCATAATCCTTGCCTTAAGTTCATCTTTGGTGTTGCAAGGAGGTTCGTTGGCCTCTCGCTCAACTGCGCCCCACACATAATAATCAAGGTGGGTGCAGACTAAGGATTTAGGTAGCCAGATGTTAGGGGTGAGAATTGCAGAAATTGTCTGACAAACATGACTGGTATAGAAAGGAGTAATATAAAAATAAGATATATATATATATATATATATATATATATGTCTGCATTATTCATCAAAACCTACACACACACACACACACACACACACACACACACACACACACACACACACAGGGTGCGATGGATAAATTGTCGTCTAAATTACACAAAAATGAAAATAACACTGACATCTCATTTTAACAGATATATTTACACAAAAATATCTTGAAATACTAAGGAGTAAATTTATTCAATAAAATCGCCAGTGACTTCAACCACAGCCTCCGGACGACATCGAAATCTTCTGCCAATCTTCTGGACAGTCTCCTTGTTTAAGTTGGTGAATGCTGCTATAACCCTTGCCAATTGTATCTTTGGTGTTACAAGGAGCTTTGTTGGTCTCTCGCTCAGTTGTGGGTTGCAAACTGAGTTTATGTAGGCCCCCGTGTTGAACCTGAGGCCTTCAACAACAAATTTGGGAGTTCTTTTCTTATCAGAGCGATCAGAGTCAGTTTTCCGAGCAGCCGTACCTTCGTAATCGAAATTAGACTCATCCAACTTTTTCCGAATCCTCTGCACTGTCCTCAGATTGAAACCCAAATACTCTGAAATGTTCGTATTGGAGATTCCGGTGGGAATGCCAAGCAGTACAGCATCTCGTTTCGAAATTCCGTTACGTCATGGTGCAATTTTTCTCACGGACAGTGCCCAGCTGACCCTACTATACTGTGCAGCCGACAAAACCAATAACAACCAACGCGCGTACGCGAAATTAAAAGTATAAAATCGTGACAATTTACCAATCGCACCCTCTATATAGCGTGTAGACATAAGTCAACATTGCAGGGTAACTTAGTTTCACGCCTTAATCATTAGACCATCTAAAAATAACTTATGATAAAAAAATGACCACCATACAGTGTTGATTTCTACTTTCTATATCTATAAATACTCCAATATTCCCCATTGATCACTCTTCACTACAAATATAGTAAATTTTAAGTAATAAACTCAAGAACACAAATATAGTTTATCAATTTCACTGTCCCTTATACAAAACTGCGTTTCTTTCAATAAGCATCGACGACATTAAGTAGAAGGTTGACAACCCCCTTAAGTAATCACAGTATCATAAAATGTACATAGACACCCACACACAACTGTCTACCTCTAATAGAAAAATATTCTACATAAGACAGTCATTATAAAGGGATCTACTTGTAAAAGAGGTATTAAGATACTTGAAGCTTGTTATATAACAACGTTTAAACCACGTCTCTAGCTAACCGTATTTGATAGAGTTAGTAACGTGTCTTTTTAAAAGCACACCAACATGGAAACAGAAACACACTCTTTCTAGCACAACTTAGAATTACTACTATTCCTGCACAATACAGCTTGGAATATAAACAGAGAAAAATATACTAACAATGAAGCCATTGAAAAGGGCTAATGAATTGGTCGAAAGCGAGTGGAAAAGTAATCACTACGGACGATTTCGACATTCTTCTTCTTTATGTATCGTGTCCCCTCAGGATGTAAGCGATTATGGCTCTCCACAATTTCTTGTCCTTTGTAACTCTTAATAAACTTCATCGTTGCTCACATATTCAGTACATGGTATCATCAGCATCATTCTGTAGAACCCCATTTCTGCTGCTCCAAGTCTCTTCTTCGTCTTTGAGGTGATTGTCTAGCATTCACTGCTATAGAGGAGGACAGCTATCACGTAACAGATCAGTAGTCTTTTCCCTGTGTTTCTAATGAAGTTTTTTCTGATTCTTAATGCTCTGCTTAGCTTTTGGAAGGCATCTTCAGCTGTCCGAACGTGCCATCGGATTTCAATGTCACACTATCCGTCCTCTGTTAAAACACTTCCCAGATATTTAAATTTTCGTACTTGTATGATTTTGTTATATCCGATTTGTAATATGCATCTTGCTAGCAACCATGCATTCTGTCGTTTTGCAGTCAATGTTTATTCCTTTCTTCTCGACTTTCCTCGCTACCTTCTGTCGAAGTTTTTCTTTCTGTGTCTGCTATCAAAACTATGCCATCTGCATATCTTATGTTGCTAAGATTGCCACCACCAATAATGAATCCTGCTATTACTTCTAAGACTCTCATAATCACCTCACTTTATAGGTTGAATAAATCCGGTGGGAAGGCACATCCTTTTCTTACACTCATTTCTCTTAGCCCGCAAAAAAAGGGATATTATAAGATCAGTAGAAAGGTTTCTTAAAAATCTAAGATATGTGGGGGTTCAGTGCACATTACGTTCATATATACATACACCTTTGTGCAAATTAATTGAAACGAATAATTCCGCTATTTTTCGTATGTTTCCAATGAAACATGAACCAGTGCACATGTTAGTACTTCGTATGTCCATTCCACAAAGTCTTTCCTTGCAAATTGACCACAGATTCTCAATTGGATTCAAATCAGGAGAATTTCCGAGCTGGTCGTTAGTACTTTGATTTACTCACTGGTAAGGCTCATCATCGTGTTCGTGCAGCGTTACAATTTTCGTACGCTTCCTTGGAGTAACGTCCATCGCCAACAATGGCCGTAGGACAAATAATCGACAGTCGAGACAATAGTGTCTGGGCGTGACAAAAATCTGATGCAATCACGGATGACGCAATATCTTTCAAGGCCAAACAAATTTCATCACACACCCCGAAAATAGATTCATATAACTGCACACCACTGCAAATGACCTAATCTGAGGAAAAAAAAGAAATCGATTACACCCTGTCACTACAGTGGGTCTAAAACTGACCAAATGGTGAAAAGAAAGAAAACTAAAGCGGTTGTTTCAATTAATTTGCACAAGGGTGTGTATATATATATATATATATATATATATATATATATATATATATATATATATATATATATATACAACCTGTTACTCCAGTGGTCTAAAACTGACCGTATGGCAAACGAAAAGAAACTAAGGTAGTTGTTTCAATTAATGTGCACAAAGGTATATATATATATATATATATATATATATATATATATATATATATATATATATATATATATATATATATATATATATATATATGTATATATTCCTAAATTTTTGCTTGAGGATGAAACGGGACTCGATACCTTAATTCAACTTAATTTTAATAATTATATTGAGGGTTTCGGCTCTCGTTTTTTAAACATGAGAACTCTTATGTAGCGAAGGAATCATATTTATATATATATATATATATATATATATATATATATATATATATATATATATATATATATCCTGTCACTCCAGTGGCCTAAAACTGACCGGATGGTGACAAAAAGGAAACTAAAGCGGTTGTTTCACTTAATTTGCACAAGGGTGTATATCTATATGATTAAAATTAATAAAAACGATTGACTGCCACGGAAGAAGTTTATGATGAAAAATGTGAATCTAAAATAAATCATTACGTTTTATTTATCTACCCTTGTGTACGTATGTTGTGGGTGTGATCCGTCTGTCTGCGTTGATTCGGTACAGTACGGTATTAGATAACAGACGAAGTTAATTATCAATAGGTGCCCAATATTTATTGCCTTGAGCCATATGACAACTTTATTACTGGTTACTTCACAATTGGGGCCTTGTGCCAGATTAATTTAATTGAAGCAAATAACTCTCGCTAAAGTGGCTATCCGCCGTACGAGGCAAGCTTTAAAAAATATACGTTGCTAATTTAAAAGTAAAGTAATAATATTTTATATTTTGATGGCGATGTTTATTAAGAGTTTAAAAAAGACCCCCGGTGTATTTTTTATTTTATTCTTATTTATATTTTTTTATTTATTTTTTTTTTATTAATTTATTTTTTTTTTTTTTTGAAACCGAAGTTTGAATACACAGAATAAGATTGCCTTTTTATGCTGGAAACTTTTGCACATAAGATAACAACATATCTTTTCAAAGGTACAGGGGTTGGACCAAATCATTGGAACAGGTGCAAATTCCACTCCTATATTTCAAAGACCTATTACATTTCTTCACAGATGTTGCCTAACTGATGCTACTATAATGTGCAGTGGACAAAATAAAATGTAAACAACGCGCATGCGCAAAATTAAAAATATAAAATGGCGACAATTACCGATCGCACCCTGTAGATATAGATAGATAGGTATACTGAACGGACTGTATCTTATATATATATATATATATATATATATATATATATATATATATATATATACACACATATATATATATATATATATATATATATATATATACACACACATATATATATATATATATATATATATATATATATATATATATATATATATATATATATATACAGGGGTTGGACAAAATAATTGGAACAGATACAAAATCAACTCCTATATTTCAAGGACCTATTATATTAAGAACTTTAACTAAAACTTCGTAATTGCAGGTTATATCTATTGTAAATACGTTTATTTATCTAATTTACTCGCTTTGTCTTATTTATTTTTAGAATTTAGTAAAATTTAAGCTAGTTCGAAAAAGAGCAAATTGTTGGAGCTCGCATGGCAGGAGCCTCGATCACTATGGTTGCTGATCTGTTTGGTTTTTCAAGAGCTACCATATCAAGAACACTGATGCAATTCGAGAAACAGGGCAAAACCTCTAGCAACCGTAGCAATTCGGGCCGGACTTGCAAACTTACTGACAGAGACCGACGTGCATTGAAACGCAATGTGGCAAAAAATCATCGGAATATTGCAGCCAATGTGACTGCTGAGTTGAATAATCATCTGAATAGTTCAGTTTCTACTAAAACTGTTCGCCGTGAGCTCCGTAAGGCTGCATATCATGGAAGAGCCGCTGTGAGGAAACCACTTCTCTCCACTCTCAACATTCAAAAGAGGTTGAAGTGGTACAGAGATCACAATGCCTGGTCTGTAGACCAATGGAAGCAAATCATATTCTCAAACAAGTCCAGTTTTTCTCTTTTCCCAACTTCAGGGCGAGTTTATGTGTGGAGGCAGCCCAAAGAAGCTTACAACCCTGACTGCCTTCTTCTAACATTGAAGCATGGAGGTGGATCAGTGATAGTTTGGGGCGCCATATCATGGAAATGTCTCACTCCAATAGTTGCCCTGCATGGTAGAATCAACAGCAAAGCTTACCTGAATATTTTGGGAGATCATGTTCATCCAATGGCCAAGACTTTATTCCCTGATGGTGACTGCATCTTCCAAGACGATAATGCTCCAATACATACCACTTGAGTGGTTAAGAATTGGTATGAAGAGCATGAACGTGAGCTAGAACAGATGGAGTGGCCTCCCCAATCTCAAGATATCAATATTATTGAACATTTGTGGTGCATTTTGGAGCGACAAGTTAGGAGCCGCCAACCTCCACCGTCGTGTCTTAAGGAGCTGGAGAAGGTTTTAATGGAAGAATGACTGAAAATTGCACTGGGTGAAGTCAGGAAGCTGTATGATTCCATTCCTAGACGTATTAAAGCTGTCTGTGGGGCTAAAAGAGGACCAAATCCATATTAAGTAAATTTTCTTTGAATTTAACAAGTGTTTCAACTATTTTGTCCAACCCCTGTATGTGAATCGAATTTTTTCAAGGCATTTGTCGGATTTCGTGTTTGAGAAATGATTGAGGTGTATCTAATTTCTTTACTCTTATGGAGATATAAGTAAATTATTTACTTATTTTGTCTAGAACTGGGAACGGTTAAACCGGTGAGCCATTTACATCTACCTTCTCCACGCCGCTACCCGAAACAGCCACCCGCTACCCACAACGACCACCTTCGCTTTCTCCCAACCGTCTATTACTAATGACAACACTGTTTTCTAAACAACAACTGACAATGTCGATGTGATGATTCTTCAAAGTTTGGTGACGGTTGTAAGTTGGTTGGTACCAACGGGGGTGTCGGGTGGCGTAAGATAGTGCGGGTAATAATAAAAGGAAAAAGAGAGAAAAAAAAATTTAAAAAAATGTTTTCACGAAAGATGCGATTTTGGCATGATCCTGTTCCCACGGCTCAGATATACACCATCACCGTACCGCCTAGTCGTCCTCCCTACCCGACCCGACTCGCCTTGCCACCTCCTCACCACACACACACACACACACACACACACACACACACACACACACACACACACACACACACACACACCATCCTTAATCAAACCGCAAGCCTGTCACCTTGACTTCTACCTTCCAACGCGCACAGAAATTCTCCATCCTCATCTATATCCGTCGCAACACCGACCGACCACCACCACCCTCACTCTTCTCTTTAAGTCGCCCCATTCCTACGAAGGCACCCATCCTCCGTCAGGGCACTACCCAACTCTTCTGGTATCCCAGACGTTGCCTTCACAGAAGAAGAAGAAGAAGAAGAAGAAGAAGAAGAAGAAGAAGAGGAAGAAGAAGAAGAAGAAGAAGAAGAAGAAGAAGAAGAAGAAGAAGAAGAAGAAGAAGAAGAAGAAGAATGTGTCAAGGAGACGAGACGTGTAAAAAGAAGGCGAAGAAGAGTACGAAGAAGAAGAAGAAGAAGAAGAAAGGACACAAAAAGAAGGAAAAGGAAAAGTAATAAAAATAGTTATTAAAAAGTAAGATAAAGAAGAAAATTAAATCATTGTTAAAAGAAAGAAAGAAAGAAAGAAAGAAGGTTAGCGTGAAGAACAATCTGAAAAAGTAAGAAAGAAAGAATGCAGAGAAAAACAAGAGAAGCAAAGAAAGAAAGAAAGAAAGAGAAAGAGAAAAAGAAAGAGAAAAAGAAAGAAAAATGTTAAGAAAGGAAAGAACGTAAATAAACATTGTTAAAAAAGAGAGTAAAAGAAAGAGGAAAGAAAGAGAGGAAAGAAATAAACTAGCCATTGAAAGAAAGAGAGAAAAGGGAAAGAAAATCAAGGAATAATTAATGAGAGAGAAGGTAGAAAAACATTAAAGATAATGTAGAAGAAGAAGAAGAAGAAGAAGAAGAAGAAGAAGAAGAAGAAGAAGAAGATTGGGTTATTACCATTAACTTCTTTCTGTCTTTGTCGTTACCTTTTTAATCTCTACATTCCCCCCTCTCTCTCACTTGTCCTGCTATATCAACCTTCTGTTCTCGCCCGCCCCCCCCTCCATTTATTGTCGTGAGTCTGTCCTCTTCGTCTCCTAACTCCCTGTGTTTGTCTGGAGCAGTAATATACAGCAGCTCTCACTCTTCCCAGAAAAATCGGTAACTCCAAACATACAAGACCCCTACCGTTTGGCTTCGGGTTGTGAAAGGTAGGTAGGTAGGAATTGGTTAGAAACGGTGAGCCTATGCTGACTACTTAGGTAGGTACGTAGTAGTCATAGAGATAAAGGATGTTGTTGGTGGTTGTGGTGCTAGCCAGGTCGTTGCTAGTGACTTTGACAGCTGGGCGTCTTCTATCTGTGGGGAGACACAACTACTGACAAAGTTCGCCAACAAGTCGTGCACAATTCTCTTTACGATGTCATTTTCATACCTTCCTTTCACTTCCTTCATTTATTTCAGTTTCAGGGAAATGCTTACCACCTTATTGGCTTAATTCTCTAATTCTCTCTTTCTTTCTCTCTAGCTTTCTTTCTTTCTCTTTCTTTCTTTCTCTCTTTCTTTCTCTCTTTCTTTCGTTCTTTCTTTCTCTCTTTCTTTCTTTCTCTATCTCTTTCTTTCTTTCTCTCTTTCTTTCGTTCTTTCTTTCTCTCTTTCTTTCGTTCTTTCTTTCTCTCTTTCTTTCTTTCTCTCTATCTTTCTTTCTTTTTTCTTTCTTTCACTCTTTCTTTCTTTCTTTCTCTCAATCTTTCGTTCTTTCTTTCTTTCTCTCTTTCTTTCTTTCTCTCTTTCTTTCTTTCTTTCTCTCTTTCTTTCGTTCTTTCTTTCTCTCTTTCTTTTTCAGTCTTACTTTCTTTTTTTTCAAGGCTAGATTCTCTCTTTCAGACTTACTCTCATTTTTATCATCGCTTATTTGCATTCTTTCTTTTCTTCACATTTTGTTTTCTTTCTTCCTTTCTTTCTTTCCTTCTCACTCTCCCTCTCTCTCTCTCTCTCTCTCTCTCTCTCTCTATATATATATATATATATATATATATATAATAACGTTTCAATTAATATATAGGATTCTTTCTTTCTGATAAATTCTCTCACTCGATTTATATATAAAATATATATATAAAATAATTTATATATATAAAAACATATAAAAAATTATATATATATATATATATATATATATATATATATATATATATATAAGTAAATTAAAAATAACAATATATACGTATAAATTGAATTCCTTTTTATGCTCTCTTTTATCTCTCATTACATATATATTTTCTCTCTCTCTCTCTCTCTCTCTCTCTATATATATATATATATATATATATATTATACACATATATATATTATATGCATATACATATATATATATATATATATATATATATATATATATATATATATATATATATAATACAGCTATAAAGGATAATATGAATAAATTCACACACACAAATACACAAACACACACACACACACACATATATATATATATATATATATATATATATATAGGCTGATCGAAAAGTTATTCTATTTCATATTTGATTAACTCTCCAGTCTAACTATGATTTTTACAAGGCACGAGATTCCATCATACATAAAATGGGGAGTTACTTTTCAATCACCTTGTAGATAGATAGATAGATAGATAGATAGATAGATAGATAGATAGATATGAACAGATTGTGATAGATAGATAGATATGAACAGACTGAGATAGATAGATAGATAGATAGATAGATAGATAGATATGAACAGATTGTCATAGATAGATAGATAGATAGATAGATAGATAGAAGAAGAATAGAGATAGATAGCGAGATAGATAGTTAGATTTTTTAAAAAAAATTCGGTTTGTACATCTTTCTGCTGAAGACTTCTAGTTTTAAGATCATACACTTTCATTACTTACCTTTACTTATTACCTGAATTTAATATTTTATTTTATAATTACTTTTTTTTAATTCTTTCTTTCTTATTTTGTTCTCTTTCTTATTTTCTTTGATCTTTCTTTCTGATCACGTTCATTCCCACACTTTGGCAATTTCTTTCGACGCCATCTTTTATACTTAATCATGTGATTTTATTTTGTGTTAGTTTTACTTTTCTTTTCTTCCTTGTTTTTCTTTCCCTTTTTTTCTTCAGCATTCCTTCCTTCATTCCATTTCACTTTTAACATTTTGTTCTTGTCCCGGACTCTCTCCCCCGTAAACATTTTTCATTGTCTCTTTCCACACACACACACACACAAATGTCTCTCTGCCCCCATATATATATATATATATATATATGTATGTAGGATATTACAGATAACAAATGTGTGGCTTATCTAATTGATGTCATATTTAGCACCTCAAATCTGGAGTTTCCTTGAACACCTCTTTTTTTAAATATATATATATTAGTTGCGGACAAAAATTTACTGTGCTTATTTTAAAATATGCTGTCAACAAACCAGTTTTTCGAAGTAAATTTTGCTAAAACTTAATATATATATATATATATATATATATATATTATATATTACATGAATCATTCATACAAAAAGTAGATTAGTAAAGTTAATGATATAAAATGGCGAAATCCCTTCGCTAACAAAATTTTAAAGGTGCATTAACCTACAAATCACTGGAGTAATGGATAGCGGCTTGGATTGAAGAATCGTAGAGCCAAGTTCGAATTCCAGTCGAATCCATTACATTCACTTATGTGCTAACACCCTTGGGAAAGGTGTGAATCGTCTTCTCCCTCTAGCTATGGGTAAATAGCAGGACGGACTGGGTTCTATAGCCTTGGATGGCAACTGGTCTAGGAGAAGGACAACTCTGAATTCAAATCTTGCGGAGGGTCGTTTGGGGACCTTGTGACACTTAGTGCACCAGGTCTCTGTGGATGGTTCTGCACGAAACCTTCACCACTATAATCAAATCTCATGTGCTGTTGTCGGGCTGTCGGTTTTCTAAGAACTGATCTGCTTGACCCTCATACGTCGAATTCGACGGGAGAATCGAGAGAATATATATATATATATATATATATATAAATAAAAAGGAAAGAACAGTAAGATATAAAATCCGGTGTTCTTATAGATATTTTTATTTTTACACAATAGTGCTCAATGTAAATTTTAATTTACAGAGCATTAATATTATATATTAATAGATTTAAAATATGGTTTTACCGCTACACAGTGATAACCATGTTTCAGAAATGGAAGCTAAAGCCCATGAATTTAATTTTGTTATTAAACCAAAGACATTAGTTCCATTTCCTCATCAAGCGAATTTTGGAGTAACTTACTTTCTAAAATTTACGGTTGTTAACGGCACAGGAAAGATTAAAGTAAGTTACTCCAAAATTCGCTTGATGAGGAAATGGAACTAATGTCTTTGGTTTAATAACAAAATTAAATTCAGGGGCTTTAGCTTCCATTTCTGAAACATGGTTATCACTGTGTAGCGGTAAAACCATATTTTAAATCTATTAATTTATAAATATATATATATATATATATATATATATATATATATATATATATATATATATATATATATATATGTATATATATATATATATGTTAGCTTATTCAGGTTTTTGATTATTCAGGAAGGTAATACAATCTTCATTAAATCATAATTATGGAATTTTGCCTAATTTTTAATGTCCCAAACCCTTTAAAACTCCATCGAGTCGCAAGGTCTTTTTATTTCTTAAAAAAATATTCATTTAAGCATTTCAAAAATATTGTGTCTTAAAACTAAAATCAGAAACTGCGATTTCTTAAAAATGAGACAGCGCATGCCCGGTCAGGTAGAAAAAGAAGCCGCTATAAGATACTGCAAGAATGTCCGAGGCTATTCTTGCTTTCTAATAGAAATTTAAATGGCAGATTTAAAAAGAAAATAGATTCAGTAAGACAGAAAAGAAATAACTTGTACGAATGCAAGGAAAAATTAAAGAAAAAGTTTTAATCAGTGTCCTTTATTAGTTGGCTTCAGTAAAACTTGTAAGAAAGAGGGGTTGCTCCCCAAATAAACAATTATATATATATATATATATATATATATATATATATATATATATATATATATATATATATATATTTAGTTTACGAAAAACTAGGTAATCCGTATGGGTAGACACAAGGAGGATAAAATCCAGGGAGCTCAATGTAAATCAGAGCTAATAATTTAAATAAAAACAGATCACTTTAAGGTTCCATATAATAAATTATTTCACTACAGCCCCTGTGGTGAAATAATTTATTACATGGAACTTTAAAGTGGTCTGTTTTTATTTTATATATATATATATATATATATATATATATATATATATATATATATATATATATATATAAAAGTGGACATGGAAGTCAGCATATACAGTTGTATATTTAGGCAGCAATCCTTCGTTTATACATGTTTCATTAAAAACGACAGACAATGTACTACGGTTAAGCTTTTTATTTAATTTTTCTTGTGTTCGAACAAGAGCTTTCTTTTCTGAACAAAGGGTGTGTAAAAACTGTCCAAATGTTTTATAGTTCCGAGCGCTTTCGGCTATACATTTAGCCATTATCAAGGATGATTTGATTTTTCAGCTTAATTGAGTGTGTGCATTATGTGTATGTCTTAGTGTGTAGTAGGGATGTTTTTAATTTCCGAGTACGGTTAGCACATTGTGGCCTTGATCGTAGTTAATATTGTTAAGAGTTGGCTTGATAATGGCTAAAGGGATAGCCGAAATCGCTCGGAACGATAAAACATTTGGACAGTTTTTACACACTCTTTGTCCAGAAAAGAAAGCTCTTGTTCAAACACAGGAAGAATTAAATAAAATGCTTAACCGTAGTATCTTGTATGTCGTTTTTAATGAAACCTGCATATATATATATATATATATATATATATATATATATATATATATATATATATATATATGCACATTGCAATTACTAAAAAAAATAATGGATTTTTGCTTATTACTCCAACAGACTTTATCGATTTAAACGTAATTTTTTGGGGGCGGGGGGTGGCGGGGGTACCCATATTTGAGTATTTATTAAACAATATATTTATTTATCTTTGTCTACCGGTCTGAATATCCGCGAAATGCTCAAATATCAGTATATACTAAAAATTACGTTTAATATATACATATATATATATACATATATATATATATATATATATATATATATAGGGTGACCCAAAAAACGGGAACTTTTTAACAATCCAATAAAACCAAGAGTGATGGAAGAAAAATATTTAATTCATAGTAATTGAAACCTTAAAACATGCCATTTAAGAAACAATGATGGAATTTTAATTTTTTTAAAATTACGTCCTGTAGATGGCGTCTTCCTGTACGAATGCATTCTAGAAATCTGCTGTTGAGATTCCTCATTGACTGCTGCAACATCTGAGCTGGGATACTGTGAATTTCATTCTCGTTACTAAAATGGCGAAATGTTTACTTGCTCAAGGTCACTGTCTCGCAGTGTTGCCACTTGCTCATGTCTGGCAATACGCACTTCAAAATTGTGTATTTAGGCAGCAATCCTTCTTTCATGCACATTTCATTAAAAACGACTGACAAGACTGTTAGAATTATATTTTATAAAACTTACATATAACAAACTATTTCTAATTCTAATACTTGAAATATAATCCTTGAAAATGGCTAAATGTATAGCCGAAAGCGCTCGGATAAAAAGAACATTCGGACAGTTTTTATATAATTTATCATCTGAAAAGAAAAACATTATTAGATCGCACGAGAAATTATATAAAAAACTAAATAAAAGCACCTTGTCAGTCGTTTTTAATGAAATGTGCTTTACACACACACACACACACACACACACACACACACACATATATATATATATATATATATATATATATATATATATATATATATATATATATATATATATATATTTGAATTGGACAATGTCCGACAATTTATTTTAAAAACATTTATGATATGTTTAACGTTCTTTTTATAGATACAAGCATTTGCTTAAATACTTGTATCTATAAAAAGAACGTTAAACATATTATATATATATATATATATATATATATATATATATATATATATATATATATATATATATATATATATATATATATATATATATATATATATTCTTCATGCCCATGGATTTATCTTACTCTATTCATATATATATCTTTATATAGATGTGTATTTAAAAACAGTCATTCGAACTTTGATAACTCTGTGGCTGAATAGTTAACGACACGTCAGGTCAAATGGACAATTCCCGTAATAGGTTACAGGTTCGATTACTGTCGGAGAGAGCATATTCTCTACGAAATTCCTCGAACTTTTAGGCCGGTAAATGTAATTAATACTGTTTAATTAAAAAACGAGCATTTACTTAAATAATTTTTTTTTCATGTTGACCTATGTGATGGCTCATATAAGTATGTATATCCTACAGGTGCCTGTACAATAGATCTGACCCCAGGTAAAAATTAGCAGGCAAAAATTAGCAGGCAAAATGTTAACTTCAAGAGTGACTCTCACAATGCCAATGCAGACACAAACATGAAAATCTAGTGTTGCGAGATTATTCCACCGAACTGTTATATCTCTTTCTAAGTATTCTTTAAGACATTCTAAATCCTTTTTTCTTTATAACTCTTTATATCCGCATCTTACTCCCAACAGGTTGTCGTCCCATTCCACATCGTTCACGTGGGTGCAAAGGCAAATTCATACATTCTCAAAGACAAACGCATACATAGACGCCTGTCTCTCTCTCTCTCTCTCTCTCCCTTTCACTCTCCCTTTCACTCTCCCCTCCGCCTCTCCCCATCTCACCCTCTCTCTCTGTAGATTTCACCGTGTGCCGAAACCGCTGGGTGTGTTTATAGCTACGATTTGCAGGCTTAATTGATTCCAGAACATTTGTAAGCTGAAACTGTCTGGATATCTTTTCAGTTATTTATTATTTAGGATGAATTTTTGATTTGTCGGGATGAATATGGTCCAATCTCTAAAAAAAGAAACTCTGGATACTCTTAAAAATGCCTATCAAGATATCTACTAGCCGTTGCGTACACCGGAACATTATCAAATGAAATAATCTGTTCTGCACCAGGCTTCTAATTTGAGAGTGCCCGATAGAGCAAATAAATGACACATTGATTCATTTTCTACGGATTAGCAACCCATGCAGGTTATTTAAAGCCAGATCATATTTTAAGACTGTTAGAGTTTTTTTTTTAATAATAATAACGATTTTAGTGATACAAGTCTTACTAATTAATCCATAGCTGGGGAGAGAAGAGGTGGATTCATGCCTTCCCCAAGGGTATTTGCGCGTAAGTGAATATAACGAACCCGAATGGAATTTGAACTCGGCTCGCCGATTAACAATTCTGAGCCGTTATTCATTACACCACCCGCACATCCAAGCTTATAACATATAGTATTCCCAAGCAGTTATTCACTTAGGTACTAACCAAACTCAACGTTGCTTAACTTCAGTGATCGTACGGGAAACGGTGTTTCAATGTCATACGGCCGTAAGCGTCTAAATAACAGCTTGACTTAGAAACCAATCTCTGGTAACGATGGGAAATACGAGACTCTTTCAACGGGGCCCAAACTTGTTGAGTTTAGATTATTAAATTACAAGACGAAAAGGTGGAAATCAGGGCGATGAAAATTATGAGGAACGTGTGCCAGCCTTAAAAATCAGCATTCGAATTAAAAAGGACAGACTGCATTCTTTTGACTCTATTTTTTTAACACTGGACTTAAGTCCCAGACTGAAGATAGAGAGACAATAGTTGATAGATCGAAAGACAGAAAAATAGAGAGCTGTATATAAGACATGTGTGCGTGCATCAGATGCAAATTCTGCTTGGGGCACCTCGACGTGATGTAAAAGTTAGCAAGCTTATCTCGCTAGATCAATTATCACAAAGGAATGAGTTCGATCGTCACTAGGTGCCCCATATTTTCGGCTCTGTGCCACATCTAAGCTACGCTTACAAAATCACCAGATTATAATTCTGCCTATTCTCTGGTTCCTGAGTCTTTCCAATATCTCATAAATAATGGCCTATTCCGTTCTGATCACGAGGAAAAGCATCAAAGACACTCTTTGGTTTCAATGAGAGAAAGAACGAAAAGACAGAGAAGCTGATAAGGTTCTCGTGTATTTAATGTCTCATTTAGTGAAATGAAAAAAAAACACCTATCAACTTTTAATCTTTTCATTTGTACCCTCTTACTTCTTTAAACAATGACCTGCATACACACTTATAATTATTATTACAATATTCTGCTAAAGTTTTTAAGGTCAAATATTTAACGATGCAATATGGGAAATTCCACTAGTGTTTTATAGTCGTAGATGTCGCCATGAGCTTTTTCAATCATTAAATGAAGAGTTACGATTTTCAAATAGGAAAACCGCCCTGGGTATGACGATAAACTACATCCGTGCCCTGGGTATAATAAACTACGTCCATCAGCGAGGCCTTTGATCAGGAGGATTTGAGGAGCATGGAACCACCTCTTAATTGCTTGTGTTCCCAGGTTCACCCTGATCTGGGGTGGTCATACCTATCAGTGTCCCAGCTATGGGTAAATAGTTACCCCCCCCCCAAAAAAATGGGTCAAAACACTATGGGAGTATAAAAATAGGTTTTAATACCAGCAATATATTTTTGGAAAAATTATTACGAGCAGTAAATTTTTGAAAAAGAAACGTATTGCGGTACATTTTAGAAGAAAAATATTACCAGCAATACATTTTGGAAAAAAAATTATTAACAGTAATATATTTTTTTTTTAAAGTATTACAAGCAATACAATTTTGAAAAAAATACCTTACAAGAAATACCATTTTGCAAAAAGTATTGCAAGCAATACAATTTTTCAAAAAGTATTACAAGCAATACAATTTTTCAAAAAGTATTACAAGCAATACAATTTTGAAAAAAGTATTACAAGCAATACAAATTTGAAAAAGTATTACGAGCAACACAATTTTGAAAAAAAAGTATTACAAACAATACAATTCTGAAAGAAGTATTAAAAGGAATAAAATTTTGAAAAAGTATTGCAAGCAATACAATTTTGACAAAAAGTATTAAAAGCAATACAATTTTGACAGAAAGTATTACAAGCAATACAATTTTGAAAAAAGTACTGCAGGCAATACAATTTTGAAAAAGTATTGCAAGCAATACAATTTTGAAAAAAGTATTTCAGGCAATACAATTTTGAAAAAGTATTGCAAGCAATACAATTTTGAAAAAAGTATTAAAAGCAATACAATTTTGAAAAACGTATTGCAAGCAATACAAATTTGAAAAAGTATTACGAGCAACACAATTTTGAAAAAAAAGTATTACAAACAATACAATTCTGAAAGAAGTATTAAAAGGAATAAAATTTTGAAAAAGTATTGCAAGCAATACAATTTTGACAAAAAGTATTAAAAGCAATACAATTTTGACAGAAAGTATTACAAGCAATACAATTTTGAAAAAAGTACTGCAAGCAATACAATTTTGAAAAAGTATTGCAAGCAATACAATTTTGAAAAAAGTATTTCAGGCAATACAATTTTGAAAAAGTATTGCAAGCAATACAATTTTGAAAAAAGTATTAAAAGCAATACAATTTTGAAAAACGTATTGCAAGCAATACAATTTCGAAAAAAGTATTGCAAGCAACACAATTTTGAAAAAAGTATTTCAAGCAATACAATTTTGAAAAAGTATTAAAAGCAATACAATTTTGAAAAAAGTATTGCAAGCAATACAATTTTGAAAAAAGTATTAAAAGCAATACAATTTTGAAAAAGTATTAAAAGCAATACAATTTTGAGAAAGTATTGCAAGCAATACAATTTTGAAAAAGTATTAAAAGCAATACAATTTTGAAAAAGTATTAAAAGCAATACAATTTTGAAAAAGTATTAAAAGCAATACAATATTGAAAAAGTATTGCAAGCAATACAATTTTGAAAAAAGTATTTCAAGCAATACAATTTTGAAAAAGTATTAAAAGCAATACAATTTTGAAAAACGTATTGCAAGCAATACAATTTTGAAAAAAAGTATTGCAAGCAATACAATTTTGAAAAAAGTATTTCAAGCAATTCAATTTTGAAAAAAGTATTTCAAGCAATACAATTTTGAAAAAAAGTATTAAAAGCAATACAATTTTGAAAAAAGTATTAAAAGCAATACAATTTTGGAAAAAGTATTGCAAGCAATACAATTTTGAAAAAAGTATTAAAAGCAATACAATTTTGAAAAGTATTAAAAGCAATACAATTTTGAAAAAGTATTGCAAGCAATATAATTTTGAAAAAAGTATTAAAAGCAATACAATTTTGACAGAAAGTATTACAAGCAATACAATTTTGAAAAAAGTACTGCAAGCAATACAATTTTGAAAAAGTATTGCAAGCAATACAATTTTGAAAAAAGTATTTCAGGCAATACAATTTTGAAAAAGTATTGCAAGCAATACAATTTTGAAAAAAGTATTAAAAGCAATACAATTTTGAAAAACGTATTGCAAGCAATACAATTTCGAAAAAAGTATTGCAAGCAACACAATTTTGAAAAAAGTATTTCAAGCAATACAATTTTGAAAAAGTATTAAAAGCAATACAATTTTGAAAAAGTATTAAAAGCAATACAATTTTGAAAAAGTATTAAAAGCAATACAATATTGAAAAAGTATTGCAAGCAATACAATTTTGAAAAAAGTATTTCAAGCAATACAATTTTGAAAAAGTATTAAAAGCAATACAATTTTGAAAAACGTATTGCAAGCAATACAATTTTGAAAAAAAGTATTGCAAGCAATACAATTTTGAAAAAAGTATTTCAAGCAATTCAATTTTGAAAAAAGTATTTCAAGCAATACAATTTTGAAAAAAAGTATTAAAAGCAATACAATTTTGAAAAAAGTATTAAAAGCAATACAATTTTGGAAAAAGTATTGCAAGCAATACAATTTTGAAAAAAGTATTAAAAGCAATACAATTTTGAAAAGTATTAAAAGCAATACAATTTTGAAAAAGTATTGCAAGCAATATAATTTTGAAAAAAGTATTAAAAGCAATACAATTTTGACAGAAAGTATTACAAGCAATACAATTTTGAAAAAAGTACTGCAAGCAATACAATTTTGAAAAAGTATTGCAAGCAATACAATTTTGAAAAAAGTATTTCAGGCAATACAATTTTGAAAAAGTATTGCAAGCAATACAATTTTGAAAAAAGTATTAAAAGCAATACAATTTTGAAAAACGTATTGCAAGCAATACAATTTCGAAAAAAGTATTGCAAGCAACACAATTTTGAAAAAAGTATTTCAAGCAATACAATTTTGAAAAAGTATTAAAAGCAATACAATTTTGAAAAAAGTATTGCAAGCAATACAATTTTGAAAAAGTATTAAAAGCAATACAATTTTGAAAAAGTATTAAAAGCAATACAATTTTGAGAAAGTATTGCAAGCAATACAATTTTGAAAAAGTATTAAAAGCAATACAATTTTGAAAAAAGTATTAAAAGCAATACAATTTTGAAAAAGTATTAAAAGCAATACAATATTGAAAAAGTATTGCAAGCAATACAATTTTGAAAAAAGTATTTCAAGCAATACAATTTTGAAAAAGTATTAAAAGCAATACAATTTTGAAAAACGTATTGCAAGCAATACAATTTTGAAAAAAAGTATTGCAAGCAATACAATTTTGAAAAAAGTATTTCAAGCAATACAATTTTGAAAAAAGTATTTCAAGCAATACAATTTTGAAAAAAAGTATTAAAAGCAGTACAATTTTGAAAAAAGTATTAAAAGCAATACAATTTTGGAAAAAGTATTGCAAGCAATACAATTTTGAAAAAAGTATTAAAAGCAATACAATTTTGAAAAGTATTAAAAGCAATACAATTTTGAAAAAGTATTGCAAGCAATATAATTTTGAAAAAAGTATTAAAAGCAATACAATTTTGACGAAAAGTATTACAAGCAATACAATTTTGAAAAAAAGTATTGTAAGCAATACAATTTTGAAAAAAGTATTTCAAGCAATACAATTTTGAAAAAGTATTAAAAGCAATACAATTTTGAAAAAAGTATTAAAAGCAATACAATTTTGAAAAAGTATTAAAAGCAATACAATTTTGAAAAAGTATTGCAAGCAATACAATTTTGAAAAAGTATTAAAAGCAATACAATTTTGAAAAACGTATTGCAAGCCATACAATTTTGAAAAAAAGTATTGCTAGCAATACAATTTTGAAAAAAAGTATTGCAAGCAATACAATTTTGAAAAAAGTGTTTCAAGCAATACAATTTTGAAAAAAAGTATTAAAAGCAATACAATTTTGAAAAAAGTATTAAAAGCAATACAATTTTGAAAAACGTATTGCAAGCAATACAATTTTGAAAAAAGTATTGCAAGCAATACAATTTTGAAAAAAGTATTTAAAGCAATACAATTTTGAAAAAAGTATTAAAAGCAATACAATTTTGAAAAAAGTATTAAAAGCAATACAATTTTGAAAAAAGTATTTCAAGCAATACAATTTTGAAAAAGTATTAAAAGCAATACAATTTTGAAAAAGTATTGCAAGCAATACAATTTTGAAAAAAGTATTAAAAGCAATACAATTTTGACGAAAAGTATTACAATCAATACAATTTTGAAAAAATGCATTAAAAGCAATACAATTTTGAAAAAAGTATTGCAAGCAATACAATTTTGAAAAAAGTATTTCAAGCAATACAATTTTGAAAAAAGTATTAAAAGCAATACAATTTTGAAAAAATATTAAAAGCAATACAATTTTGAAAAAGTATTGCAAGCAATACAATTTTGAAAAAGTATTAAAATACAATTTTGAAAAACGTATTGCAAGCAATACAATTTTGAAAAAAGTATTGCAAGCAATACAATTTTGAAAAAAGTATTTCAAGCAATACAATTTTGAAAAAAGTATTAAAAGCAATACAATTTTGAAAAAGTATTGCAAGCAATACAATTTTGAAAAAGTATTAAAAGCAATACAATTTTGACAAAAAGTATTACAAGCAATACAATTTTGAAAAAAAGTATTAAAAGCAATACAATTTTGAAAAAGTATTGCAAGCAATACAATTTTGAAAAAAAGTATTTCAAGCAATACAATTTTGAAAAAAAAGTATTAAAAGCAATACAATTTTGAAAAAAGTATTAAAAGCAATACAATTTTGAAAAAAGTATTAAAAGCAATACAATTTTGAAAAAAGTATTCCAAGCAATACAATTTTGAAAAAAGTATTAAAAGCAATACTATTTTGACAAAAAGTATTACAAGCAATACAATTTTGAAAAAAGTATTAAAAGCAATACAATTTTGAAAAAATATTGTAATCAATACAATTTTGAAAAAATGTATTAAAAGCAATACAATTTTGACAAAAAGTATTACAAGCAATACAATTTTGAAAAAAGTATTAAAAGCAATACAATTTTGAAAAAAGTATTGCTAGTAATACAATTTTGAAAAAAGTATTAAAAGCAATACAATTTTGAAAAAAGTATTCAAAGCAATACAATATTGAAAAAAGTATTAAAAGCAATACAATTTTGAAAAAGTATTAAAAGCAATACAATTTTGAAAAAAGTATTGCAAGCAAAACAATTTTGAAAAAAGTATTGTAAGCAATACAATTTTGAAAAAAGTATTTCAAGCAATACAATTTTGAAAAAAGTATTAAAAGCAATACAATTTTGAAAAAAGTATTGAAAGCAATACAATTTTGACAAAAAGTATTAAAAGGAATACAATTTTGAAAAACGTATTGCAAGCCATACAATTTTGAAAAAAAGTATTGCTAGCAATACAATTTTGAAAAAAAGTATTGCAAGCAATACAATTTTGAAAAAAGTGTTTCAAGCAATACAATTTTGAAAAAAAGTATTAAAAGCAATACAATTTTGAAAAAAGTATTAAAAGCAATACAATTTTGAAAAACGTATTGCAAGCAATACAATTTTGAAAAAAGTATTGCAAGCAATACAATTTTGAAAAAAGTATTTAAAGCAATACAATTTTGAAAAAAGTATTAAAAGCAATACAATTTTGAAAAAAGTATTAAAAGCAATACAATTTTGAAAAAAGTATTTCAAGCAATACAATTTTGAAAAAGTATTAAAAGCAATACAATTTTGAAAAAGTATTGCAAGCAATACAATTTTGAAAAAAGTATTAAAAGCAATACAATTTTGACGAAAAGTATTACAATCAATACAATTTTGAAAAAATGCATTAAAAGCAATACAATTTTGAAAAAAGTATTGCAAGCAATACAATTTTGAAAAAAGTATTTCAAGCAATACAATTTTGAAAAAAGTATTAAAAGCAATACAATTTTGAAAAAATATTAAAAGCAATACAATTTTGAAAAAGTATTGCAAGCAATACAATTTTGAAAAAGTATTAAAATACAATTTTGAAAAACGTATTGCAAGCAATACAATTTTGAAAAAAGTATTGCAAGCAATACAATTTTGAAAAAAGTATTTCAAGCAATACAATTTTGAAAAAAGTATTAAAAGCAATACAATTTTGAAAAAGTATTGCAAGCAATACAATTTTGAAAAAGTATTAAAAGCAATACAATTTTGACAAAAAGTATTACAAGCAATACAATTTTGAAAAAAAGTATTAAAAGCAATACAATTTTGAAAAAGTATTGCAAGCAATACAATTTTGAAAAAAAGTATTTCAAGCAATACAATTTTGAAAAAAAAGTATTAAAAGCAATACAATTTTGAAAAAAGTATTAAAAGCAATACAATTTTGAAAAAAGTATTAAAAGCAATACAATTTTGAAAAAAGTATTCCAAGCAATACAATTTTGAAAAAAGTATTAAAAGCAATACTATTTTGACAAAAAGTATTACAAGCAATACAATTTTGAAAAAAGTATTAAAAGCAATACAATTTTGAAAAAATATTGTAATCAATACAATTTTGAAAAAATGTATTAAAAGCAATACAATTTTGACAAAAAGTATTACAAGCAATACAATTTTGAAAAAAGTATTAAAAGCAATACAATTTTGAAAAAAGTATTGCTAGTAATACAATTTTGAAAAAAGTATTAAAAGCAATACAATTTTGAAAAAAGTATTCAAAGCAATACAATATTGAAAAAAGTATTAAAAGCAATACAATTTTGAAAAAGTATTAAAAGCAATACAATTTTGAAAAAAGTATTGCAAGCAAAACAATTTTGAAAAAAGTATTGTAAGCAATACAATTTTGAAAAAAGTATTTCAAGCAATACAATTTTGAAAAAAGTATTAAAAGCAATACAATTTTGAAAAAAGTATTGCAAGCAATACAATTTTGACAAAAAGTATTAAAAGGAATACAATTTTGACAAAAAGTATTAGAAGCAATACAATTTTGAAAAATATTACGAGCAATACAGTTTTATAAATATATATTACTAGCCATACATTTTTTGAAAAAAAAATATTACCAGCAATGCATTTCAGAAAAAATATTTCTAACAATACATTTTTGGAAAAAAATATTATCAGCAATAAAAATCTTGTTGGCATCAAATAAACCATTCAGGTTGATAAGCCGTAAAACAAAATAAACCAAATCAAACGGCTGGCATCTCGCTCACACCCTTTCACTGTCGAAACTGTTATTTATTGCTGTCTCTTCTACTCCAATAGCTTCATGTCTCGCAACTCTCGCCCTTGGAACTCCCTGCCCTTTTCCTGTTTCCCTGATAGCTATAATCTCCAACTATTCAAATGTAATGTCAATCGACGTCTCCAGATGCCTTGACCTGTCCCCTATCCTTCTCTTCATCCTTTCCTCTATCACTCCTATTTGCTCTCACTCCAATTCTTTGTAACCCCTTGCGTGCTATGGCTTCCCGCCTTGCTTGGGGTGAAATGCTTAAAAAAAAAAAAAATCCGTGAAATTTTCACGGGTTCTATGAGCTTTGTATTATTACAACTTAATTAGGAAAAAAGTGACCACGTCCTCTAATATAATTTTCGGTAAACGTGTCTTGAACAGATTCATTAGTGTAATAATTACACTTCTTCGAAGTATCCAATTAATTCTCGACGTCCTTGTACGAGCATATGTAAAAAGGAATGGTTTAATTACTAATTTTCGAATTTGGGTACGTTGTGTCCCACTGTTTTTTTAACCGGAGTATCGCGGCAACCCTGGTGTCTCGTAGTGAGTAATTAAGACTGTCGTAAGTTTTATATTAAAATAACAAAAATAGGAGACACGGTGGAGTAATGGTTAGCAACTCGGACTGAGGAATCGGAGAGACGTGTTCGAATTCCAGTCATGACATTCGTTTACATCTTAATACCTTTGGGAAAGGTATGAATCCTCTTCTCCCCACGAGCTACGGGTAAATAGCAGGAGAGACTGGATTCTATAACCTTGGATGGCAAGCGGTCTAGGAGAAGGAAAAACGGAAATTACAAGGCGAAGTAGTGGAAATCGGGGCTAGGAAAATTATGAGGAAAGTGTGCCAACCTTAAAAATTAAATTATGAGGAAGGTGTGTCAACCTCTCCGTTCTGGAGAGGGTTGGGCTCCGTCAGGTTATTTTGCCCAAGATACACCACTTCTACTGCAGTATACATGTTCCCCTACGATCTTACGGGTCACCGTATAAAAAAAAAATGACGGAAAAGAAAAAGCCAAACTCTGCTTTCCCACAAAATTAGACGAAAATAAAAAAAAACGTGTTTAACAAAAAGATTTTCGTCAGACAGAGATGTAAAATAGCATTAACAAGAAAAATGCCTTTATTCATTTATTATGGCGACTAAAAATAAAAGGCTTTATAAAATAAACAGCCATAAAGTACTTTTCTTTAGAAAACAGGTATTATGAGTCCTGATACTGCTGACGCTTGAATAAGGTTTTCGTCTGCAATAGGTGATGTATTGGGATCGGATGAAAGTCAAAATCAATCTGCCTATTAGTCTTTTTTCAAGCTCTATTTTTCTAGCGATACCAAATTTTCAGCATTTTCTTATATATTTTGGTGAAATTGGTACATTTCTTGTATAAAACTTTCAATGATCTATGCTGGGAAATTTAAATGTTTCTATATAAACAAAGATGCCTGCTCAAACACGTGTACAAGCTAAAATGCCGTCTATAATATATATATATATATATATATATATATATATATATATATATATATATATATATATATATATATATATATATAATGAATTATTTAAAATAGCATCGTCAGCTGAAATATTTATAAATTATTATTTAAAGAAATAATCGTAAGTCAAGGATTCAGTTAGAAAGATTCGGTTAGAAAGAAAGAAAGAAAGAAAGAAAGAACGACAAGGACAGAAAGAGAGAGAGGTAAAGAAATGAAGAAAGAAAGAAAGAGAGAAATGAAGAAAGAAAGAAATGAAGAAAGAAAGAAAGAAAGAATGAAAGAAAGAAAGACAAAGAAAGAAAGACAGAAAGAAAGAACAAAATGTTTAACGTCTCCTGGCAGTACCTCGTAAAAAATAGACTATTTTGTTTTGATCGCGTGGAAAGAAGGGAAAAGACACAACTTGGTTCAGTGAGAAGAAGAAAGCGAGAAAAAGAAAGAAAAGAAAGACAAAGAAAGAAAGAAAGAAAGAAAGAAAGACACAGAAAGAAAGAAAGAAAAAAGAAAGAAAGAAAGAGAGAGGTGTTTAACGGCTGTTTCAGTGAAATGGAAAAAGTTGTTAATTTTAAATCTTTTAATTTCTACCCACTTCTTAAACTAACGACCAGTATTCATTGTTATTGCAACATTTTGTTAAAGTTATTAAGCTCAAATATTTTATGACGCCATAGGGGAATTTCTACGGATGTTTTATTATCGTAGAGGCCGCCATTAGCTTACTCAATCATTAACTTAAGAGTGAAGAATTAAGATTCATCAGAAGATTTAAATAGGAATAGTGTGAAATCTTCACGGGTCTTTCCAGTTTAAATAAATGTAACTTAAACATTTTTATATCCTTTCTGGCAAAGTATAATTACTTTCTGAATATCCGAAAATTAGCATTAAATAACTGCACACACAGAGAGAGAGAGAGAGAGAGAGAAAGAAAGAAAGAGAGAGAGAGAGAGAGAAAAAAAACAGACAGACAGTGTGTGTAAGTGTGTGTGTGTCTGCCTCTCTCTGTCTCTGTCTCTGTCTCTGTCTCTGTCTGTCTGTCTCTCTCTCTCTCTCTCTCTCTCTCTGTACGTGTGTATACGGGTATGTCTACGTGTGTGATTGTGTAGATGTGTGTATGTTTGTTTGGGTGCATGTGTGTTTATGTATGGGCGTTTGTGTACATGTACATGTGCTTGGCTTTGTGTATGCGAGTACGTGGCCTTGCGTGCGCATGTGTGTGTGTGTGTGTACGAGTGTGTATGTGTGCACGTACGTATGTGTGTACGCGCGTCTGTATATCAGTGTGCGTGTACGTGTCTGTGTGTGTGTACGTGCGTGAGCGTTCATGCTGGTTTAATGTTTGCGGGTGAACTTATATATATATATATATATATATATAAGTGAACATTGAAATCAACACTCAGAGGCGACAGACTGTTTCATGCTAGATGCAATCGTCAGGCCATAGTGTTGACTTCAATGTTCACTTTTATATTTATATTTACACACGCTCTATCATTGATATTGAGCACTTTATCCCATAAATATAGCACACCTTAATACTATATTTCTTCTTAAATATATGTATATGTGTGTGTGTGTATGTGTATGTGTATGTGTATGTGTTTGTGTATATGAACGTGTTACTACGTGTGTCTGCGTGCTTGCGCCTGTGTTCACGTGCGTATGTGTGTGTGTGCAGTAAATAAGTAAAAAGATTTTAGAATCATTTTTACTACGAGAAGCCTAATTCTTGTTTTGTAATATTTTATTACAGAAATTCATTGTACATGATTTTATTATAGAAACGTTTTGGCAATCAGCAGAAGGACATAAGCCGTTAAAATGGCGGCAAAAGTTACTGACAGTCTCAATCAAAGTGCAATGCAAATGCAGGTGTCGGCTGTGCAGCGGTTATCAGCACAAAGAGTAAAATCGGAAAGCCGAATTCAACTGCCAGCCTGTTGCTTTCAAGTGCATGGGGAAAAGGCATGAACCCATCTCTTCTCCCATCAGCTATTGGAACAAATGGCAGGATAGGCTAGTTTATCCAGCTTTGGATAGTAACCAAGACAGAAGAATGGACAACTATGAATTTTAAAAAAAAATTAGAAACCAATCTCTTTTTGTTCATATTTCTGAGTTAAGGTTTTGTTACGATTTACCGCATTTACATTATTCGGACTGTTGTCCTCATCTTTATTGTCACATTCGCGACGTTTCGGCCGTTGTACGCTTCGGCCTTCTTCAGGATCTGTCTGTATTCCTGACAGGAGATATTCCAACTATTTACACTATTTACATTGTTCGGATTGCTGTCCTCATCTTTATTGTCACATTCGCGACGTTTCGGCCGTTGTACGCTCCGGCTTTCTTCAGGATCTGTGTATATTCCTGACAGGAGATATTCTAACTATTTACATTATTTACATTGTTCGAACTGTTGTCCTTTTATTGTCATATTGACGAGGTTTCGGCCTACTTCAGGTGAAGAAGGCCGTTGGCTGAGGACAACAGTCCGAACAGTGTAAGTAGTGTAGCCGTCACGCCAAAGAGGACCCGCTGGAACAGGGCAGTCGTCTCTCGTAGATGGCAGTCGTCTCTCGTACAGGGCAGTCGTCTCTCGTCGTCCTCGTCGGCTCCCTCAACCCCGACTGCCAAAGCCTTCAGACACACTCCTTTTATAGATCATGACGAAGTAGCCGATTGGTTGAGTGGGATATATATATATATATATGTATGTATATATATATATATATATATATATATATATATATATATATATATATATATATATATATATATATATGAGTCGGGATCAAATATAGATCGAATATGGCTCAGAATGATAAAATAATAACGTTTCTTATTTATTCTTTTTATCATGTGTGTGCGTGTGTGTGTTTGTATATATATATATATATATATATATATATATATATATATATGTGTGTGTGTGTGTGTGTGTTTGTGTACGATAAAATAAAGAACAAACGTATATTGATCTAACATGTTTTCCTTTTATTAAAGCTTCAACTGAGATTGAGAGAAAACGGACAAAAAACAGAAACTCCTACTAGACAGACACACATACACAATTACGAATACACATTACCATCCGACGCCCGCTTAGACATACAGGAATCTTCACAAACCTACGTACATATAGAATGTACATGGACATATAGAATTATCTACTGTTTTAATGCATGTGATACAAATGAGAATTGACCCAAACAAAATTGAAAATACCGAAGTTTCTGCCTTTTTGTCTTTTTTCTCTCAATCTCTGACGAAGCTTTAATAAAAAGGATACGTGTTCGATTGATATAAGTTTCCTATTTGTTCTTTATTTTAAAATATTTGAACTGCATTTGATCTTTAACTCAAGATGACAGATGACGACGATTGACGTGGAACTCTCTATGCCACAACTACGATCTTCAAAATGTAAATATATCTTCAATCATCATCTGTCTACTTGAATCTTTTTTTTCGTTCTTTCTCCTCAGTAACTTTTTCTCGGATTCTCCAATTCTCAGTAACACCATCTTAGTGGCTGATCGCCTTTCTTGGGGATAAAAGACAAGACAATATTTCTCTCTATTCAGTGACCACTTACAGTACTTGATTGGCAGATAGGTCTCATTATTCCACTGTTGAAATTGCTAGATGCAACTGTAAGTTCTATTCTAATAATTTCTTCTAAATATGTGTACTATGTGATGGAATACTCGTCTAATTGTTTATAATGACAATAAATCGATTTTTTTTCTCTTAATGGTCATCTGTTCCGCTTAATGAAACAAAATAAAATTAAATTCGATCCTCATAAATTCTTATTCGAAAACAAAACAAATGATATGTGTAAGTGACGAATCTTTGTGGTCCATTTTTCATTGTCACGTGTATCAGTCACGTGTATTAAATTGCGCTGACAGTACCACCAGACGTGAGAAATGAGTCACTTAAAAATCCTACTATAATTCCTTTGTCAATTTGGTAAGTTTGTAATCAGCACGTGCCTTACACTTCATCATTATCTCTAATGAATTACCTCCAATGAATTACCCCCAATAAATAATACACCATTCTGATTTTGAATTACCTCCACTAAATAATACACCAGTCTGATTTTGAATTACCTCCAATAAATAATACACCATTCTGATTTTGAATTACCTGCAGTAATTAATAGACCATTCTGATTTTGAATTACCTCCAATAAATAATAAACCATTCTGATTTTGAATTACCTCCACTAAATAATACACCATTCTGATTTTGAATTACCTCCAATAAATAATACACCATTCTGATTTTGAATTACCTCCAATAAATAATACACCATTCTGATTTTGAATTATCTCCAATAATTAATAGACCATTGTGATTTTGAATTACCTCCACTAAATAATAGACCATTCTGTTTTGAATTACCTCCACTAAATAATAGACCATTCTGATTTTGAATTACCTCCAATGAATTGCACATACCTGAACTTCAGAATATTTCGGATATGAAGTTGGGTTCAGATATAATGTGGCGTTTGTAATATAAATATAACGTAACAAAACACAAGAACTTAGCGATATATAGGAAAAGTTAAGTGTCTCAAGAAAGTAAATATTAATTTGCAATGTTTAATACTCAATAAGTTTTATTTTCAATTGCCTTTCTTATTTCTTTTCTCATTTCGCTTACTTTTCGCTGTTCGAGTTTTTTTTTATTAGTAAGGCATTTCTGAAAATGGCGTGCCCTTATACATTCTGTACGACTGAACAAAAATGTTTCTCCATGAATTTGATGACCTCATCAATAGCTTTTTCTACTGAGTCCCGCTCTTCATTATCCTTCATATTTTCACCATTATCGGAAGAATTTGATTCTTCCTCTATTTCTTGACAATCCAAACCATTTTGAAGCGATTCTACCGTTGAATTCTTTTGTACTTCATTAGCGGCTTCATTTATCCATTCTTTTAAGTCATCCGAAGTGAGAGTATTCAGTGGATCATCTTCAAGCGTAAGTTTTAGTGTTTTATTCAGATTCTGCAATATGTCAGATGAGCTTGTGCCATTGTCCAGTTTCTCGATAATCTTTAATTTCTAACGTAACGTGAAAGCATTTATTTTCCTTTTTCTTCCGGTTGAAGTTTATCCTGTGTGAGACATTATGGGTTGAGAAATTTCAAGTTATTAACAATTATCTGCAAAGAAAAGAAAAATGAATGTAGCATATTCCTGCAACATCTAAATGGCAAAACTGAGAAGTTCGGATATTTGGATATTCGGATATGAGGACTTCAACTGTAAATGACTGCTGAAAAGCAAGGTGCACTTGTACATTCTGTACTAATGAACAGAGATTTTTTCTCTCCATGAATTTGATGACCTCATCAATAGCTTTCTCTTTTGAGTTCCAGGTTTCTTCATCATTCTTCTAACATTATTGAAAGACTTTGATTCCTTCTGTATTTTTTGACAATCCGAACCATTTTGAATCGATTCTACTCTTGGATTCTTTTGTAATTCATTAATGTCATTATTTATTCGTTCTTTTAAGTCCTTCGAAGTTTGAGTTCCGTCAGCATTGCAAATTTCATCATTTTTCTTCTAAAATGGTTTTCAATTCTGTATAAATCTTTGAAACTGTTTCAGGAGAAGCTGATTTTCTTTCACCGGAAATGTTCATTTGTCTACCGATCTTTGAAACTTCGTAACCATCCATCACTAAACTTGTATTCTGTATCTAAATTTAAATCCTTGTACATAGATTCAGCTTTGGCAGTAACCATTAGACCAGAAATGGCCATGCCTCCTGAACGCTTCGATTGATACCACTCTCGAAGCTTCTTGTCAAAAACTTCAGATTTTGACTCAATTTTATTGGATGTTTTACTGCTGAGCTCTGCTGATTTCATTTGTACGAAAAGACTTTCCTTTGATTTCTTTATATCATACAAAGTAGTTTTGCCAATGTTGTACACTTTCATTATGATAGATGATCTTGTGCCATTAATAATCTCTATTTTCTGACGTAACGTGAAAGAATTCCTTTTCTTTTTTCTTTCAGTTGAAGATAGCTTCTGTGCGAAACATTACGGGTTGATAAATTTCAAGTTATCTGCAAAGAAAAGAAAAAATATTAGAAAGCAACGTATTCCTACAAATATCTAAATGGCAACACTGAGAAGTTCGGATATGAGGACTTCTGCTGTACCTGCTTTGTTTATACATGTTTTCCGAAAAATGTTATTAGAAAGAAAGAAAGAAAGAAAGACATGGCGAAAGAAAGAAAGAAAGACATGGCGAAAGAAAGAAAGAAAGACATGGTGAAAGAAAGAAAGAAAGAAAGAAAGAAAGACATGGCGAAAGAAAGAAAGAAAGAAAGAAAGAAAGAAAGACATGGCGAAAGAAAGAAAGAAAGAAAGAAAGAAAGAAAGAAAGAAAGAAAGAAAGAAAGAAAGACATGGCGAAAGAAAGAAAGAAAGAAAGAAAGAAAGACATGGCGAAAGAAAGAAAGAAAGAAAGAAAGAAAGAAAGACATGGCGAAAGAAAGAAAGAAAGAAAGAAAGAAAGACATGGCGAAAGAAAGAAAGAAAGAAAGAAAGAAAGACATGGCGAAAGAAAGAAAGAAAGAAAGAAAGAAAGACATGGCGAAAGAAAGAAAGAAAGACATGGCGAAAGAAAGAACGAAAGAAAGACATGGCGAAAGAAAGAAAGAAAGAAAGACATGGCGAAAGAAAGAAAGAAAGAAAGAAAGACATGTCGAAAGAAAGAAAGAAAGAAAGAAAGACATGGCGAAAGAAAGAAAGACATGGCGAAAGAAAGAAAGACATGGCGAAAGAAAGAAAGAAAGAAAGAAAGACATGGCGAAAGAAAGAAAGAAAGACATGGCGAAAGAAAGACATGGCGAAAGACATGGCGAAAGAAAGAAAGAAAGAAAGAAAGAAAGAAAGAAAGAAATACATGGCGAAAGACATGGCGAAAGAAAGAAAGAAAGAAAGAAAGACATGGCGAAAGAAAGAAAGGCAATTTAAAATAATATTGAAGTAAAAGAAAGAAAGAAAGAAAGAAAGAACGAAAGAAAGAAAGAAAGAAAGAAAGTGAAGGTAGACATGGCGAAAGAAAGAAAGGCAATTAAAAATAATATATGAGAAGTAAAAGAAAGAAAGAAAGACAGAAAAAAGAAAGCAATTAAAAAGAAAATTTGAGAAGTAAAAGAAAGAAAGAAAGGAAGAAAGGGGAGATAAATATGGCAATAACGGTCTCGTGCATCCAATGAGTGAAAACTTTCAGTTGTGAATCTTCTCATTTGTCCCTTGTTAATTTTTTAAATAATAGATTTCCATTTATATTCTCTTATAATTATTATTGCAATATTTGGTTAAAGTTGTTAAGCTGGAATATTTAATGATGCAACAGAGGAATTTTATATGGTAATTTATAGACGTGGAAATCACAAAGAACATATTCAATCATTAACTTAAGAATTTTGATTCATCAGAAAATTCTAAAAGGAACACCGTGAAATGTTCACAGGTAAATATTAATACATTTTCGTCACTTTGGATAATTTACAGTCGTCAGCAAGAGCAGCAACCAACGGGGTATATGATTCTAGCTGGAAACATCAAATACAGAATCTCCCTAAGTAATGTAGTCCCAGATGACGTAAAATGTCGTACAGAAATCCAAAGGCGTATAGGAATATTCAAAAAGATCTTCCAAATCTAAACAAAGTTTAAAGACATGCGAAAATCTACCTTCCTGAATGCTGGAAACATCCCCTCACAAATGAAGAATGTGGATGCTGAGAATACCATGTGGGGAGAATCATATAAAGGTGTTATTATCCGTGCTAATATGAATATATACTTGAAAAACAATGTGGATAAGTAAAGGTTTAATGTAAAAACCCGTACAATAAGAATAAAAGTAACAGTTATGAACAAAGTTGTCGCAAGTCAATCCAGTAGAGTGTGCTACTATTGGAAGGTTAGTAGTTCTAGCATGAGTCTGAGTCCTACTCAACAGGTCCCAGCTAGTAGATATTTACCAGCCTCCCCACGAGGTAGCATGTGGCACAAGGCCGAGTTTAATGTGGAGAAATCCGAGCCCGTAGGCTCGGCCCAACATTCCCCTTAAAGCCCTCATAAACGAGATTGAGTCTGTCTACCTCCCTGGACGAGACTCTGCTCTTCGGCATAGCCTCGTCCGGGTTCCTCTCTGCCCGAAGGCAGAGAGTTCGACAGCAGCCAAAAGCTGAATAACAGATTCCAGCTAGTAATATTTACCAACCTCCCACGGGACAGGATGTGGAACAAGACCGAGTTTAACGTGGGGTAATCCGAGCTCTAAGAGTTAATCGGTAACTTCTCTCCCTCAGTAAAAGAGAGTGCTGTTTAAATGGTCTTAAACTAGTCCATCTTTGGCGGGGGGTGTTCAGCTACTCCACAACAACTTTATAGATCATAGCTTACAACGGATACGTCAGCCATTTCTTGTCAGTGTTTCAACAAATAAGTACATAGCAAGTGACGGCCTACTCCTTTATTAACGAACGATGAAAAGTGTGACACAGAAATCGAAAGGTGCATCGGAACAGCGAAATTTGTCTTCCATAATCTAAGCAAAGCGTTAAGTAGCAGAAAATGTTTGTTAGAAATAAAGAAAAGAGATACGACTATGTCATATCTACTCCCCTGTATGAGAGTGAGTGCTCAACAATTTCCTAACAGATGAAGAAGAGACTTGAAGCAACAGATATGTGGTTCTACAGACAGACGCTGAGAATACCATAGACTGAACATTTGAACAACAAGGAAGTTTTAAAGACTAGATTAACTAAAAGGGCACACTTCTATTTAAAATCCCAAACTGAAAGTTAAACTTTTTGGTAGATATTAGCTAGCACGTTCCATTATCAACGAGCAGACCTTAAATATTCGCCCGTCATGATGGGCGGCTATTCTCTTAAGGAGGATCAGAGTCGACGCGTACTACTCGCGAAACAACCGACCGGAGGTAGGGTGAGCGTGACTGAGGGTCCCGGACAGTGCTTTAGCGATCAGAAGACATGTTGAAAGCAAGAGAAGTAGATGAAATCAGTAAGTGACCTAATGAGTGTTGGTGAATGAGCGGTCAAACAGAGGGACGGTAAATGGTCAAAGGTTGCTTAAAGGAAAAAAGGGACAGGGGGTTGTAGACACGGCATATAAATGGCGACTAATCTCCAAATTTCGAAGATTTGGTCAGAGATCCTTGACATTGTATGTCGATTAAAATACTTAGAAGAAAAAATTGCAATATTTACGCTTTTTTTTTCTCTTTTTTTTTTTTTTTTTTAGCGAAGGGTTCTGTGTGCGGACCCTCCTGCTCGAATGTATGTGATCGCTAGTAGTATCGTCAGCGTTAGGTGTGTGTGTGTGCGTGTGTGAGAGAGAGAGAGAGAGAGAGAGACAAACGGAGGGCCGGAATAAACTAACCTGCTTGTAGTTCTTGCTCCGGGAAATTTATGTATGGCATATGACTTCTAATGAAGCACTTGGCAAACAAAGAACCTCTTTCATAAAAAAAAAACAACCAAGAATGTCTACTGGCGATTAAATTTCTTCATGTGCACTTATCAGCTAAAACCCATCGATATACGCATTATAAGTACTTGCCACAAGAACTACTAAACTCTGTTGTTATTATTATTATTATTATTATTATTATTATTATTATTATTATTATTATTATTATTATTATTGAATAAAAAGAATGAAGAGGAGATAAGGTAGTAGCAATTGTAGTCGCAGTAGCAGGAAGAGGAGAGTTAGGGGTGGCATTAATGATGTTACATCAACCATTTATTATTTTTATAATTGGCATTCAATTTTAGGGAGGGGTTGAAGCAGTGGCAGAAGTAGTAACAGGATAAGACCAGCTTTTTAGTGTTGCTATTATTATTATTATTATTATTATTATTATTATTATTATTATTATTATTAAGTTTTGTCACCCAGTGCAGATCTTGGAATACACCGGGTACTTTAGGTTATCCACCAAGTCACAAGAACTTCAGACAGACAACACTTACCTCAGATAATGTGCACTGACCAAAACAGCCGATTTTTGGATGACCCCTTGCTAGTATGGTATCTTCAGTTGGTCAAAGCAGTCTCACAGTTTTAATGGGTTTGATCCGAATACTCCAGTCAACACTGGAATTACCTTGACATTCTCTTCCCGCATTCCAAACAATCTTGCCATCTCAGCTTTCAAATCAGAGTTGTTTGTAATTTTCTCGATCACCCTGTTTGCTATATTTGTGTCATTTGGTATGCCAAAATCAACAATGTGACAGTCCTTGGTGGCTTTATTTAGCACAATAATATCCGGGCGGCGATGGTGTATCACTGTCTGTTTGAAAATCAGTCGCAAAATATTGTGCGATTTCCAGCTTCTTATCATGTCGCCTCATATATTCTTTTTGAGTTAACATTTTGCAACCACTGATCAGGTGAGTCACATTGTCAGGGTGGTCGCCATAAAGCCTATATGTTTGGAAGTGATTGATGTCTTTGTGTATATGGTATTTTATGTAGCAAGGGCTTTGTCTTGTACCGCAATTATCAAGCTATGAGTTGCACGTTTCAGATCACCACCTTTCAGCCAAATCTACGAGTGACTTGGAATTATTATTTTTTTATTATTATTATTATTATTATTATTATTATTATTATTATTATTATTATTATTATTATTATTTCATGTACTTTATGTTCCCGCCACATCTTTTGTACGTTTTGCTGTAAACCAACTAAAAGAGTACATTATTTACATTATTCGGACTATTGTCCTCATCTTTATCGTCATATTTATTACAACGTTTCGGCCGTTCTGCGCTCCGGCCTTCTTCAGGTGGTTGGAATGTCGAACTGAACCTTTTATTTCGCTCACTGGGGTAGACTGTTCTAGTTCCACCTGCCAGGTTTAATGGATGTCAGTTATCAGTTATCAGTTATCTCCTGTTAATTTCCCTCTGATAACTGACATCCATTAAACATGGCACGTGGAAGTAGAACAGTCTACCCCAGTGAGCGAAATAAAGGGTTCAGTTCGACATTCCAACCACCTGAAGAAGGCCGGAGTGTACAACGGCCGAAACGTTGTAATAAATATGGCGACAAAGATGAGGACAATAATCCGAATAATGTAAATAAAAATAGATAGATAGATACTGACTGGACAGAGATAGATAGATAGATAGATAGATAGATAGATAGATAGATAGATAGATAGATAGATAGACTTACAATGTTTAAATTTGCAATCTTGTGCATTATCAGTGCAAATATGTCATTATAAAAGAAAGGTAATTGCCCAAATAGGCAATATATATATATATATATATATATATATATATATATGGGGAGAGATAGTGGGAGATACTTACATACTTAGAATGTTGAAATCTGCAGTGTTTTGCATTATCAGTGCAAAGCTTGCTCGCTCGCAAGCCATCGATTCAACAACGCGCGCAGTGAAAGATGTAATTATAAACGCCATCAACAAAAATGGCTTCCAAAGGTCAAGCGACATAACTTGATTAATGATAGCCACATACACTGGGTGACCCAGAACGTTTTTGGAAGGTCTCTGACACCACCCCTGGTTTATTATCAACACAGGCAGCCCGGCATTAACTGCCAAAATTAGTTCCGACGGGAAGGTGATGAGGAATACAAAGTAACCCCATTAGATCTCGCGGTTATTATTATTATTATTATTATTATTATTATTATTATTTCTTTTTATTATTATAACCCGGCAAGGCTATTCGATGCTTTCCGAGTCAAAAATAGATTTAGGATTTGTTTTTGTTTATTTACTGTATATACCCATGTATAAGTCGACATTTTAGTTGAAACTGTCATCAAAATTCACTCAAAGAATCTCATATCATCTCTACACCTTCAATCTTATCTTCAATAAGATATTATATGATTTTCCAGGATTTCTGGGAAAGACAGTGAACTTGTTTCCCCTTGTACTCCTCACAGTTTCCAATTCAGTTTTCTTTCTCCTAAATTGGTTGTCAAACAAGTTTTGGGAACAGAGTGTTTAATCCATAGCTGGAGAGATGAGCGGTGGATTTAAATCCTTCTGATTATCACTTGTGCGAAAGTGAATGCAACTGACAAGACTGGAATTTGAACTTAATTTGCCAATTCCATTTTCCGCGCCGATAACCGTACGGCACTAACACATGTTTCTAGTCTAACTACTTCATGGAATAATGATTTGGGTTTGTTACGAAGGAAGTCCCATTGTTAAAGAATATGTTCCACTCAGACAGCTTCCATTGGTAAGGAGGAAGTTCCTATTAAACAACTTCTTCTCCAGAACTGTTACTTTGTGGAACAGATTCCTGAAAGGATACTTTCCCGATCCCTCATTCCATTCGTATTCCATAAGTAAGGAGGAAGTTTCTCTTAGACAATTCTTCTCCAGAACTGTTACGTTGGGAAACAGACACCTGAAACGATGCTTCCACGATACCTCATTCTATTCGTATTCCATAAGTAAGGAGGAAGTTCCTCTTAGACAATTCTTCTCCAGAACTGTTACGTTGGGAAACAGACACCTGAAAGGATACTTCCACGATACCTCATACTATTCGTATTCCATAAGTAAGGAGGAAGTTCCAGTGAGATAACTTCTTCCCCAGTACGTTTACGTTGTGGAACAGATTCCTGAAAGGATACCTCTCTTATCTCTCACTCCATTCGTATTCCATTGGTAAGGAGGAAGTTCCACCCAGAACTGTTAAGGTGTGAAAGAGACTCCTGAAACGATGCTTCAACAATCCTTCATTCCATTCGTATTCCATTGGTAAGGAGGAAGTTTCACTCAGACAAATTCTTCCCCAGAACTGTTACATTGCAGAAGATACTCCTGAAAATATGCTATTCCGATCACTAAAATGCTAACCTCTTCAATTGTTAACTTCTTTTAATGTCAACCGTTATCTATCGTACATATCTTCATATTATGCACTTCTGCTTTCCCTCCTTTACGCTCTTATAACAACCTCAATCAATAACACTCTACTTTGAGTGGCTTTTTGGCCTTGTATTCGATGAACAATAGAATAAAAAACATGAACCAGAGAAGAGTTGAAATCATGCTTTTTTTCATGGGCGTTAATGAGAAGTAGGACTTGATTTTGAGCTACCGTTTTTATTTTCGACCAATATATCGAAAATATATTAAATTGAATTAAAAATATATTTGTCTTTTTTATTTATTATTTATTGTAGTAGGAGTAGTAGTAGTATGTATCCATTTATCACGTGAGATTATGATAGTGCACTTTTTGGTCAAATATTGTCCTTTTATGAGCTGCATTTAGAGTGGCTTAACACACTAATCCATGCGTGACACTCCCTTCCGGAGGTGTAACAGATGAAGCTGGAATGTGCAATGGAGGCCTGACATCGCTAATTTCAACACGTAACTAATTTCAACACGGAACTAATTTAAATTCGTAACTAATTTCAAATCAGAATTAATTTCAACTCGGAATTAATTTCAACTTGGAACTAATTTCAACTCGGAATTAATTTCAACTTGGAACTAATTTCAACTCGGAATTAATTTCAACTTGGAAATAATTTCAACTTGGAACTAATTTCAACTCGGAATTAATTTCAACTCGGAACTAATTTGAACTCAGAATTAATTTCAACTGAGAACTAATTTCAAGTTGGAATTAATTTGAACTCTGAATTAATTTCGACTTGGAATAATTTCAACTCGTAACTAATTTCAACAAGTAAATAATTTCAACTCGGAATAATTTCAACTCATAACTAATTTCAACTCGGAATTAATTTCAACTCGGAACTAATTTAAACTCGAATCTAATTTCAACTCGGTTAAACGAAATTAAAATGTAATTTATTGATTTTCTTTTGAACGAGAATTTGTTTTTGATTTTTTTTAATACAACAGCTAAGCAATCTACTTTTCTTGCTACAAAGAATATGGCATTTTTATTGGATCAGATTTAAATGCATAAAAATAAAAAATAATAAGTACCGCTTCATTCATTTGAAACAAAAAAGAAAATTGCAGAAAAGATGAATTCTGAATTATCTTATCTACTAAGGATTTTTAGTACTAAATTAAAAAAGATGAAGCTGGAATCTGGAATGGAGGCCTGGCATTGCTTTCTCTGTTTCCTTCGTTCTCTTCTCATCTCAAACTGTTGGTTTTGCCTTTTCCCGCCTTCAACAGTATGGCGCCAGTCGCTGCAATCGTCTGCTAGATGTTCCCAGCTACCAGTGACGATGCCTGTGCGTTTCAGTTCCATCTTGCAAACGTCTTTGAAACATAATGCAGGGCGACTTATTGGACAGTGTCTCATCGTGACCAGCTCACCATACGTGATGCCTTGTGGTATACGGCCGTCATTCACACGATGTACGTGACCCAGTCATCGAAGACAATGGAGGAGATTTAGGCACCAGCGCAACAGTATTGGTAACTTTGTCTCTCCATGTGTTGCCGAGTATACGTCGTAGGGAGATACAGAATTAATTTCAACTTCAACCACCGCGACGCGAATGAGTCCGAAATTTTATTGTCAATATCTCCGAAACGGTAGATTTTATCAAAATTTCTTTGTTATTTTCTAATTAGCCATGTACATTTACACCAAAATGAAACTATTCGGGAAATTTTTATTAGAATCTGAGCTCGAGGTTTGAACTTCAAATTACCCTTTTAAGGTTTCGAGTTGAAATTAGTTCTGTTACTCCGTTGCAGGCAACAGTAAATTAACCTTTCCAGGTGTTTTTCCTACCTGATGAATATTAGCAGTGTACTAAGGGCACGGGAAAGCAATACCTTTAGTTTGGTGCGCAAGGTAATCTGACTTGTTCCATACTGTCTTTCTATTGGCCATTCGTATAGATCCTTTCATACTAATGCAAGCGTGCCCCGGGGCTCCATCCTTCGTTCTACTATAATTATAAATATTCCTTAATGACCTTCCCGATGACATCAGCTCTCAACTTGGTATCTATGCTGGCGAAACAACGTACTATCAGTCTGACGCGGTCAAAATGGTAGCCGATGTCTACAAGACGACCTCAAGTCCGTAGTTAACTGGAGCAAAAAAATGTCTTGTTAATTTTGACGCCTCCAAAACTAAATTTCTCTCCCTTAATCATTTGAGAGACCCCTTGCTGCCTTTCATCAATATGGCTGATGCTAACCTCCAGGAAAGTGACTCGTTGCGCTTCCTCGGGCTCATGTTCTCTGCTGATATGAAGTGGAAAAACTATATTGAATCCATTGCTAGGTAAGCTGCTAAGAAAGTCGGTTCACTATGTCGGGCGAGACAATTTTTCTCTCCAGAATTTGTCCTACATGTCTATAAGTCTCCCATTCGCCCATGATTAGAATATTGCTGTCACATATGGTCCGGTGCCCCTGCTATTTACCTTGAGCTCCTTGGTAAGATCCAAAGAAGAATCAGCAATATTATTGGTCCTGATCTGACGGCTCGGCTCGGGACACTTTCACACCGCTGTAATGTTGATTATGTCTTTTCTATAAATACTTTCATGGTAATTGCTCGGATGAACTGTTCGCTATGATACCTAGACTTTTTTTAATTTAAGCGCGGCACTAGACTGGCGTCGAGATCTCATCAACTTACATTTGAGCTAGTTAGATGTAGCCGTAAGTTCTATGCTAACAGTTTCTTCTCTCGCACTTCTCGCTTGTGGAACTCCCGCCCAGCTCCATGCTTTCCAGCGAACTTTAATCTGCAAAACATTAAATTCAATGTCCACTGTTACGGATTACTCTTTTCACTTCCCGCTCGTCATTAATGTTTCTGTTCCCAATTCTTCCACACCCTGAAACCCCTTATGTTTTAGAGGTAATACTGCCTTGCTTGGGGTGATTCCGATTTTTAAAAAAATCAACCATCACTGCTGATGCTATTTTTTATTGTACAACTACCGAAGTAATAACATTGTGTTTTGACTGACAATTTTTCTCGTCAGAATCCATCTTTGACTTGTTCTTTCTTTCATTCGTTCTTTCTTTCTTTCTTTCTTTCTTTCTTTGCTCCTTATTTCATCTTCCACGTTTCTTGTTTATCTTTCTCCCTTTCCTTTTTCTTCTTTCTTTCGTTTGTTTGTTTGTTTGTTTGTTTGTTTCTTTCTTTCTTTCTTTCTTTTCCCTTTATTTATTTTCCTACATTTCTTGTTTTACTTGCTCCTGCCTTTTTCTTCTTTTTTTCTTTTGTTTGCTTGTTTCTTTCTTTTTCTCTCTATCTTTTCCGTTTATTTCTTCTCCCACGTTTCTTGTTTTTCATTTGTTCTTTCTTTCTTTCTTTCTTTCTTTCTTTCTTTCTTTCTTTCTTTCTTTCCTTAATCTTCCATGTTTCTTGTTTTTTCTTTCTTTTTTTTCTTTCATTCTTTCTTTCTTTGCTCCTTATTTCATCTTCCACATTTCTTGTGTGTCTTTCTCCTTTTCCTTTTTCTTCTTTCTTTCGTTTGTTTGTTTCTTTATCTCTTTCTTTCTTTCTTTTTCCTTTATATTATATTTTACTTGTAACCTTGTGCTTTCTTTTTTTCTCATTTCTTCTTGTTTTTCGTTTATTCTTTTTTCTTTTTATCGTTTCCCTTTATTTTATTTGCCGTGTTTCATGTTTTTCTTTCTTTCGTTCTTTCTTTCTTTCTTTCTTTCTTTCTTTCTTTCTTGCTTGCTTGCTTGCTTGCTCTCTTTCTAGCTTGCTTGCTTTCTTTCTTTTCCTTTTATTTCATCTTCTACATTTCTTGTTTTCTTTTCTCCTCCCTTTTTCTTCTTTCCTTCTTTCCTTCCTTCGTTTGTTTGTTTGTTTCTTTCTTTCCTTTCTTTCTTTTTTTCTTTCTTTTCCCGTTATCATATCGTCTGCATTTGTCCTTCTCTTTTTACTTCTTTTTCTTGCCACTTGTCGCGCTTTTTGGCTATCAATGCTCTTTCTGGTGTTTGCATCACTTGTTTAAAGAACCTGACTTTCCTGTGTCAGCATTTTCGCATGCAAGTCTTTTCCGTCCTGATGTAATGGAATTCGCCATCACTATTAACCCCAACTCCACCACCACCACCACCGCCGCCACCACCATATCATCCGATTTCCTCCTCTTCTAGAATGTCAACATAAACATCTTCTCTTTCTTGTTGTCTCTTTCGTTCATTTCTAAAGAATTATTTCTTTCCTATCCTATTACCTTCTTTCTTTCCTCTTCTTTTTTCACATCGTTTCTTTCTTTGTTTCGTCTTTATTTTGATCATTTTCACACCTCTTTTTTCCTTCTTGCTTTCTTTTTTCTTTACCTTCGTTATTTATATTTCTTCTTCTTCTTCTTCTTCTTCTTCTTCTTCTTCTTCTTCTTCTTCTTCTTCTTCTTGTCAATTATCTGCTACTCCGTTTTCTTATTCTACTTCATGCTTTCTGTTCATCTGCCCTTGTGTTTTTTAAATTGTAACATTTAATCTTTCCTTCTACTTCTCCTAGTGTTGTTGCCTTTATTTCTTATTTCTTCTTTCCTTCCTAATAATTTCATTTTTATACCTTGGACTCTTTCTTTCTTTCTTTCTTTCTTTCTTACCTTGACAATTATTAACCTTTCCCTCCTTTCCTCCTAGCTTCTATATATCGTTGTCTTTATTTTTCTCCTTTCTTCTTTCCTTCCTGTTAATTTCTTCTTTTAACTTAAATATTTGTGCTTTTTCTTTCTTTCTTTCTTTCTTTCTTTCTTTCTTTCTTTCTTTCTTTTCTCTCTTTCTTTTAATCGCCTCTCTCTAATTCTACTTTCCTTCATTTTATTTTGTCATTCCTCTCTTTTTTGGCACGTTTTAATGTTCATTCTTTTCTTTTCTTTTGTTTGTTTGTTTCTTTTTTCTTTCTTTCTTTCCTTGATACTTATTCAACTTTCTTCTTCTCCTGGCTTCTATATGTTGCTGTCTTTCTTCTCTTTTCTTCTTTCCTTCCTGTTAATTTTTTTTAACTTAGATTTTTGGTGTTCTTTCTTTGCTGTTTGTTTTTTTGTTTGTTTCTTTGTTTCTTTCTTTCTTTCTTTCTTTCTTTCTTTCTTTCTTTCTTTCTTTCTTTCTTACCTTGTTAATATTCACCTTTCCCTCTTCTTCATCTTTTTCTTGCTTCCATCTGTTGTTGCCTTTTTATTTATTCTCCTTTTATACTTCATCATTCTTTCATGCGTTAATTTTATTTTTTCATCTTGACTTTCCTTCACCCTCCTCTGATTCGATGTTTGCTTTGCCCTTTTTAAAGTTTTTTTAAAGTTTTTCATTGCAACAGAATCACATTTTTATCGGCCTTTTCCATTTCGATTCATTTTCTCATACTTTTTTCATTCCTATTTTCTTCTTCTTTTTCTTCTTCTTTTTCTTCCCCTTCTCCTTTTTTCTTCTCCTTTTTCCCCTCTTCTCCTTCTTCTTTTTCGTCCCTAATCATTATACATTTCTTCATCTTTTTTCTTTCTTCCTCTACACAATCATCTTTTTTCGTCGTGTTCGTTTACATTTTCGTTTTCTTTTCATTCTTCTTCTTCTTTTCCTTCTCCTCCTTCTCTTTTTCCTTCTTTTTCTTCTCCTTCTTTTTCATCAGCTTTTCTTTTTCTTCTTTTCCTTCTCTTTCTTTCTTTGTCTTCTTCTTTTTCTTATCTTTTATCCTTTTTCTTCTTCTTTTTTTTTCTTTTCTTCTTTTTCTCCTCTCCTTATTCTTTTTTCTTCTTCTTCTTTTTTCTTCTTTTTCTTCTTCCTTTATTCTCTTTCTTTTTTTTCTTTTTCATCTTGTTCTTCTTCATCTCCGTCTTCCTTTTTTTTTCTTCCTCTTCTTCATCATCATCATCATCATCATCATCATCATCATCATCATCATCTTCTTCTTCTTCTTTTTTCTTCTTTTCTTCTTCTTTTCTTCTTTTTCTCCTCTCCTTATTCTTTTTCTTCTTTTTTCTTCTTCTTTTTCTTCTTCCTTTTTTTCTCTTTCGTTTTCTTCTTTTTCTTCTTGTTCTTCTTCAGCTCCGTCTTCCTTTTTTCTTTTCTTCCTCTTTCTTCTTCTTCATCATCATCTTCTTCTTCTTTTTCTTGTTCTTGTTCTTGTTCTTGTTGTTGTTGTTGTTGTTGTTGTTCTTCTTCTTCTTCTTCTTCTTCTTCTTCTTCTTCTTCTTCTTCTTCTTCTTCTTCTTCTTCAACAACCACCACATTTTCCCTTTCTTTCTGTACTCTTTTTACTTCTCTTTCACTTTTCACCTTTGCCTTCTCTTTTTCTCCCTCCTCCACTACCTCCAACGCTTCTTCCCTACTTTTTTCTACCACCTTCTACACCCTCTTTCTTCATCTACCTCTTGTTTTTATTTCTCCTCCTCCTACTCCTCTACTTCTTCTTCTTGCCTCCTCTTCCTCCTCTTCACTTCCATTCGTGTAAGTATTTACCAACTTCTTTAAAACATTCCAGGTGCTTCAGTGTAGGTAATTTTTTTTTTTTTTTACTTACCCTTAGTTTGTCATAAATGTGGGGCTTTTCCCCTGTGGGTTGAAGTCTTGGCGCCAACGATTGGATTTCTTTTTGCAACTAAGCAGTCTTTGTTCTTTGTCTAAATTCTTTGTACACAAAGTATACATATGACTACTTATGTATGTATGTGAACCTCTCTCTCTCTCTCTCTCTCTCTCTCTCTCACACACACACACACACACATACACACACTCTTTAATTTTCACTCACATCGTCACCCGCCATATCTTTCTCCCTCTCTCTTTATTTTTTTTATCTCCCTCCTTATATATATATATATATATATATATATATATATATATATATGTGTGTGTGTGTGTGTGTATGTATACACGAGGTGGGTTGAAAAGTTCATAGGCTGACTATAAAGGTGTGATACTTGAGCTGTGAAATCTTGCATGCTTTATTTTCAACTCTTCTCATTAATAACTGCATGCTTTTTAATTAGTGCTGTTTCCAATAACACCCAGACCCGGGGTGGTAGCACCTGTTAGGTTTCCAGTTACGGTCAAATAGTGAATCCCCAAACTGGGGTTAAAACATTATGAGAATAAAAAAATATATTTTCATAGTAAATATTTAGCAGCAATAAACAGTTTCATAGATAAAATTATATTTTTGAAAAAAATTAACAAAGCTGCCAAAGAAATTAAATTTTGGCATTACTTTCAACTCTTCTTATTAATAACTGCATTATTTTTTTCCAGTACGACTGTGGGCTGAAAAGTGCATGGGCTGGCTATGAATGAGTGATGCTAGAGCTGTGAAATCTTGCATGCTTTAATTTCAACTCTTCTTATTAATAACTGCATTGTTCCTTTCTAGGTACGAGGGTGGGCTGAAAAGTTCATAGGCTGACTATGAAGGACTGATGCTAGAGCTGTGAAAGCATTCATGCTTTAATTTCAACTCTTCTTATTAATAACTGCATTGTTTCTTTCTAGGGACGAAGGTGGGCTGAAAAGTTCATAGGCTGACTATGAAGGAGTGATGCTAGAGCTGTGAAATCATTCATGCTTTAATTTCAACTCTTCTTATTAATAACTGCATTGTTCCTTTCTAGGTACGAGGGTGGACTGAAAAGTTCATAGGCTGGCTATGAAGAAGTGATGCTAGAGCTGTGAAATCTTGCATGCTTTAATTTCAACTCTTCTTATTAATAACTGCATTGTTTCTTTCTAGGTACGAGGGTGGGCTGAAAAGTTCATAGGCTGACTATGAAGGACTGATGCTAGAGCTGTGAAAGCATTCATGCTTTAATTTCAACTCTTCTTATTAATAACTGCATTGTTTCTTTCTAGGTACGAGGGTGGGCTGAAAAGTTCATAGGCTGACTATGAAGGACTGATGCTAGAGCTGTGAAAGCATTCATGCTTTAATTTCAACTCTTCTTATTAATAACTGCATTGTTTCTTTCTAGGTACGAGGGTGGGCTGAAAAGTTCATAGGCTGACTATGAAGGACTGATGCTAGAGCTGTGAAAGCATTCATGCTTTAATTTCAACTCTTCTTATTAATAACTGCATTGTTTCTTTCTAGGTACGAGGGTGGGCTGAAAAGTTCATAGGCTGACTATGAAGGACTGATGCTAGAGCTGTGAAAGCATTCATGCTTTAATTTCAACTCTTCTTATTAATAACTGCATTGTTTCTTTCTAGGTACGAGGGTGGGCTGAAAAGTTCATAGGCTGACTATGAAGGACTGATGCTAGAGCTGTGAAAGCATTCATGCTTTAATTTCAACTCTTCTTATTAATAACTGCATTGTTTCTTTCTAGGGACGAAGGTGGGCTGAAAAGTTCATAGGCTGACTATGAAGGAGTGATGCTAGAGCTGTGAAATCATTCATGCTTTAATTTCAACTCTTCTTATTAATAACTGCATTGTTCCTTTCTAGGTACGAGGGTGGACTGAAAAGTTCATAGGCTGGCTATGAAGAAGTGATGCTAGAGCTGTGAAATCTTGCATGCTTTAATTTCAACTCTTCTTATTAATAACTGCATTGTTTCTTTCTAGGTACGAGGGTGGGCTGAAAAGTTCATAGGCTGACTATGAAGGAGTGATGCTAGAGCTGTGAAAGCATTCATGCTTTAATTTCAACTCTTCTTATTAATAACTGCATTGTTTCTTTCTAGGAACGAAGGTGGGCTGAAAAGTTCATAGGCTGACTATGAAGGAGTGATGCTAGAGCTGTGAAATCATTCATGCTTTAATTTCAACTCTTCTTATTAATAACTGCATTGTTCCTTTCTAGGTACGAGGGTGGGCTGAAAAGTTCATAGGCTGACTATGAAGGAGTGATGCTAGAGCTGTGAAATCTTGCATGCTTTAATTTCAACTCTTCTTATTAATAAGTGCATTGTTTCTTTCTAGGAACGAGGGTGGGCTGAAAAGTTCATAGGCTGACTATGAAGGAGTGATGCTAAAGCTGTGAAATCTTGAAAAAACTTAATATTTTTCTTTCTTTTTTTTGCATTATTTCACACTCATTAACCTCTAGCAACCTTCGCACTCATTAACCCCTTGTGCTTTAGTCGCTTTATCGCCTTGCTTGGGGTGAAATGATTAAAAGGAATATGTTCAATCAATAAATTTTCTGTCTGTATTTCTGGAATGAGGAGTTATTATTTACACTATTTACATTCGGACTATTGTCCTCATCTTTGTTGTTATTATCACAAGGATGGATGCAAAGTTCTTAAGGGCGTCCTTTTTTCAGAAGGTGCCCTCCTCAGTCGAATCGCGGCACATTTGTTCTAGGAACGCGATGCGAAGCATATATTGACGAATCTCAATTCTAGGCATGCCCAGACCGCCTTCAGAAGGGTCCAGGTAACAGATCTCCCGAGATACCCTAGCGGCTTTGCCCCCCCCCACACACACACACACAGACAAAAAGGATAACAAGAGCCTTACTAATGAAATTAGCCTGGTATAGGGAAGTGGAAGTACAGAGAGTCGGTAAAGGAAAATCGGGTAGATGAGCGGATCACATACTTCTGTCCTTCCCTTTAAGGAAAGATTCCTTCGAGATCACAGACGAACTGCAATCACGGCCTTCTCTTGTACCACCGACCAATTCATTTTCAACTGAATATCAGGACCGAACCAGACGCCGAGTATTTTGATCGGCCCGTCCGTCCAGAGGAAAGGTCTGGGAAGAGAACTTTTTCCCCGCACCCAACCGCATGCCAACAGACTTATCACGATTGATCTTGGCCCCGTCACCGTCTTGTACCCGCTGGTTTCTTTGCTGACTTCGTCAATCTCGGCTCTGCTCGACACAAGAACCGAAACGTCATCAGCATAAGCAGAATACCTGGCCAAGGTGGTAGCACCAGGAAGGGAAATTTCGCGTAGGACCGGATTCGTCTTTAACTTGCGAAGGAAAGGTTTCAACGCAAGAACGTAAAGCAAAGGCGAAAGCGGACAACCTTGATGAATGGAGAGAGACAATACGAATGTGCTCCGCTCGTACCCTATTCACTTCCACCAACGCCCGAGGAGTCGCATACAGAAGCCGGATCCAGGGGCGAAAGTACGGCCCGAAACCGGCCGCCGAAAGAACAGCCTCCAGGAATCGATGGTCAACTATATCGAAAGGGCTTGATCAGCGCGGCTTCACTGTCGACTTGCTCGATGATCAAACGTACCATATGAAGGTTGTCCTGCACTTCACAGCACAAGTCTGTTCGGAGCCAATCAGACGAGGGAGGACGACCTGCAAACGGTTAGCTAAGATCTTGGCCAAAATGTTTAATTCTGTATTTAACGTAGTTAAAGGGCGAAAGTTACCTAACCTATTTCCACCGTTCTTGTCCTTACGTAGCAATTTCCTAACACCATTGGTGAAGCGTTGAGGTATAAACCCCTGCTTCACCCAGTTGTTAAAAATCAATACCAGCAAAGGAACAAAAAACGGGCAACTGCCTCAAGTACACTTCGTAGGGAAGACCATCTAATCCCGGAAATTTGTCCAGGCCAACCTGCTTCAACGCTTCCCATATTTCTGACTCTGTGAAGGGGCCCTCGCCCCTAGCGCTTCAGCTGCCTTAAAGCAGGGAAAGTCGGCTAAATACGCATCGAACTGAGCAGGGCACAGACCGGGATCCTTGGTGAAAAGTTCCTGAAAGTACTCACGAAAAGCCTCACATATGTCCGCGTTTGCAGTCACGGTCCGATTATACAGCAAATGTGACGCAGGCGATATGTCGCCGAGATGCATCCTGAGCTTCCTCTACACGCAGTTCAGCAGCCATATTCGTCGCCTCAGAGGACATTCTTTTTAAGCTAGCCCTGACTACCAGAACTTCATCCTTCTTGATATGTAAGGTCAACTCTGCCCTAGCTAAGGCTACTTCCGCACTATCACCGGATTTAGTCCCCCGATCTACTTTTTTCTCACTAGCTGTTTGCGCCGCTAAACTATCTAGATTGAGCCGACGACTATAATCAGCAGCAAACGTTCTAGTTTTGGATTTTAAATTAAAAATTTTAAATTATTCCACCAGGTATTCCCAACCACAGCCCCCATCAGATTCCGCTGTACCATTAGTAGCAGCTGGTCCCGGAAATCCTTCCTCACCAAATAATGAAGAGTTCAATTTCCACTAGCCAGCCACCCTAACCTTAGGCTTATCTAAGTTTACACAGATCCGAACAAGCTTATGATCCAAATAAACTATATAATGGAAACATGGACACCCAAAGAGCCCTACATCGACTCTCCTAAGAATCGGTCGAGGCAACGAGAACGCACCTCTGTAGCCGAGCCGCCGCTATTTGTCCATACTAGCTCTTGAAGGTGTTCATGCCGGTACTTATCCACAAGATCAAACTTAGTGATAAAGTCCCGAAATGGTTTCACATCCCGGTTGTTAGTACCCGAATTTGACCCTATACGATCTATGTCGAGGTCAAGGATGGTATTCTAATCCTCCGCTAAAGCTACCCGACGAGATGTCGTCAAAAACAGCTCGATCTGCTGAAACAAATCAGGCCCCTCAGAATGGACATTGGGTGCATAAACCCCAATGAGACGAAGAGCCTTATCCTTTATGGCAACATCCAGCACGCAAAGCCTGTCCTCCGGATCTACGAAACAAGAGTACACGCAGCATTCAAAGATTTGCTCACCAGCCAAGAGACACCTTTGGAACCACCATCAAAACATGCTGAATAGAGGGAGAACCCTCTAGACAGAATGTCCTCATAGTCATCAGTAGAAAACCGGGTCGCTTTTACACAACAGGCATTCACCCCGAGGCGCTGAAGGTTACGAGAGCGCCTCCCCGCTGCGAGACTCCGACCTTAGGCCCCGGGCATTCACAGTAGCCAACCAGTGAGACATTATGAAACCGATTAGAGTTACTCTCCTGCATCAAACATGGCTGGGGTAAGGACACCAACGGCATCTTCCATTGAACCAGTTAAAATCTCAGTCCTGATGGTGCCATCAGGAGACATGCCACCAAAGTCCAAGGGGGAAGGAAAGTTTTAGTGCTCTATACAGGGAGGGGTGAACGAAAAGCGGGAACCTCCCTGAACAATATTGCTTTAATTTTTTTACAGTATCATTGTCGAAGCAGCCATGGGCGGCAACATACCGAATATTTGGTTTTCCGCCGCAACCATAGCCCAAATCTGCTGACCAGCCTCACCAGATCGAACTACAGTTAAGACCCTTTTTGCGTTAGGAAGATATGTTGGGTCTTCAACATGCAGATTGTTAATTTTTCTGAAATTTAATAGAGTTTTTTAAATTTTTAAATTTCCTAGAGTGCAATAGTGCTGTGTCTTGTGGTTTGGAAACTCGGTACACGTCTTCCCTTGAATGATATACGGGTTTAGGCGTTTCAGTGGATGGTTTAGGAGTAATGGGGGGTACTAGAAGAGGTGAGATGGTCCTTGGTTTATGTTCTTGGGATTGGGGGCTTTTTTAAGGATGCCATTTTAGAGGGTGCGAGAGATGCGAATCCCAGGACTGGAGGCGGAACCCCACTAAATGTTGTTTTGTTGGAAGGGAAAACGGTTCGAGGAAAAAGGGCCAAACTTTTTCGGAAAATGCTTCACTTTAATGGCTCATACTTTAATTTTTGCTGTCGGAGTTTATCAAAATAGCTGGTCGGGGAGTCACCCTTAGAACTGGTAGAGGGAATTGTGTCGTTCCCCGTAGGGGCTTCCGTGGGACGAAGACCCGCTTCCCGGAGCTTCCCTCTAGCCTTACCAACAACCAACTATTCCCCCTTTTCCTTCTCTGCAACTGCACAAACGGCTGTGACTATAATAGTAATTTTCTGGCCCTCTACATCTAGGCGGTTGGGGATGGAGACGAAGGCCTTACGATCCACCATTATCTCGAAGCTCCATCCCCGGTCAGATCATCAGAGGAAGCACTGAGTACCGGTCCAAATTGGTGCACTTAAGCGGCCATGTGTTCTTCGAAAAACTGAGAAGGGACCTCATATATTGCTGATAGTGCTACCCCTGCCTTGATATCCTGTCCTTAGAATAAGATCTTTCGTTATGAGGTCTCGAGTGCTGATATCTTCGCAATTGGCAGGCGTGGGTAACAGTATGTCTCTCATGAAAAATACTTTTCCTTTTATGACTCTCTGTGGTTTAACCACCAGGGACGCCAACGATTTTAAGACATTGTCTTTTGTGGAGCGACAAATTTTTTTCGAACGCTTGTCTACCGCAAAGACAGATGCAAATCGTTTTTCAACTGTCCAGTTTCTCGGGCTTTGTCAAGAGCCTATCTTTTGTGATCGTCGCTTTTGGCCTTCTTCAAGAGCTCCGTAATGTTGATCTTGCATTTTGATGGGGGCGTCCAACAAGAGGGCGTCTCCCCGACCGCTACATTGTTGTCTTTGCTAATATTGTAATTATTTCATTCTGATGTTTTGGAAGAATCTTGGCCTTTTTCGGCCACGATATTTTCCACTAAATTTTGGCCATTTTCGGACATTATACTTATGGAATAATCAAAATTTTCACACTTTTCTGTATCCATATTTTCGTCGGTACTGACTGATTTCGATTGCTAGTCTGGTGGATCGATCTTTTTTTTTTAGTCCCAAATAGATTTTTTTAAAACCCTTTTTGGTGCCCATTTTAATATTTTCGTGAGCTAATGGTGAATCCCCCAAACTGTATATTCCACTGTATTTATGAAGATTGGGAAATCATTGTCGTCCGTAGGCACGATATAACAGTCTATAATATTTGAAGAAGGAAGGTTCTCATTAAGACTATCAGGCTAAATTTGCCCGAAGCCATTTTTAACCATTGATCTTAAAACGCGGTTGAATACAGCTGAAAGTTTAAATAATTCTGTAAGAATTTGGCGCTATGCGTGACATTGAACATCTCGAGCCGATGAAGCTATTTAAGAACACGACTCGAGTTTTTGTCTCTTTTGGTTTACGATGATAAAAGAAACTAACTCTTGCGCTGTTTCTTCTATATTTAATTTCCATATCTCTGATACGAAATCTGTTGCAACCGATCTATAGATTGAAGTATTTGTAGCATTTAGTATTTACTAATTCCATATATGCATGCTGAATTTTTTTATTCAGGTTACATACCATTACTGTTTCCATTCAAGTTCTAGATCACTGTTTCTGTTATGGAAAAGTTTATCTTAAATCCTAATTCCTGGAACAGTTGGTAGCGGATAGTGGTTTTTTGACAAGATTATTCTTGTCCCAACTATGAATAAGCATAGCCCCCACCCCTGCCTGATCATCAGTAGATTAGGCTCGGGAGGGGAAGCAGGATCGCTGTGATATTAATTGATTCGGTTGAGATGTGGTATGGAAAATGATCATGAATGATCAATGCCCATCTCTTTTCATATATTTTCCTCTGTGGTACCTAGAATTTAAATGCAGTACTAGATTGGCGGCAATGTTTTAACAGTTGAGATGGCTAGATGAAACCGTAAGTTCTATCCTAACAGGTTCTTCTATCGCACTTCTCATTTGTGAAACTGTCAACCGGCTTCTTGCTTCCCAGTCATCTTTGATCTTCAAAGATTTAAATGCAATGTCAATCGTTATTTTCTGTCTTCTTAATTCCTGTTCTTTTTTTCTTCTCTCCCCTTAATAATGTTTTCTTCTTCTTATACTCTCTCACACTCAAAAATCTCATTGCATCTTAGGGGCTTTATTGCCTTGCTCAAGATGAAATGATTTTTAAAAAACAGGTTATACAAAAGGATGATGAGAAAAACATGAACTAAACATGCGAACAATGGCCAAGTTTTAGAGAAAATGAAAATAAAAATGACACTTATACTTAACATTAGAAAGAGACAATTGAAATTTCTCTGACACATAATGAGGAAAGAGGGCTCGGAAATTTTGGTACTCTCAGGAAACATTGAAGTCAAGAGGGACAGAAGGCATAAGCTGCATTTTTAGGACGTATGTGCCATCATAGCTTCTATTCTTCTTGCTTTCCAGTTAACTTTGATCTTCAAACATTTAAATGCAATGTCAATCGTTATCTTCTGTCTTCATAATTCCTGTTCTTTTATTCTTCTGCCTCCTTAATAGTGTTTTTTTTATTCTCATATTATCTCGCACTCAATAACCCCTTGCGTCAAGTGGCTTTATTGCCTTGTTTGGGGTGAAATAATTTTAAAAAAAGACCTTCTCTGAAGAGAAGAGCCAATTTGTGGTGTTGGTCAAAACGATCTCCTTTTCTCCTATACTAAATTTGTTATAACCGATTCATATGCCAAGGTATTTGAAGTTTTTAGTATTCTCTAAATCCACATCCTGAATTTTTAGGATGGATTCGAGGTAGGTGCCATCACTGCTTTCATTCCAATTCCAGATCATAGTTTCTGTTTTGGAAAAGTTTATCTTGAGTTCTTTTAGTTTAAATAAGTCTGTATTGCTACGACGTCACTTGTACAAATCAAGATACTGCTGGTTCAATTCGCCTTCCTTTCTTTCTGAACACATCACAACGTATATCCGTCATTCCTTCTTCACGTTTTCACTGCTTCAGCCCTCTTTTATCAGGCCAACACCGCGGTCGACCAACCAATCGGCTTTCTTCGCTTTTATTCTCAGTTACCCAGGCAAATAGCCTCCTCCAGTTCGACCAATCAGCAAACGACTTGCTATTGGTGGAAGCATGCCAAACTGTATAAAAAAAACCTCATTAGTGCACATACTGCAAGAAATGCTAGACGGGAGAGTAATGCCATTTTAACGGAGCAAATTTGCCGATGTCACGTGCCGCACGTTAAGGTAAGACCCTTATTTTCCTATGCATCAGATGCAAGCCACTCTGACTCGCTTGCTTCTACGGGGCTGTCCGCCACAAGTCCTAATTCTTGGAGCACTTGGTAGAGGACGGTGATATTTTGTCCAAGATTATTTTCATCCCAACTCTGAATACCTATGTAATCGAGAAAACCCCCATCCTAGCTCCCATCTTCAGTATGTTAGCCTCGGCATGGAAACCAAGAACGCGGTTTCTTGCTAGTAGAATCATTTGTAATGTGGAATGGAAATACTTAAAAGATCAGTGCCAATCTCTTCATATCTGTGCTGGTATAGACGCAACGTATATAATCTAGGAATAGATTAAACAGATTGGGACACCCATTCCCTCTTTGTACTCCTGATGCAGTAGGTGCAGAAGGGGGGGACAGAGAGTGCGACGGTCCCAAGAATCCATATTGGGAAGGAATCCAATCAAAAAATGAAATAAAAATTTAGTTTTTGAAATTTGAAATTTTCACTGTTAACTTCGTTGTACAAACGCCCTACAGTCCCACAAGCTAGTGTCAGTGTGAATCCATGTTTTGATAAGTGAGACAGGAGTTGAAACTAATTGAGTCTTAGGGGCATACAATCAAGGAGTTAGACCCGGTCATCACCAAACCTCTGCACGTCACTGCACTGATAACGTTTGAATTGTTTCACTATTAAGAGTCCTGACCACCTGTGTATGACTTTGTGGATCGACACGATTCTTCTATCAGACATGAAGTAGAAAGCTGTTTGCAATGCATAGGAAGATGAAGTTCCTATTTATGTGGTCAACAACTCAGGTATACAGTTTCTTTTTAAAGCATTTTACCCCAAGCAAGATGGGAGTGCCAATAGCACGCAAGGGGTTACAGAGAATGAGAATAGAAGTAAAGAGTAAAGAAGGGTGTTTGAGGACGGGGGTCAGGATCAAGGCATCAGAAGATGTCGATTGACATTACATTTAAATATTTGAAGTTATAGCTATCAGGGAAGCAATTAGGAAGGGAGTTCCACAGACTGGAAGTGCGAAATAAGAAACTATTGGAGTAGAGCAGACGGCTACAGTTAATCGTTTCGACAGTGAAAGGGTGGGACTGAGATGCCAACCAGTTTGGGAACCAGCGAAAGGAGCTTGTCGAAGCAGTTGCCGTGAAAATACTTGTTAAAAAGACAGAGGAAAGCAACGGCACGTCTGTGAGACACTGACGGTAGACGAGATGCCAGATCAGGACCCATCACATTGCATATCGGTCTCTTGGAGAAGTATGCAATTTCCTGTAGTTGTTTGATGACGTATATACCATCATTACTCCCTTTACCAAATTTGACTGAGAAGAGTTGATTTTTCTAGAAGAGAGAGAGAGCCTGGTTAATACAACGTTAGTTAGTACTTTCACCATAAGGGATCCAATTAGGTGGACGGACAGTTGCGTACCAGACAATTGCGTCCCTGGACATTTGCGTCCCTAAACAAATGCGTTCCAAGATAATTGCGTACCGTCTTTTTTTTTAAGCGTTTCACCCCCAAGCAAGGTGGGAAGCAACTAGCAAGGGGTTACAGAGAGTTGAAGCGAGAGCAAATAGGAGTGATAGAGGAAAGGATGAAGAGTAGGATGGGGAATAGATCAGGGCATCTGGAGGCGTCAATTGACATTACATTTGAATAGTTGGAGATTATAACTATCAGGGAAACAGGAAGAGGAGAGGGAGTTCCACAGGCGAGAGGTGCGAGACATGAAGCTATTGGAGTAGAAGAGACGGCTACATTTAACAGTTTCGACAGTGAAAGGGTGTGAGCGTGATGCCAGCCAAGCAGAACGCTTAAATTCATGAAGTTTGGGAACCAGCGAAAGCAGCTCTTCGGAGCAGTTACCATGAAATTATTTGTAAAAAGACAGAGGGAGGCAGGTCTGTGAGAGAACGGCTGCAGATGAGATGCCAGATCAGGGTCCATTACGTTGCATACCCGTCTCTGGATCCTATCAAGAACCTTGAGGCAAACATAAGGGGCACCAGACCATATATGGCAGCAATACTCCATGCAAGGGCGAATGGTTGATTTGTAGATTTGAAGGATCGACTCCGGCGAGAAAAAAAATTTCCTGGGGCGGCACAGGGAGCCAACTTTCCTTGCGGTGGACGAAGCTATTAACTCAATGTATTTGTTCCATCTCAGGTCAGCAGTCAATGTGAGGCCGAGTAGTCGCAAATAATATTTTTATATTTTTAATATTATATTCTGATTATGTTTTGAAGTTACCTTTTTTTTTAAAAAGAGTTGTTTAATATAGAAATTTGCCCACCAATACCTTTAATTATTCCAAACAAGCAGAAAGGAAGTTACCATAAATAAAAAAAGAGAGAAAAATTTATTTTTTAAAGCAAGAAAAAATTAAGCTAGCAGTTTCAGTTCAATCCAGCAGTGAGTACCACAAACATCTAATAGATTCTGGATTTTATAGATTATATTTTTATTTGGAACCCATGGCTAAGTTCCGAAAATCAAACACGGGTGGAAAAATATTTGTGGACGAGGAAAATTACTTCTAGCACTATCATAAGAAAAACGCCGATGAAACAAAAACATTCTGTCGGTGTATAGAGCGATCTTGTAACACTGTTAATCTGTCATTGCATTTTAAACAAAAATAAACTTCCAAATTTATTTTGTTATTTTATTCCTTTTTTAAAAATTTATGATTGCTACCTATTCTTTTTTTCTAAATTTATGGTAATTGCCTTTAAAAGTTTCAAAAAATTATCAGAGGTACACAATTATCCCGGGAAGCATTTGCCTAGTGACACAAATGTCCACGGACGCAATTGTTTGGTACGGAGTTGTCCAGTACGCAGCTGTCCTAGAAACATCGAACTGAGATACCACAATATGTACGAGGGTCTTGAGGACCACCTTTTTTTGTTTCTAGTGGGCATTAATGCGCGACACACCACATTTTGGGGGGAAGTTTCCTTTATACAATTTAGAAAGTTGTTTTCTAAATAGCTACATTCAAAAGTTCAGCCTCAATATCAAGTGATACTTTATTAATCTTTTGATCTCTTTTAACTGTCTTTACTTCCTCATCATTAGGTTCGTTATTGTTTATGTTTGGAGACAGACATTGTAATGCTCAGTGTATTTTCAATTTTTTTTTTTTTTTTGGAATAATGGATAACATTTTTGATTGAGGAAAGGGAGAGCCGAGTTCGAATTCCAGTCGAATCCATTACATTCACTTTTTTTTTTAAGCTTGTCACCCCAAGCAAGGCTGGAGGCCACTAGCACGCAAGGGGTTATGGAAGGTTTGGAGGAAGAGCAGATAGGAGTGGTAAAGGAGAGGATGTGGAGAAAGATAGTGGATCGATCAAGGCAAGGGGGTTACAGAAAATTTGGAGCGAGAGCAGATAGGAATGAAAGGTGAAAGGAAGTGGAGAAGGGAAGTGGATAGATCAAGGCAACTGGAAATGTCGATTGACGTTACACTTAAATAGTTGGATTGTATTTGTCAGGGAAACAGGAATAGGGAAGGGAGTTCCACAGGCGAGATGTGCGAGACATGAAGCTATTGGAGTAGAAGAGACGTCTACATCTAACAGTTTCAACGGTGAAGGGGTGGGAACGGGATGCCAGCCTCGTAGGACGTTTAAATTCATGAGACCTAGGGACCAGCGAAAGCAGCTCGTCGGAGCAATTACCGTGACATGCTAATACTCTTGGGAAAGGTATTAATCCTCTTCTTCTTCCTCCAGCTATGGGTAAATAGCAGGATAAACTGGGTTCTATAGTCTTGGATGGCAACTGGTCTAGGAGAAGGACAACTCTGAATTTAAAACCTGCGGTGGGTCGTTTGGGGACCTTGTGGGACGTAGTGCACCAGGTCTCTGTAGTCGGCCCTTCATAAAGTGTGGACGGCTCTGCACAAAACCTTCACCACTATAATCAAATCATATGTGATGGTTTCTGGCTGTCGGTTCCAAGGAACTGAACTGCTTGACCCTCATACGTCGAATACGACGGGAGAGTCCACCATTTTCTATTTCAACGGTCATCTTCGGGTCAGGGTTGAAGTATGACTTGAAGGCAGAACGAAAGCCAAATTTGGTTGTGAGGAGTTAACTTTCATAGAACGGTGAGAGTAATTCAATCTTCATTAGTACTTTCATTATAATGGATTCAATGGAAATATCTCTCTAGTCTGTGTTTCACAGTCTCGAGGACTCCATTTTTTGGTTCCATGGAACATTCATGTGTGATATCCCCCCCACACACACACACACACATTTTACGAAAGTATTTCTGATTCCTGCCAATCTTCATAAAATCGAGAAAGAATAAAAAAATTTCACGAAAAGGAAATCAATATTTGAGGGATAGTAAAGGACAAACATTGTTTAGCATTACAAAGGATAAGAGGTTGTGGAGAGTCATGATCACACACGCCCAGAAGGGACATGTCACAAAATGAAAGAAGAAATCCTCTTAAAATAATCAGATAAAAACCAAAAAGAGAGATTTATGCTAATTAAAATTTTATATGACATGATTTCAACCATTGTCATTATTTTCTGTGACAGTATTGATGGCAAGAGATGCTGACTGTAGAATAATACTGATGTAGACCCTTAATTGTAGCCGAAGAGTTTTCATATCTTTATTTATTATGAACCATTTTTAATCACACAGAAATATAAAAACAGTTCTTAGAAATGCTGGAAGGAAATCAATATTTGAGGACCAGAACCTGTAGCACCCTTGTTAATTTTGATATCAATTTTTATTTTATTTTAGAATCATTTCACCTCAAGAAAGGCAATAATGACATTACGAGGCAGGGAAGCACTGAGACTAATTGATTGAAAGCAAAAGAAAAACATTATTATGACCGAATTAAGCTGTGAGGAGTTAACGTTTATAGAACAATGAGAGTCTAGTTAATACAATGTTTATTAGTACTTTCATCATAGTGGATCCAATCGAGATACCTGTGTACTTGTCAGGATCTTGAGGGCTACCTTTCAAAAGATCCCACAGAAAGTAGTTAAGAAAAACGAGAGAAAAGGACTAAGTATAAACTACAAGAAAATAGAATGCATTGTTATCAGAAAAAGGATGAGCCCAAAATGCAAATTACATTTGAGGATATTAAAATCAAACAAGTAAAAAAATTTAAATACCTGGGAAGTGTTCAAACAGAGAATAGACAATGCGACACTGAGATCCGAAGACGCATTAGAATGGCCAAAAATGAATTCCTGAATACCCAAAACTGCCCAATGACCCAATTCAGAACATCACTGACGACGCTCCCTAGCGCTAAAGAGGGAATATTCAAAGTATGACATGATTTCTACCAAACTGATATCTTACAAAGAATACATATTCTATTATTCAAAGATATATAAAAAGTTCCGGTGAGTTTGTCATTTGCAGAACTCAACACAATTGAAGTTCCACGGAGTATGTCATTTGAAGAACTCAAAACAAATGAAGTTCCATGGAGTTTGTCATTTGAAGAACTCAATACAATTGAAGTTCCATGGAGTTTGTCATTTGAAGAACGCAACACATTTGAAGTTCAATTGAGTTTGTCATTTGAAGAACTCAAAACAATTGAAGTTCCATGGAGTTTGTCATTTGCAGAACTCAACACAATTGAAGTTCCACGGAGTTTGTCATTTGAAGAACTCAATACAATTGAAGTTCCACGGAGTTTGTCATTTGAAGAACTCAATACAATTGAAGTTCCGCGGAGTTTGTCATTTGAAGAACTCAATACAATTGAAGTTCCACGGAGTTTGTCATTTGAAGAACTCAATACAATTGAAGTTCCACGGAGTTTGTCATTTGAAGAACTCAACAGAATTGAAGTTCCACGGAGTTTGTAATTTGAAGAACTCAATACAATTGAAGTTCCACGGAGTTTGTCATTTGAAGAACTCAATACAATTGAAGTTCCGCGGAGTTTGTCATTTGAAGAACTCAATACAATTGAAGTTCCACGGAGTTTGTCATTTGAAGAACTCAATACAATTGAAGTTCCATAGAGTTTGTCATTTGAAGAACTCAACAGAATTGAAGTTCCACGGAGTTTGTCATTTGAAGAACTCAATACAATTGAAGTTCCACGGAGTTTGTCATTTGAAGAACTCAATACAATTGAAGTTCCGCGGAGTTTGTCATTTGAAGAACTCAATACAATTGAAGTTCCACGGAGTTTGTCATTTGAAGAACTCAATACAATTGAAGTTCCACGGAGTTTGTCATTTGAAGAACTCAACAGAATTGAAGTTCCACGGAGTTTGTAATTTGAAGAACTCAATACAATTGAAGTTCCATAGAGTTTGTCATTTGAAGAACTCAATACAATTGAAGTTCCATGGAGTTTGTCATTTGAAGAACTCAACAGAATTGAAGTTCCACGGAGTTTGTAATTTGAAGAACTCAATACAATTGAAGTTCCATAGAGTTTGTCATTTGAAGAACTCAATACAATTGAAGTTCCACGGAGTTTGTCATTTGAAGAACTCAATACAATTGAAGTTCCATAGAGTTTGTCATTTGAAGAACTCAATACAATTGAAGTTCCATAGAGTTTGTCATTTGAAGAACTCAATACAATTGAAGTTCCACGGAGTTTGTCATTTGAAGAACTCAATACAATTGAAGTTCCATAGAGTTTGTCATTTGAAGAACTCAATACAATTGAAGTTCCATAGAGTTTGTCATTTGAAGAACTCAATACAATTGAAGTTCCACGGAGTTTGTCATTTGAAGAACTCAATACAATTGAAGTTCCATAGAGTTTGTCATTTGAAGAACTCAATACAATTGAAGTTCCATAGAGTTTGTCATTTGAAGAACTCAATACAATTGAAGTTCCATAGAGTTTGTCATTTGAAGAACTCAATACAATTGAAGTTCCATAGAGTTTGTCATTTGAAGAACTCAACAGAATTGAAGTTCCACGGAGTTTGTCATTTGAAGAACTCAATACAATTGAAGTTCCACGGAGTTTGTCATTTGAAGAACTCAATACAATTGAAGTTCCGCGGAGTTTGTCATTTGAAGAACTCAATACAATTGAAGTTCCACGGAGTTTGTCATTTGAAGAACTCAATACAATTGAAGTTCCGCGGAGTTTGTCATTTGAAGAACTCAATACAATTGAAGTTCCACGGAGTTTGTCATTTGAAGAACTCAATACAATTGAAGTTCCATAGAGTTTGTCATTTGAAGAACTCAATACAATTGAAGTTCCACGGAGTTTGTCATTTGAAGAACTCAATACAATTGAAGTTCCATAGAGTTTGTCATTTGAAGAACTCAATACAATTGAAGTTCCATAGAGTTTGTCATTTGAAGAACTCAATACAATTGAAGTTCCACGGAGTTTGTCATTTGAAGAACTCAATACAATTGAAGTTCCATAGAGTTTGTCATTTGAAGAACTCAATACAATTGAAGTTCCACGGAGTTTGTCATTTGAAGAACTCAATACAATTGAAGTTCCACGGAGTTTGTCATTTGAAGAACTCAATACAATTGAAGTTCCACGGAGTTTGTCATTTGAAGAACTCAATACAATTGAAGTTCCATAGAGTTTGTCATTTGAAGAACTCAATACAATTGAAGTTCCACGGAGTTTGTCATTTGAAGAACTCAATACAATTGAAGTTCCATAGAGTTTGTCATTTGAAGAACTCAATACAATTGAAGTTCCATAGAGTTTGTCATTTGAAGAACTCAATACAATTGAAGTTCCACGGAGTTTGTCATTTGAAGAACTCAATACAATTGAAGTTCCACGGAGTTTGTCATTTGAAGAACTCAATACAATTGAAGTTCCATAGAGTTTGTCATTTGAAGAACTCAATACAATTGAAGTTCCATAGAGTTTGTCATTTGAAGAACTCAATACAATTGAAGTTCCACGGAGTTTGTCATTTGAAGAACTCAATACAATTGAAGTTCCGCGGAGTTTGTAATTTGAAGAACTCAATACAATTGAAGTTCCGCGGAGTTTGTCATTTGAAGAACTCAATACAATTGAAGTTCCACGGAGTTTGTCATTTGAAGAACTCAATACAATTGAAGTTCCATAGAGTTTGTCATTTGAAGAACTCAATACAATTGAAGTTCCATAGAGTTTGTCATTTGAAGAACTCAATACAATTGAAGTTCCACGGAGTTTGTCATTTGAAGAACTCAATACAATTGAAGTTCCACGGAGTTTGTCATTTGAAGAACTCAATACAATTGAAGTTCCACGGAGTTTGTCATTTGAAGAACTCAATACAATTGAAGTTCCGCGGAGTTTGTAATTTGAAGAACTCAATACAATTGAAGTTCCGCGGAGTTTGTCATTTGAAGAACTCAATACAATTGAAGTTCCACGGAGTTTGTCATTTGAAGAACTCAATACAATTGAAGTTCCATAGAGTTTGTCATTTGAAGAACTCAATACAATTGAAGTTCCATAGAGTTTGTCATTTGAAGAACTCAATACAATTGAAGTTCCACGGAGTTTGTCATTTGAAGAACTCAATACAATTGAAGTTCCACGTAGTTTGTCATTTGAAGAACTCAATACAATTGAAGTTCCATAGAGTTTGTCATTTGAAGAACTCAATACAATTGAAGTTCCATAGAGTTTGTCATTTGAAGAACTCAATACAATTGAAGTTCCACGGAGTTTGTCATTTGAAGAACTCAATACAATTGAAGTTCCGCGGAGTTTGTAATTTGAAGAACTCAATACAATTGAAGTTCCGCGGAGTTTGTCATTTGAAGAACTCAATACAATTGAAGTTCCACGGAGTTTGTCATTTGAAGAACTCAATACAATTGAAGTTCCATAGAGTTTGTCATTTGAAGAACTCAATACAATTGAAGTTCCATAGAGTTTGTCATTTGAAGAACTCAATACAATTGAAGTTCCACGGAGTTTGTCATTTGAAGAACTCAATACAATTGAAGTTCCATAGAGTTTGTCATTTGAAGAACTCAATACAATTGAAGTTCCATAGAGTTTGTCATTTGAAGAACTCAATACAATTGAAGTTCCACGGAGTTTGTCATTTGAAGAACTCAATACAATTGAAGTTCCATAGAGTTTGTCATTTGAAGAACTCAATACAATTGAAGTTCCATAGAGTTTGTCATTTGAAGAACTCAATACAATTGAAGTTCCACGGAGTTTGTCATTTGAAGAACTCAACAGAATTGAAGTTCCACGGAGTTTGTCATTTGAAGAACTCAATACAATTGAAGTTCCACGGAGTTTGTCATTTGAAGAACTCAATACAATTGAAGTTCCATAGAGTTTGTCATTTGAAGAACTCAATACAATTGAAGTTCCATAGAGTTTGTCATTTGAAGAACTCAATACAATTGAAGTTCCACGGAGTTTGTCATTTGAAGAACTCAATACAATTGAAGTTCCATAGAGTTTGTCATTTGAAGAACTCAATACAATTGAAGTTCCATAGAGTTTGTCATTTGAAGAACTCAATACAATTGAAGTTCCACGGAGTTTGTCATTTGAAGAACTCAATACAATTGAAGTTCCATAGAGTTTGTCATTTGAAGAACTCAATACAATTGAAGTTCCATAGAGTTTGTCATTTGAAGAACTCAATACAATTGAAGTTCCACGGAGTTTGTCATTTGAAGAACTCAACAGAATTGAAGTTCCACGGAGTTTGTCATTTGAAGAACTCAATACAATTGAAGTTCCGCGGAGTTTGTAATTTGAAGAACTCAATACAATTGAAGTTCCATAGAGTTTGTCATTTGAAGAACTCAATACAATTGAAGTTCCACGGAGTTTGTCATTTGAAGAACTCAACAGAATTGAAGTTCCACGGAGTTTGTCATTTGAAGAACTCAATACAATTGAAGTTCCACGGAGTTTGTCATTTGAAGAACTCAATACAATTGAAGTTCCGCGGAGTTTGTAATTTGAAGAACTCAATACAATTGAAGTTCCGCGGAGTTTGTCATTTGAAGAACTCAATACAATTGAAGTTCCGCGGAGTTTGTCATTTGAAGAACTCAATACAATTGAAGTTCCATAGAGTTTGTCATTTGAAGAACTCAATACAATTGAAGTTCCACGGAGTTTGTCATTTGAAGAACTCAACAGAATTGAAGTTCCACGGAGTTTGTCATTTGAAGAACTCAATACAATTGAAGTTCCACGGAGTTTGTCATTTGAAGAACTCAATACAATTGAAGTTCCGCGGAGTTTGTAATTTGAAGAACTCAATACAATTGAAGTTCCATAGAGTTTGTCATTTGAAGAACTCAATACAATTGAAGTTCCACGGAGTTTGTCATTTGAAGAACTCAATACAATTGAAGTTCCGCGGAGTTTGTAATTTGAAGAACTCAATACAATTGAAGTTCCGCGGAGTTTGTCATTTGAAGAACTCAATACAATTGAAGTTCCACGGAGTTTGTCATTTGAAGAACTCAATACAATTGAAGTTCCATAGAGTTTGTCATTTGAAGAACTCAATACAATTGAAGTTCCACGGAGTTTGTCATTTGAAGAACTCAATACAATTGAAGTTCCATAGAGTTTGTCATTTGAAGAACTCAATACAATTGAAGTTCCATAGAGTTTGTCATTTGAAGAACTCAATACAATTGAAGTTCCACGGAGTTTGTCATTTGAAGAACTCAATACAATTGAAGTTCCATAGAGTTTGTCATTTGAAGAACTCAATACAATTGAAGTTCCATAGAGTTTGTCATTTGAAGAACTCAATACAATTGAAGTTCCACGGAGTTTGTCATTTGAAGAACTCAACAGAATTGAAGTTCCACGGAGTTTGTCATTTGAAGAACTCAATACAATTGAAGTTCCACGGAGTTTGTCATTTGAAGAACTCAATACAATTGAAGTTCCATAGAGTTTGTCATTTGAAGAACTCAATACAATTGAAGTTCCATAGAGTTTGTCATTTGAAGAACTCAATACAATTGAAGTTCCACGGAGTTTGTCATTTGAAGAACTCAATACAATTGAAGTTCCATAGAGTTTGTCATTTGAAGAACTCAATACAATTGAAGTTCCATAGAGTTTGTCATTTGAAGAACTCAATACAATTGAAGTTCCACGGAGTTTGTCATTTGAAGAACTCAATACAATTGAAGTTCCATAGAGTTTGTCATTTGAAGAACTCAATACAATTGAAGTTCCATAGAGTTTGTCATTTGAAGAACTCAATACAATTGAAGTTCCACGGAGTTTGTCATTTGAAGAACTCAATACAATTGAAGTTCCATAGAGTTTGTCATTTGAAGAACTCAATACAATTGAAGTTCCATAGAGTTTGTCATTTGAAGAACTCAATACAATTGAAGTTCCACGGAGTTTGTCATTTGAAGAACTCAACAGAATTGAAGTTCCACGGAGTTTGTCATTTGAAGAACTCAATACAATTGAAGTTCCACGGAGTTTGTCATTTGAAGAACTCAATACAATTGAAGTTCCATAGAGTTTGTCATTTGAAGAACTCAATACAATTGAAGTTCCATAGAGTTTGTCATTTGAAGAACTCAATACAATTGAAGTTCCACGGAGTTTGTCATTTGAAGAACTCAATACAATTGAAGTTCCATAGAGTTTGTCATTTGAAGAACTCAATACAATTGAAGTTCCATAGAGTTTGTCATTTGAAGAACTCAATACAATTGAAGTTCCACGGAGTTTGTCATTTGAAGAACTCAATACAATTGAAGTTCCATAGAGTTTGTCATTTGAAGAACTCAATACAATTGAAGTTCCATAGAGTTTGTCATTTGAAGAACTCAATACAATTGAAGTTCCACGGAGTTTGTCATTTGAAGAACTCAATACAATTGAAGTTCCACGGAGTTTGTCATTTGAAGAACTCAATACAATTGAAGTTCCGCGGAGTTTGTAATTTGAAGAACTCAATACAATTGAAGTTCCGCGGAGTTTGTCATTTGAAGAACTCAATACAATTGAAGTTCCACGGAGTTTGTCATTTGAAGAACTCAATACAATTGAAGTTCCATAGAGTTTGTCATTTGAAGAACTCAATACAATTGAAGTTCCACGGAGTTTGTCATTTGAAGAACTCAATACAATTGAAGTTCCATAGAGTTTGTCATTTGAAGAACTCAATACAATTGAAGTTCCATAGAGTTTGTCATTTGAAGAACTCAATACAATTGAAGTTCCACGGAGTTTGTCATTTGAAGAACTCAATACAATTGAAGTTCCATAGAGTTTGTCATTTGAAGAACTCAACAGAATTGAAGTTCCATAGAGTTTGTCATTTGAAGAACTCAATACAATTGAAGTTCCACGGAGTTTGTCATTTGAAGAACTCAATACAATTGAAGTTCCATAGAGTTTGTCATTTGAAGAACTCAATACAATTGAAGTTCCATAGAGTTTGTCATTTGAAGAACTCAATACAATTGAAGTTCCACGGAGTTTGTCATTTGAAGAACTCAATACAATTGAAGTTCCACGGAGTTTGTCATTTGAAGAACTCAACAGAATTGAAGTTCCATAGAGTTTGTCATTTGAAGAACTCAATACAATTGAAGTTCCACGGAGTTTGTCATTTGAAGAACTCAATACAATTGAAGTTCCACGGAGTTTGTCATTTGAAGAACTCAACAGAATTGAAGTTCCATAGAGTTTGTCATTTGAAGAACTCAATACAATTGAAGTTCCACGGAGTTTGTCATTTGAAGAACTCAATACAATTGAAGTTCCATAGAGTTTGTCATTTGAAGAACTCAATACAATTGAAGTTCCATAGAGTTTGTCATTTGAAGAACTCAATACAATTGAAGTTCCACGGAGTTTGTCATTTGAAGAACTCAATACAATTGAAGTTCCACGGAGTTTGTCATTTGAAGAACTCAACAGAATTGAAGTTCCATAGAGTTTGTCATTTGAAGAACTCAATACAATTGAAGTTCCACGGAGTTTGTCATTTGAAGAACTCAATACAATTGAAGTTCCATAGAGTTTGTCATTTGAAGAACTCAATACAATTGAAGTTCCATAGAGTTTGTCATTTGAAGAACTCAATACAATTGAAGTTCCACGGAGTTTGTCATTTGAAGAACTCAATACAATTGAAGTTCCATAGAGTTTGTCATTTGAAGAACTCAACAGAATTGAAGTTCCATAGAGTTTGTCATTTGAAGAACTCAATACAATTGAAGTTCCACGGAGTTTGTCATTTGAAGAACTCAATACAATTGAAGTTCCATAGAGTTTGTCATTTGAAGAACTCAATACAATTGAAGTTCCATAGAGTTTGTCATTTGAAGAACTCAATACAATTGAAGTTCCACGGAGTTTGTCATTTGAAGAACTCAATACAATTGAAGTTCCACGGAGTTTGTCATTTGAAGAACTCAACAGAATTGAAGTTCCATAGAGTTTGTCATTTGAAGAACTCAATACAATTGAAGTTCCACGGAGTTTGTCATTTGAAGAACTCAATACAATTGAAGTTCCACGGAGTTTGTCATTTGAAGAACTCAACAGAATTGAAGTTCCATAGAGTTTGTCATTTGAAGAACTCAATACAATTGAAGTTCCACGGAGTTTGTCATTTGAAGAACTCAATACAATTGAAGTTCCATAGAGTTTGTCATTTGAAGAACTCAATACAATTGAAGTTCCATAGAGTTTGTCATTTGAAGAACTCAATACAATTGAAGTTCCACGGAGTTTGTCATTTGAAGAACTCAATACAATTGAAGTTCCACGGAGTTTGTCATTTGAAGAACTCAACAGAATTGAAGTTCCATAGAGTTTGTCATTTGAAGAACTCAATACAATTGAAGTTCCACGGAGTTTGTCATTTGAAGAACTCAATACAATTGAAGTTCCATAGAGTTTGTCATTTGAAGAACTCAATACAATTGAAGTTCCATAGAGTTTGTCATTTGAAGAACTCAATACAATTGAAGTTCCACGGAGTTTGTCATTTGAAGAACTCAATACAATTGAAGTTCCATAGAGTTTGTCATTTGAAGAACTCAACAGAATTGAAGTTCCATAGAGTTTGTCATTTGAAGAACTCAATACAATTGAAGTTCCACGGAGTTTGTCATTTGAAGAACTCAATACAATTGAAGTTCCATAGAGTTTGTCATTTGAAGAACTCAATACAATTGAAGTTCCATAGAGTTTGTAATTTGAAGAACTCAATACAATTGAAGTTCCACGGAGTTTGTCATTTGAAGAACTCAATACAATTGAAGTTCCACGGAGTTTGTCATTTGAAGAACTCAACAGAATTGAAGTTCCATAGAGTTTGTCATTTGAAGAACTCAATACAATTGAAGTTCCACGGAGTTTGTCATTTGAAGAACTCAATACAATTGAAGTTCCACGGAGTTTGTCATTTGAAGAACTCAACAGAATTGAAGTTCCATAGAGTTTGTCATTTGAAGAACTCAATACAATTGAAGTTCCACGGAGTTTGTCATTTGAAGAACTCAATACAATTGAAGTTCCATAGAGTTTGTCATTTGAAGAACTCAATACAATTGAAGTTCCATAGAGTTTGTCATTTGAAGAACTCAATACAATTGAAGTTCCACGGAGTTTGTCATTTGAAGAACTCAATACAATTGAAGTTCCATAGAGTTTGTCATTTGAAGAACTCAACAGAATTGAAGTTCCATAGAGTTTGTCATTTGAAGAACTCAATACAATTGAAGTTCCACGGAGTTTGTCATTTGAAGAACTCAATACAATTGAAGTTCCATAGAGTTTGTCATTTGAAGAACTCAATACAATTGAAGTTCCATAGAGTTTGTCATTTGAAGAACTCAATACAATTGAAGTTCCACGGAGTTTGTCATTTGAAGAACTCAATACAATTGAAGTTCCACGGAGTTTGTCATTTGAAGAACTCAACAGAATTGAAGTTCCATAGAGTTTGTCATTTGAAGAACTCAATACAATTGAAGTTCCACGGAGTTTGTCATTTGAAGAACTCAATACAATTGAAGTTCCACGGAGTTTGTCATTTGAAGAACTCAACAGAATTGAAGTTCCATAGAGTTTGTCATTTGAAGAACTCAATACAATTGAAGTTCCACGGAGTTTGTCATTTGAAGAACTCAATACAATTGAAGTTCCATAGAGTTTGTCATTTGAAGAACTCAATACAATTGAAGTTCCATAGAGTTTGTCATTTGAAGAACTCAATACAATTGAAGTTCCACGGAGTTTGTCATTTGAAGAACTCAATACAATTGAAGTTCCACGGAGTTTGTCATTTGAAGAACTCAACAGAATTGAAGTTCCATAGAGTTTGTCATTTGAAGAACTCAATACAATTGAAGTTCCACGGAGTTTGTCATTTGAAGAACTCAATACAATTGAAGTTCCATAGAGTTTGTCATTTGAAGAACTCAATACAATTGAAGTTCCATAGAGTTTGTCATTTGAAGAACTCAATACAATTGAAGTTCCACGGAGTTTGTCATTTGAAGAACTCAATACAATTGAAGTTCCATAGAGTTTGTCATTTGAAGAACTCAACAGAATTGAAGTTCCATAGAGTTTGTCATTTGAAGAACTCAATACAATTGAAGTTCCACGGAGTTTGTCATTTGAAGAACTCAATACAATTGAAGTTCCATAGAGTTTGTCATTTGAAGAACTCAATACAATTGAAGTTCCATAGAGTTTGTCATTTGCAGAACTCAACACAATTGAAGTTCCACGGAGTTTGTCATTTGAAGAACTCAATACAATTGAAGTTCCACGGAGTTTGTAATTTGAAGAACTCAATACAATTGAAGTTCCATAGAGTTTGTCATTTGAAGAACTCAATACAATTGAAGTTCCATGGAGTTTGTCATTTGAAGAACTCAACAGAATTGAAGTTCCACGGAGTTTGTAATTTGAAGAACTCAATACAATTGAAGTTCCATAGAGTTTGTCATTTGAAGAACTCAATACAATTGAAGTTCCACGGAGTTTGTCATTTGAAGAACTCAATACAATTGAAGTTCCATAGAGTTTGTCATTTGAAGAACTCAATACAATTGAAGTTCCATAGAGTTTGTCATTTGAAGAACTCAATACAATTGAAGTTCCACGGAGTTTGTCATTTGAAGAACTCAATACAATTGAAGTTCCATAGAGTTTGTCATTTGAAGAACTCAATACAATTGAAGTTCCATAGAGTTTGTCATTTGAAGAACTCAATACAATTGAAGTTCCACGGAGTTTGTCATTTGAAGAACTCAATACAATTGAAGTTCCATAGAGTTTGTCATTTGAAGAACTCAATACAATTGAAGTTCCATAGAGTTTGTCATTTGAAGAACTCAATACAATTGAAGTTCCACGGAGTTTGTCATTTGAAGAACTCAATACAATTGAAGTTCCATAGAGTTTGTCATTTGAAGAACTCAATACAATTGAAGTTCCATAGAGTTTGTCATTTGAAGAACTCAATACAATTGAAGTTCCACGGAGTTTGTCATTTGAAGAACTCAATACAATTGAAGTTCCATAGAGTTTGTCATTTGAAGAACTCAATACAATTGAAGTTCCATAGAGTTTGTCATTTGAAGAACTCAATACAATTGAAGTTCCACGGAGTTTGTCATTTGAAGAACTCAATACAATTGAAGTTCCATAGAGTTTGTCATTTGAAGAACTCAATACAATTGAAGTTCCACGGAGTTTGTCATTTGAAGAACTCAATACAATTGAAGTTCCACGGAGTTTGTCATTTGAAGAACTCAATACAATTGAAGTTCCACGGAGTTTGTCATTTGAAGAACTCAATACAATTGAAGTTCCATAGAGTTTGTCATTTGAAGAACTCAATACAATTGAAGTTCCATAGAGTTTGTCATTTGAAGAACTCAATACAATTGAAGTTCCACGGAGTTTGTCATTTGAAGAACTCAATACAATTGAAGTTCCATAGAGTTTGTCATTTGAAGAACTCAATACAATTGAAGTTCCATAGAGTTTGTCATTTGAAGAACTCAATACAATTGAAGTTCCACGGAGTTTGTCATTTGAAGAACTCAATACAATTGAAGTTCCATAGAGTTTGTCATTTGAAGAACTCAATACAATTGAAGTTCCATAGAGTTTGTCATTTGAAGAACTCAATACAATTGAAGTTCCACGGAGTTTGTCATTTGAAGAACTCAATACAATTGAAGTTCCATAGAGTTTGTCATTTGAAGAACTCAATACAATTGAAGTTCCATAGAGTTTGTCATTTGAAGAACTCAATACAATTGAAGTTCCACGGAGTTTGTCATTTGAAGAACTCAATACAATTGAAGTTCCATAGAGTTTGTCATTTGAAGAACTCAATACAATTGAAGTTCCATAGAGTTTGTCATTTGAAGAACTCAATACAATTGAAGTTCCACGGAGTTTGTCATTTGAAGAACTCAATACAATTGAAGTTCCATAGAGTTTGTCATTTGAAGAACTCAATACAATTGAAGTTCCATAGAGTTTGTCATTTGAAGAACTCAATACAATTGAAGTTCCACGGAGTTTGTCATTTGAAGAACTCAATACAATTGAAGTTCCATAGAGTTTGTCATTTGAAGAACTCAATACAATTGAAGTTCCATAGAGTTTGTCATTTGAAGAACTCAATACAATTGAAGTTCCACGGAGTTTGTCATTTGAAGAACTCAATACAATTGAAGTTCCATAGAGTTTGTCATTTGAAGAACTCAACAGAATTGAAGTTCCACGGAGTTTGTCATTTGAAGAACTCAATACAATTGAAGTTCCACGGAGTTTGTCATTTGAAGAACTCAATACAATTGAAGTTCCGCGGAGTTTGTCATTTGAAGAACTCAATACAATTGAAGTTCCACGGAGTTTGTCATTTGAAGAACTCAATACAATTGAAGTTCCGCGGAGTTTGTCATTTGAAGAACTCAATACAATTGAAGTTCCACGGAGTTTGTCATTTGAAGAACTCAATACAATTGAAGTTCCGCGGAGTTTGTCATTTGAAGAACTCAATACAATTGAAGTTCCACAGAGTTTGTCATTTGAAGAACTCAATACAATTGAAGTTCCACAGAGTTTGTCATTTGAAGAACTCAATACAATTGAAGTTCCGCGGAGTTTGTCATTTGAAGAACTCAATACAATTGAAGTTCCACGGAGTTTGTCATTTGAAGAACTCAATACAATTGAAGTTCCACAGAGTTTGTCATTTGAAGAACTCAATACAATTGAAGTTCCATGGAGTTTGTAATTTGAAGAACTCAATACAATTGAAGTTCCACGGAGTTTGTCATTTGAAGAACTCAATACAATTGAAGTTCCGCGGAGTTTGTCATTTGAAGAACTCAATACAATTGAAGTTCCACGGAGTTTGTCATTTGAAGAACTCAATACAATTGAAGTTCCACGGAGTTTGTCATTTGAAGAACTCAATACAATTGAAGTTCCACGGAGTTTGTCATTTGAAGAACTCAATACAATTGAAGCTCCACGGAGTTTGTCATTTGAAGAACTCAATACAATTGAAGTTCCACGGAGTTTGTCATTTGAAGAACTCAATACAATTGAAGTTCCACGGAGTTTGTCATTTGAAGAACTCAACACAATTGAAGTTCCATGGAGTTTGTCATTTGAAGAACTCAACACAATTGAAGTTCCACGGAGTTTGTTATTTGAAGAACTCAACACAATTGAAGTTCCACGGAGTTTGTTATTTGAAGAACTCAATACAATTGAAGTTCCGCGGAGTTTGTCATTTGAAGAACTCAATACAATTGAAGTTCCACGGAGTTTGTCATTTGAAGAACTCAATACAATTGAAGTTCCACAGAGTTTGTCATTTGAAGAACTCAATACAATTGAAGTTCCGCGGAGTTTGTCATTTGAAGAACTCAATACAATTGAAGTTCCACGGAGTTTGTCATTTGAAGAACTCAATACAATTGAAGTTCCACGGAGTTTGTCATTTGAAGAACTCAACAGAATTGAAGTTCCACGGAGTTTGTAATTTGAAGAACTCAATACAATTGAAGTTCCACGGAGTTTGTCATTTGAAGAACTCAATACAATTGAAGTTCCGCGGAGTTTGTCATTTGAAGAACTCAATACAATTGAAGTTCCACGGAGTTTGTCATTTGAAGAACTCAATACAATTGAAGTTCCATAGAGTTTGTCATTTGAAGAACTCAACAGAATTGAAGTTCCACGGAGTTTGTCATTTGAAGAACTCAATACAATTGAAGTTCCACGGAGTTTGTCATTTGAAGAACTCAATACAATTGAAGTTCCGCGGAGTTTGTCATTTGAAGAACTCAATACAATTGAAGTTCCACGGAGTTTGTCATTTGAAGAACTCAATACAATTGAAGTTCCACGGAGTTTGTCATTTGAAGAACTCAACAGAATTGAAGTTCCACGGAGTTTGTAATTTGAAGAACTCAATACAATTGAAGTTCCATAGAGTTTGTCATTTGAAGAACTCAACAGAATTGAAGTTCCACGGAGTTTGTCATTTGAAGAACTCAATACAATTGAAGTTCCACGGAGTTTGTCATTTGAAGAACTCAATACAATTGAAGTTCCGCGGAGTTTGTCATTTGAAGAACTCAATACAATTGAAGTTCCACGGAGTTTGTCATTTGAAGAACTCAATACAATTGAAGTTCCGCGGAGTTTGTCATTTGAAGAACTCAATACAATTGAAGTTCCACGGAGTTTGTCATTTGAAGAACTCAATACAATTGAAGTTCCATAGAGTTTGTCATTTGAAGAACTCAACAGAATTGAAGTTCCACGGAGTTTGTCATTTGAAGAACTCAATACAATTGAAGTTCCACGGAGTTTGTCATTTGAAGAACTCAATACAATTGAAGTTCCGCGGAGTTTGTCATTTGAAGAACTCAATACAATTGAAGTTCCACGGAGTTTGTCATTTGAAGAACTCAATACAATTGAAGTTCCGCGGAGTTTGTCATTTGAAGAACTCAATACAATTGAAGTTCCACGGAGTTTGTCATTTGAAGAACTCAATACAATTGAAGTTCCGCGGAGTTTGTCATTTGAAGAACTCAATACAATTGAAGTTCCACAGAGTTTGTCATTTGAAGAACTCAATACAATTGAAGTTCCACAGAGTTTGTCATTTGAAGAACTCAATACAATTGAAGTTCCGCGGAGTTTGTCATTTGAAGAACTCAATACAATTGAAGTTCCACGGAGTTTGTCATTTGAAGAACTCAATACAATTGAAGTTCCACAGAGTTTGTCATTTGAAGAACTCAATACAATTGAAGTTCCATGGAGTTTGTAATTTGAAGAACTCAATACAATTGAAGTTCCACGGAGTTTGTCATTTGAAGAACTCAATACAATTGAAGTTCCGCGGAGTTTGTCATTTGAAGAACTCAATACAATTGAAGTTCCACGGAGTTTGTCATTTGAAGAACTCAATACAATTGAAGTTCCACGGAGTTTGTCATTTGAAGAACTCAATACAATTGAAGTTCCGCGGAGTTTGTCATTTGAAGAACTCAATACAATTGAAGTTCCACGGAGTTTGTCATTTGAAGAACTCAATACAATTGAAGTTCCGCGGAGTTTGTCATTTGAAGAACTCAATACAATTGAAGTTCCACGGAGTTTGTCATTTGAAGAACTCAATACAATTGAAGTTCCATAGAGTTTGTCATTTGAAGAACTCAACAGAATTGAAGTTCCACGGAGTTTGTCATTTGAAGAACTCAATACAATTGAAGTTCCACGGAGTTTGTCATTTGAAGAACTCAATACAATTGAAGTTCCGCGGAGTTTGTCATTTGAAGAACTCAATACAATTGAAGTTCCACGGAGTTTGTCATTTGAAGAACTCAATACAATTGAAGTTCCGCGGAGTTTGTCATTTGAAGAACTCAATACAATTGAAGTTCCACGGAGTTTGTCATTTGAAGAACTCAATACAATTGAAGTTCCGCGGAGTTTGTCATTTGAAGAACTCAATACAATTGAAGTTCCACAGAGTTTGTCATTTGAAGAACTCAATACAATTGAAGTTCCACAGAGTTTGTCATTTGAAGAACTCAATACAATTGAAGTTCCGCGGAGTTTGTCATTTGAAGAACTCAATACAATTGAAGTTCCACGGAGTTTGTCATTTGAAGAACTCAATACAATTGAAGTTCCACAGAGTTTGTCATTTGAAGAACTCAATACAATTGAAGTTCCATGGAGTTTGTAATTTGAAGAACTCAATACAATTGAAGTTCCACGGAGTTTGTCATTTGAAGAACTCAATACAATTGAAGTTCCATGGAGTTTGTAATTTGAAGAACTCAATACAATTGAAGTTCCACGGAGTTTGTCATTTGAAGAACTCAATACAATTGAAGTTCCGCGGAGTTTGTCATTTGAAGAACTCAATACAATTGAAGTTCCACGGAGTTTGTCATTTGAAGAACTCAATACAATTGAAGTTCCACGGAGTTTGTCATTTGAAGAACTCAATACAATTGAAGTTCCACGGAGTTTGTCATTTGAAGAACTCAATACAATTGAAGCTCCACGGAGTTTGTCATTTGAAGAACTCAATACAATTGAAGTTCCACGGAGTTTGTCATTTGAAGAACTCAATACAATTGAAGTTCCACGGAGTTTGTCATTTGAAGAACTCAACACAATTGAAGTTCCATGGAGTTTGTCATTTGAAGAACTCAACACAATTGAAGTTCCACGGAGTTTGTTATTTGAAGAACTCAACACAATTGAAGTTCCACGGAGTTTGTTATTTGAAGAACTCAATACAATTGAAGTTCCGCGGAGTTTGTCATTTGAAGAACTCAATACAATTGAAGTTCCACGGAGTTTGTCATTTGAAGAACTCAATACAATTGAAGTTCCACAGAGTTTGTCATTTGAAGAACTCAATACAATTGAAGTTCCGCGGAGTTTGTCATTTGAAGAACTCAATACAATTGAAGTTCCACGGAGTTTGTCATTTGAAGAACTCAATACAATTGAAGTTCCGCGGAGTTTGTCATTTGAAGAACTCAATACAATTGAAGTTCCACAGAGTTTGTCATTTGAAGAACTCAATACAATTGAAGTTCCACAGAGTTTGTCATTTGAAGAACTCAATACAATTGAAGTTCCGCGGAGTTTGTCATTTGAAGAACTCAATACAATTGAAGTTCCACGAAGTTTGTCATTTGAAGAACTCAATACAATTGAAGTTCCACAGAGTTTGTCATTTGAAGAACTCAATACAATTGAAGTTCCATGGAGTTTGTAATTTGAAGAACTCAATACAATTGAAGTTCCACGGAGTTTGTCATTTGAAGAACTCAATACAATTGAAGTTCCGCGGAGTTTGTCATTTGAAGAACTCAATACAATTGAAGTTCCACGGAGTTTGTCATTTGAAGAACTCAATACAATTGAAGTTCCACGGAGTTTGTCATTTGAAGAACTCAATACAATTGAAGTTCCACGGAGTTTGTCATTTGAAGAACTCAATACAATTGAAGCTCCACGGAGTTTGTCATTTGAAGAACTCAATACAATTGAAGTTCCACGGAGTTTGTCATTTGAAGAACTCAATACAATTGAAGTTCCACGGAGTTTGTCATTTGAAGAACTCAATACAATTGAAGTTCCATGGAGTTTGTCATTTGAAGAACTCAACACAATTGAAGTTCCACGGAGTTTGTTATTTGAAGAACTCAACACAATTGAAGTTCCACGGAGTTTGTTATTTGAAGAACTCAATACAATTGAAGTTCCGCGGAGTTTGTCATTTGAAGAACTCAATACAATTGAAGTTCCACGGAGTTTGTCATTTGAAGAACTCAATACAATTGAAGTTCCACAGAGTTTGTCATTTGAAGAACTCAATACAATTGAAGTTCCATGGAGTTTGTCCTTTGAAGAACTCAATACAATTGAAGTTCCACGGAGTTTGTCATTTGAAGAACTCAATACAATTGAAGTTCCACGGAGTTTGTCATTTGAAGAACTCAATACAATTGAAGCTCCACGGAGTTTGTCATTTGAAGAACTCAATACAATTGAAGTTCCACGGAGTTTGTCATTTGAAGAACTCAATACAATTGAAGTTCCATGGAGTTTGTCATTTGAAGAACTCAACACAATTGAAGTTCCACGGAGTTTGTAATTTGAAGAACTCAACACAATTGAAGTTCCACGGAGTTTGTCATTTGAAGAACTCAACACAATTGTAGTTCCACGGGGTTTATCATTTGATAAATAAGTTTTCGTACTTTCTTTCTATTTTCTTTTCTTTCTTTCCTTGTTTACATTTTTTTTTTTTTGCTTTCATCTCTGTCTGGTTCATTTTTTTTTTTTCATCTGCCTCCTTCCTTAGAAACTTTCTCTCCCTGTAACCCCTTGCGTTCTAGCGAGATTGTCGCCTTGCGCGGTGTGAAATGATAAAACGATAAAGAAGGTTCTGACAGAAACAGCAATAAGATGAAGGCTATTGTTATATTGTCAATTACTTCACAATTCAAATAACTGGTGTTAAGCGTTCTACTAGATTGGCAACTAGGTCTCACCGTTTGACTGCTGAACTAGCTAAATGCATCTGTCATTTATTTTGTAACAGTTATCTTCCCGCACTTCTCACCTGTGGAACTCCCTTCCGATTTCTTGCTTCCCTGATAACTACAATATTCAAAAATTTAAATGCAACGTCAATCGCCATTTTTGTCTTCTTGAAGGCTGTTCCTTTTTCCCTCACCATTTTCAATCTTCCCATTCTTTCCTTATAACCTCTTGCGTTCTAGTGGCATTGTCGCCTTGCTTGGGGTGAAATGACAAAGGCAACAATGAGATGAAGGATTAGCTAGCCATATTTGAGTCGCTTAATGCATCATTTCTGCATTCAAATGATTCGAGATTATCCTTTTAATGGACTGGAATATTGTAATTAAAAAAAAACAACAAGATGGAACAAGGACAGCTCAGAAAGTATTACTGAAATCCATCATCTCAAATTTGAAATAGTTGGGACCCTTAGTTAGGTCTTAATCGTTTAGAATCATTGAAGCTAAAAAAATAAGATAAACCAAAGTTTCATGACAAAATTTCACCTCCAATTTAGATAAACTTAAATTTCTTTATATCAGTAAAAAAAAAAAAAGATTTTTGCTTAGATTACTTTTCAGAAGATTCCATAAATTCTTTGCGAAGAATCTTAACGATTCTAGTTATTTAAACACTTGAAGCATCTCTACACCAATGTTCTTGATACTGACTTTGCAATTTCAGCAAATCCTTTTTGTTCTATTCAGACAAGGGGCAGATTTGCTTTTGCCTTTTTTCTCATTCTTTTTTTTTCTTTCACTCTTTCTCGAACAATTCTCAGCAAAACGTCTCAAGAAGTCTAGAGATAGAATTGGATACACCTCAATTCTATCGTCAAGGTAGAAAGAATTCTAGTATTGAGATATTTGGAAATGAGGTTTTATTTCTTTTTTTCTTTTCTTTTATTTCTTTCATCACAATTTTTTTCTTTATTATTTCATCTCTTTTCTTTCATTCGTTCTTTTTTTCGTTTTCTATTCTCTATTTATATTGTTCATCTATCTTTTTCCTTTTTCCTTTTTGTACTTTTTTCCTCTCTTCTTTTCTTTCTTTCCTTGTTTACGTTTTATTTATTTTTTGCTTTCATCTCTGTCTAGTATATTTTTCTTTTTTCATTCTTTCTTTCTTTTTTCTTTCTTTGCTTTTTCTATTCTTTCTTTCTCTCTTTCTTTAATTCTTTGTTTTTCTTTCTTTCTTTACTTTTCTGTTCTTTCTGTTCTTTTTTTCTTTGATTTTCTTTGCTTTCTTTTTCCTTTCTTTCTTTCTTGCTTCGCTTTGCTTTTCTATTCTTTCTTTGCTTTTCTATTATTTCTTTCTTTCTCTTTCTTTCTTTTTCTCTCTTCCTTTTATTCTTTCTTTTTCCTTCTCTCTCTTTCTTTTTCTCTCTCTTTCTTTTTCTCTCTCTTTCTTTCCTTGGTTCTCTATTCTTTCTTTCTCTCTTTCTTTAATTCTTTGTTTTTCTATTCTTTCTTTGCTTTTCTGTTCTTAATTTCTTTCTTTTGTTTTTTTTTCTTTCTTTGCTTTTCTATGCTTTCTTTCTTTTTCCTTTCTTTCTTTCTTTCTTTCTTGCTTTGCTTTTCTATTCCTTTGCTTTTCTCTTCTTTTTTCTTTGCTTATCTATTATTTCTGTCTCTCTTTCTCTTTCTTTCTTCCTCTTTCTCTTTTCTTTTTCTCTTTCTCTCTCTCGCTTTCTTTCTTTCTTTCTTTTCCCTTCTCTCCCTTTCTTTTTCTTTCTCTTTCTTTCCTTGCTTTTCTATTCTTTCTTTCTCACTTTCTCTCTTTCTTTCTTTCTTTCTTTCTCACTTTCTTTCTTTGCTTTTCTATTCTTTCTTTCTCACTTTCTTGCTTTCTTTCTTTCTTTCTTTCTTTCTTTCTTCTTGCTTCTATTTAATCTCTCTCTAGTCCAACTCACATCTTTCTTTCTATTTTCCTTTCGCTTTTTTATTTCTTTCTTCCTGCTTTCTTTTCCATTTATATCTTCTTTCTTTTGTATTATTTCCTCTCTCTCTCTCTCTCTCTCTTTTCTTTCATTCTTTCTTTCTTCTTCTTTCAACCCTTTTTTATTCCGTTCATCTTTCCTGTCCTTCTTTCTTTACTCATTTCTTTTCTTCGCTCTCTGTTTCTCCATTTTCTTTCCTCTTCTGTTTTTTTCTTTCTTATTTTCTTTCTTTACTCATTCTTATTATTCTTTTACTCAAATCTCAGACAACTTGCAGTATTTCCTTAAAATATGATTTGCCATCTCTGTCTCTGTATAAGCTTCATTTGTTCTTTTCTCAATATTGCATCATCATTTCCCTCTTGAAGTGACCTTTGCTCAACCAAATCTATTTCATCTGCAATTCTTTCAATTTGACTCCTATTCCTACTCTTTTTTCTCTTTTTCTTTTCCGTTTTAGAATAACCTAATGCCCTCTTCATCGTCCTGTTTTGCCATTACTATCCACTCATTGTGTGTTCACACCATTAATAATAGCAGTCATATGACAGCAGGTCATGTCCAGTATTCCAGTAATATTGTCTTCTAGAAGATTTCTAACATTGCCATAGATTTCCAGTTGCATTAGCTTTTTCCTACAGTATTCGGGAGCTCCATCAGTACTTCTATAATGATTGGCACGACTGACACTTTCACGTTAAGCTACTTCCTCAGGTACCTGACAAAATCAAAATATTTATTTATTTTCTCAGATTTTTTGGTTTTTTTTTAGATTTAATCTGTGGTCAGTCGGAGATTAACGATTTGACATTCTTCTTCTTCTTCTTCTTCTTCTTCTTCTTCTTCTTCTTCTTCTTCTTCTTCTCCAACCTTCTTTCTTTTTCTTCTTCAGCCTCCTCCTCCTTCTTCTTCTTCCTCCTCCTCCTTCCTCCTACTCCTCCGCCTCCTCCTCCTTCTTTATAACTACGAGATCCGTTTCGTGGCCTGGATTGGCTGTTCCGTTTGAATCCGAAAGTTCTGATGCCATTGATCTGCGTTTATATGACTTATCGACATGATGGTTTGTATACGTCCCATAGGATGTTTACACCTAACCTGTCATATATGCAATTAGATTCTCTAAAGTGAACAAGTTCTTTATTTTCAATTCTGAAATAGTCTCAAAGAATCAATATGCTGTTTCAAATTTATGCACAGAAATGGATATGAATAGACCGATGTAGATTAAGGTAGACAGATCGATAAAAATATAGATATCTTAAATAATAAAATCTCTATAAACAAGAATTGATAGATAGATAGATAGATAGATAGATAGATAAAAGACAAGCTTACAGATATACATAAACATATGTATATAGAGAGAGAGACAGAGAGACACATATATATATATATATATTTGAGATTTAATATATATGGCAATGTATTAATATTTGAGATTTAATATATGATAGATAAATGTGTGATATTTAATATATGATAGATAGATAGATAGATAGATAAAAGACAACCTTACAGATATACATATACATATATATATAGAGAGAGAGAGACAGACAGACAGACAGACAAACATATATATATATATATATATATATATATATATATATATATATATATATATTGCGTCTAGCATAAAATAAACTGTCGCCTCTAAGTGCTGACTTCAATGTTCACTTTCATATATATATATATATATATATATGGCAATAGTTAATTTGTTGACATCTATGTTCACTTTAATATTTACACACGCTTTATCTCTGATATTGAGCACTTTATCCCATAAATATAGCACACTTTAAGACTATATTTCTTCATAATATATATATATATATACATATATATATATATATATATATATATATACAAAAATTCTCACACTCACATATATAATATATACCAACACTCACACACCCACACACACACACATATATATATATATATATATATATATATATATATATATATATATATATATATATATATATATCACTCCACAAATACACAAACACATACAGTTTGTTTTTCTGTTTTACATGGAACTTGCTTTGCTCACCACCTTAAAGTTCTCCAAGCTGTATATATCAAATTATATCAGCCCAGCCTATGTATTGTAAACAAAACAATCATTTCATTCGATCCTTGTGTTTGGAGGAAGAGTAAACTTTTTTTTCTCTATTTTATACTCTTTTGGAACCTTTTTAATATGTTTTTAATCATCAATTATTAAACAATTAAAATTTATTTTATCGTATTCCAATTTCTCCACCTCAGTCGCTATTTTTTAAATGTGTCTGTAGTTTTGTTTAATGGTGCCAACGTCCAAATTTTGAAAAAGTGTTGCTTGAAAGGGTATATAAAAGAACATATAATGACGTCATCATTATTTAAATTTCTCTCTCTCTCTGCCTGTCTGTCTGTCTGTCTGTCTGTCTGTCTGTCTGTCTCTCTCTCTCTCTCTCTCTCTCTCTCTCTCTCTCTCTCTATATATATATATATATATATATATATATATATGTAAGCCTGTTTTTTAATCTATCTCTATTACATTGAATGTCAAATATTAATACGTATATCATATATTAAATCTTAAATATTAACACATCTATCTATCTATCTATCTATTACATTAAAAGTCAAATATTAATACGTATATCATATATTAAATCTTAAATATTAACACATCTATCTATCTATCTATTACATTAAATGTCAAATATTAATACGTATATCATATATTAAATCTCAAATATTAATATATCTGTCTATCTATTTATCAAATATATTAAATCTCAAATATTTGTTACTTACGTCCTACGAGAAAATCTAAAAAAGGCAACGTATCATTACTCTCAACATTCAGAGTAAATTGAATAGACGGGTGGAGAGAATTGAGTTCTGCAAAAAGTGCCGTGACTTCACTGGAAGAATCAAAAATGGAAAAGGTATCATCAACGTACAGCATATAAACGCAGGGCTTACGGAACATCTCAAACAAAAGTCCCTCATGAAATCCTACGAAAATATTAGCAAGAATATGACCCAAATGACTATACATTGAAACCTCGTCTTTCTGGGCGTACATAATATTTTCGAAATTAAACTCGACACCTTCAGTCTCCAGACGCATGCATTCTAAAAAGTTTTCAGGACCAAAATGACCTCTATAAAGAGCATCGGAACATATATGTATGGTGTCCTGAAGGGGCACATTTGTATACAAAGTAAAGATGTCAAATGACACCATCGGTTTGTTTTATGGACTGATTTCTAAATTTCAAAACTTAAAAGACCCTCATAAAAACCTAGGAAAATATTAGCAAGTATGAGACACAAATGGTTACCCATTGAAAACCCATCTGACTGGGCGTTTATAATGTTGTCGAAATTGATCTCAATACCTTCAGTCGGCAGACGCATGCGCATTCGGATCTTTTTTTCTTCTACCCACATGATTCTTCTAAGTATTCTGATTCCGTTAGAAATTGGGAAATCAATTCAGAAAACTAACTTAATGGTGTATTTTGACATCCTTAGTGTATATACAAATGTACCTCTTCAGGGGACTATACGTATATTCTGATGATCTTTATAGAGGTCATTTAGGTCTCGCTAGATAGATAGATAGATAGATAGATAGATAGATAGATAGATAGATAGATAGATAGATAGATAATGAACAGACTCAGATAGATAGATAGATAGATAATGTACAGACTGAGATAGATACATAGATAGATAGATAGAGAGAGAGAGATAGAGAGATAGATAGATATGAAAAAACTGAGATAGATAGATAGACAGAGAGAGAGAGAGATAATGAACAGACTGATATAGATAGATAGATAGAAAGATAGATAGATATGAAAAAACTGAGATAGATATATAGATTGATAGATAATGAACAGACTGAGATAGATAGATAGATAGATAGATATGAAACAACTGAGATAGATAGATAATGAACAGACTGATATAGATAGATAGATAGATAGATAGATAATGAGCACACTGAGATAGATAGATAGATAGATAGATAGATAGATAGATAGATAGATAGATAGATAGATAGATAGATAGATATGAAAAAACTGAGATAGATAGATAGACAGATATGAAAAAACTGAGATAGATAGATAGATAATGAACAGACTGAGATAGATAGATAGATAGATAGATAGATAGATACGAAAAAACTGAGATAGATAGACAGATATAAAAAATCTGAGATAGATAGATAGATAATAAACAGACTGAGATAGATAGATAGATAGATAGATAGATAGATAGATAGATAGATAGGTAGATAGATAGATAGATAGATATGAAAAAACTGAGATAGATAGACAGATATAAAAAATCTGAGATAGATAGATAGATAATAAACAGACTGAGATAGATAGATAGATAGATAGATAGATAGATAGATAGATAGATAGATAGATAGATCTGTGTACTTTGATACACACAAATAGAGAAAGAAAGAAATAGGGTTAAATAGATCGGAAATGAGAAAAAGAGGGGAGAGAGTTGGGGTAAGACGCAAGAGAATCAGATAAATGATTATATTAAATCAGGCTTCAATGTCTCTTACGCCAATGATTTCGTCGAAAAGAAAGCAAAGTGTGAACCTGTTTTTTCCGCTTTTCTAGTGAAACTCTCACAGAAGTCGGTGCGATTTTTCGCCATTGCACATCAATAGTCGTTTATGAACGAAATAGATTTTCAATCTCTGATGCTTACAATACACAATGGACTTTTCGGGAAAATGCCGACGTTAAATTCGTCCACGCGTTTATGTTGCCAAACATTACAAGAATCAAACATCAATCAATTAATTAATAACGCTTTATAAACATTCGTCTATATTTTTTCTAGTCGTTTTTTTTTTATCTAATTTTCTTTCTTTCTTTTTTAGGGCTTGTTTACATTAACTTTATGAAAAAGTGGCCAGTGCTCTTTTTTGAAGACAAAACACTGAATACACAGTTGAAAACCGTTTTTTTGCTGGAAAATGTTGCACAAACCTAATCAGTTATGTGCCATGCACGACTGTGATAGATAGCGATAGAGTAGCAAGAGGCTTACCTGTAAAGGTTTTAACTGGTGGAACTAAGGAATGTAGCTCGTCTGAACAGGAAAATAGCGAATCTCTAATACTTTTGCGAGTTCAAACCTAACTTAATTCTCCTAAATCTCGGCCTTGTGACAGACTAACTCGAATAAGCGAGAGAAGATAAATTTGACATGTAGTGGGTTTAATCCTCATTCGGTGTCATACTTCTATAGGCTCGTGTCAAAGAAAACTAACCTAAATAAATATCAGGTCATCCCATAAGTTCTGTCCGAATTTTGAATAAAGAAAACAAGTGACCAAATGTTACATTTAATTACAGATTCAATCAACAATGTATTTTCCCTGATTATCTATGACTTCCTTCCATCTATTAACAAGCTTTCTAATTCCATTACTGTAAAATTCTTTTGGCTTTGATTCGAAGAACTCACAAATGTCAGTTTTAACGTCTTCCTGTGTTACAAAAGCTGTTTCTTCCAAATGATTCTGTAAGCTACGAAACAAACGGTAGTCTGAAGGAGCAAGGTCGGGAGAATAAGGTGGATGAGGAATTTTCTCCCAACCAAGTTCTTCGATCTTTTGTGACGTGATTCTTGCTGTGTGTGGTCGCGCATTGTCCTGATGAAACATCACCCGTTTGCGATTCACTAGACCAGGTCTTTTTTCCTCAAAGCTTGATTCAAACGCTCTAATTGCTGACAGTATATTTGAGCATTAATTGTTGCATTAGGTGGTAAGAATTCAAAGTGGATTATTCCTTGGTAGATAATGTCTGTAGGACAACTAATCGACAGTCGAGACAATAGTGTCTGGGCGTGATAAAAATCTGAGGCAATCAGGGATGACGGAATACTTTTAAAGGACAAACAAATTCCATCAGACATCCCGAAAATAGTTCATATTACTGCACAACACTGCAAATGACCTAATCTGAGGAAAAAAAATAGAAATCGATTACCCCCTGTCACTCCAGTAGGTCTAAAACTGATCGTATGGTGAAAGAAAGGAAACTAAAGCATTTGTTTCAATTAATTGGCACACGGGTGTATAGGAACGATCGTCCCAAGACCACTCTCAGAACCTTAGGAAATATATATGCGGGTGATATGGGTGCACCACTAAATATCTTGATAACTGATTACTTCAGATTTTTATCACGCCAGACACTATAGTCTAGACTATCGATTAGTTGTCCTACAGCCATTATCTGCGATGGACGTTACTCCAAGAAAGCGTACAAAATTTTGTAACGCTGCACGAACACACTGTCAAGCCTTACCAGTAAGCAAATCAAAGTACTATCGACTGGCTCGGAACCTCTCCTGATTTAAATTCAATCGAGAATCTGTGGTCAGTCCGCAAGGTCAGACTTTGTGGAACGGACATACGAAGTACTAACATGTACACTGGGTCATGCTTCACCTGGGTCTGCAATCTCTAAGCAATTTATTAATAATTAACAATGACACATTGGCCTAATGAATGGATATATTTTGTGCATTGAGACAATTGCATCCTGATTTACATCTGAAAGTCCTTGAGACCATTTTCATTCATCAAATTTAAACCTTTTTTTCTGTAAATAAAAAGAATGGTTGTTGGTTATCAATGTGATTAGCTTGTAATGTAAGTATATAAAGTATATGTACACTACAAAATTTTAAAGCAACCCCAACAATTAGTATGGGATGAACTTAATATAAGAGTGAAAAAAATTAAATGAGCTTTTAGAATCATTGAAAAAAGAATGGAATCAATTATCAAACTTATACTTTAAGAAACTTTTGCAATGAATGCCAAAACATTGTGCTGCAGTAATCAAGGCTAAAAGAGGATATTTTGACAAGAGCAAAATTTAATCATAAATGCTTTATTTTTTCTTTTTGTCATAAAAAAATTTCTAACAAAAAAAAGTCATATCTCACTTTTTTTTAACCATGTATAATAATTTTCTTTTATTTAAAGTACAAAATAACTACTTTTTGGGTCAATTTAAAAATTACCACGGATGGCCTCAAACCTTTGAACTATAGTGTATGTTAATATGTTATTAACACGTGTATTTTATTTTCTCATTTGGAGGAAAAATTATCAGCAATAATTAAAATTTACAGTGAAACATATACTGTTAGAGTTTGTAGATTATGATTTTGTGTGAACAAAATATTACCAGGAAAAAAGTTGTCGGCATTAAATAACACATTGAGGTTGATATGCCGTAAAACGAAATAAACCAAACCAATCTAAACCAAAAAATACATATTCTATTCATACGAATCTATCCTAAAAATGTTGTCGGCATTAAATAACCCATTGAGGTTGATATGCCGTAAAACAAAATAAACTAAACCAATCTAAAGCAAAGAATACATATTCTATTCATACGAATCTATCCTAAAAATGTTGTCGGCATTAAATAACCCATCGAGGTTATATGCCGTTAAACAAACCAAACAAGAGGACACATGACACAGTGGATAAAGGCGTTGTCTAGATCCAGTGACAGGACCTAAAGAGTGTGAGTTCAATACCCGGTTACGGCAGTTCTCTTTCAGAGGGAAATTAACAGGAGATAACTGATAACTGGCATCCATTAAACATTGCACGTGGAACTAGAACAGTGTACCCCAGTGAGCGAAATAAAGGGTTCAGTTCGATATTCCAAACACCTGAAGAATGCCGGAGCGTACAACGGCCGAAACGTTGTAATAAATATGGCGACAAAGATGAGGACAATGGTACGAATAATGTAAATAATGAACTACTTTCGTGTAAGTGTTCCCGTACATCCGGGTCTGCAATGTCTAAACAACTTATTAATAACTAACAATGACATTTTGGCCGACTGAATTTTGGGGAGATAATAATAATTTTATGAGGCACATCTTACTAATTAACCCGTAGCTGGTGGGAAAGAAGTGGCGACATAATTTTCCCCAAGAACATTTGCGCGAAACGGACCCGACCGGAATTGGAACTCGGCTCTCCGATTTCTAATTTCGAGTCGTTATCCATTAAACCACCCGCACATCCAAGCTTACATCTTCTGGTATTCCCAAGTGGACACCCATTTAGATCCTGTCCAGGCTCGACGTTGCTTAACTTCGGTGATCATAGGAGAACCGGTATTTCAACATGATATGGCCGTAAGTCCATAAATCCCCAACACATCTAAGCTTACAGCACTGTTATATCCAGGCGGTCACCCACCTAGGTACTGACCAGGCTCGACGTTGCTTAACTTCGGTGATCATACAAGAACCGGTATTTCAACATGATATGGCCGTAAGCCCAGCAAATCCCCAACACATCTAAGATTACAGCACCTGGTATTCTCAAGCGGTCACCCACCTAGGTACTGACTAGGCTCTACGTTGCTTAACTTCGGTGATCATACGAAAACCGGTATTTCAACATGATATGGCCGTTAGCCCATAAATCCCCAACAGCAGTGTTATATCCAGGCGGTCACCCACCTAGGTACTGATCAGGCTCGGCGTTGCTTAACTTCGGAGATCATACAAGAACCGGTATTTCAACATGATATGGCCGTAAGCCCATCAAATCCCTAACGCATCTAAGATTAGCGGTCACCCACCTAGGTACTGACCAGGCTCGGCGTTGCTTAACTTCGGTGATCATACGAGAACCGGTGTTTCAACATGATATGGTCGTAAACCAATAAATCAAGGTAAAACACACTGAGAATAGTTTTTGCAACGTAGCTGTTTATATTGCGTTAAGTAAAACAGTGAAATGGACGCATATGTGCGTCGAAGGCACGATGCAAAATGCCTCAAGACGCACATGTGCGGCAGTAAACGTGTTAATGAATACACATTTCTTCCCTAATAATACTTCGAAAATTTCAAAGCCGAGCGATGACTGGACAATCTGAATAAATCTCGACGTCCGTTTCGAATAATTAATACCTAAAAGGAAATAGCGGCTAAAGAATGATAATATCTTGTCTTTTTTTTTTAATCCCGTGTCGGTTATTTTGGTGCAAACAAAAGACGCCGCCGAATATGGCCGGCGGATCAGATTCCTATAACCTGGGAACGCCATGTTTTATCAGTGCATCCTGGTCTGTTCGTCATCTCCATCAATAAACGACAATGCGTCTTCGGATCGTCATGATCTGTAAATAGAATATAAGCCGAAAACCGAACACAGTGTCTGGATCCGACCAAACAGTCTGACGTCTGTACTCTAAAATCGATGACCGATTAGTTTCGATCCTTCATTTGCTTACACCAGACAGTTTGGGATGATGGAAAAATTTTAGCCATGTTTGTTTGTTTGTTATTCTAAGGTTGAATCATTCTGTCTTATTTCTGTCGATTGATTTCAATCCTATTCGCCGAAATGAGAAAAAGCCATCCTTGGGTTAGTATCTCATTAATTGTGAGATTAAACTCTATCGCGAGTGTTTGTTTTTTTCTTTATCTTTATATATATATATTTTTCGTTTTTTATACACTCATCCCCGTCTTCGTTATTAGCAAAATAAGAAGCCATTTTGAAATGGATGCATTTTAATCGTATGATAGAAAATGAATTTTCCTTTTGTTTTGCTAAAACGCGAAATTCGTTCAGTTTAAAAATTAACATATTTAAAAGAAAAAGAGAAATTTCGCAGAGAAAAACCATCAAGATTTTTTTTATTTAGATAAGGAATTATTATTAATATACGTATTATTAATATTACAGTGTAACCTGGATATAAAAGCCCCGGATATAAGAGAAACCCGGATATAAGATAGATTTTCTCTGGTCCCAAATTAGAGCCTGTGTTAATAAAACAAAATAGACCAAACCCTGATATAAGAGAAACCCGGATATAAGAGACTTCTCCGGTCCCGACAACTCTCTTATATCCGGGTTACACTGTATTATTAATATATATTATTAATATTATTATTAATATTTGTAGTATTAATATTATTATTAATATTTGTAGTATTAATATTATTATTAATATATGTAGTATTAATATCATTATTAATATGTGTAGTATTAATATTATTATTAATATGTGTAGTATTAACATTATTATTAATATATGTAGTATTAATATTATTATTAATATATGTAGTATTAATATTATTATTAATATGTGTAGTATTAATATTATTATTAATATATGTAGTATTAATATTATTATTAATATGTGTAGTATTAATATTATTATTAATATATGTAGTATTAATATTATTATTAATATGTGTAGTATTAATATTATTATTAATATGTGTAGTATTAATATTATTATTAATATATGTAGTATTAATGTTATTATTAATATGTGTAGTATTAATATTATTATTAATATGTGTAGTATTAATATTATTATAAATATATGTATTATTAATCAGGTAAATATATTCATAGTTGTTCAATTTCACAAAATTTCGACCGTTTTACTTTCCGGCATTCATCAGGTATTCGTATTCTGTAAACTTGTTGAAATTTTAATTTACATTTACAGTGCAACCTCGGTTCTCGAACGTCTCACATGTCGAACAAATCTGTTTTCGAATAGAAAATTTGAGATGAAAATGCCTCGGTTAACGAACAGAATTTTGGTTGTCGAATAACATTGCCGAACCGAGTTAACCCGAACGGACTAATTATCTTATTTTGTTTACTATAAAACATTGAAAATAAATGTTGAACCTGATTTCAGTTCTTTTATTTAAATCTAAATATAAACTCTCATATCCGGAGTTTGTAACCAGTTCTTCATATCCGGAAGGCCTTCTTAGACCGGTTGTCAGAGATTCTACTGTATTAAAAATTACCCACTGTTATCCAAAATAATCGAATTTTTAAATTTTCACTGAACATATATTCCATCTGTTTAGCTATGCCCTTTTCTAGGGTGGGTGGCTTCCATGACTGTTTGATTAAAAAGGAAGAAATGGTGGAGTTAAAATGGAGTCCTCTTCCGGAGAAGCGGCTTACCGCCATATCACGTTGAAACGCATGTTCTCGTACGATCACCAAAGTTAAGCAACGTAGAGCCTGGTCAGTACTTAGATAAGCAACCACTTAAGAATATCACGTACTGAAAATTTGCATGTGCAAGTGGTGTAAAGAGTTTATGGCATATCACGTTTAAACACCGCTTCTAATACGATCACCGAAGTTAAGCAACGACGAGTCTGGTCAGTACTTAGATGGGTAACCACTTGAGAATACCACGTACAGAAAATTTGAATGTGCGAGTGATGTAAAGAGTTTATGGCCTATCACGTTGAAACACTGGTTCTCGTATAATCACCGAAGTTAAGCAACGTAGAGACTGGTCAGTAGTTAGATTGGCGACCACTTGAGAATTAATGGTGCTGTAAATTTGGATCTGCGGGTGATGTAAAGAGCTTATGGCTTATCACGTTGAAACGCTGGTTCTATTACGATTACCGAAGTTAAGCAACGTATAGCCTGATCAGTACTTAAATGGGCGACCACTTGAGAATTCATGGTGCTGTAAATTTGGATGTGCGAGTGATGTAAAGAACTTATGGCTTATCACGTTGAAACACCGGTTCTCTTACGATTGCCGAAGTTAAGCAACGTAGAGCCTGGTCAGTACTTAGATGGGCAACCACTTGAGAATACCACGTACAGTAAATTTGAATGTGCAAGTGATGTAAAGAGTTTATGGCCTATCACGTTGAAACACTGCTTCTCGTATAATCACCGAAGTTAAGCAACGTAGAGACTGGTCAGTAGTTAGATGGGCGACCACTTGAGAATTAATGGTGCTGTAAATTTGGATCTGCGTGTGATGTAAAGAGCTTATGGTTTATCACGTTGAAACGCTGGTTCTATTACGATTACGGAAGTTAAGCAATGTAGAGCCTGGTCAGTACCTAGATGGGCGACTATTTGAGAATACTTGGTGCTGTAAATTTCGATGTGCGAGTGGTGTAAATAGCTTCTCTACGTTGAAACGTCTGTTCTTGTGCAATCACCGAAGTTAAGCAACGTCAAGCCTGGTCAGTCCCTAGAGAGTAACCGCTTGAGAATATCAAATGCTATGAGGATGTAATGGATAACAGCTTGGATTGTCAATCGGAGAGCTGAGTTCCAATTCCAGTCGGGTTCGTTATATTCAATTACGCGGGAGTATCGTTTGGAAAGATATGAATTCACCCCTTTTCTCCCCAGCTATGGGTTAATTAATTAAGACTTGCATCAGTAAAAATTATTATCGTCCTTAACAATCTTTTATAATCTATAAAGGTTTTATGGCTTTTAATAACCTGCAAACAGCTAATAATTTGTAAAAAAAAAAACAAACAAATCAATCAATCATAACAAATAAAATCGATTAATTCGAACAAATATCCTTCGCGATTTAATAACTGAAAGCTGCAATAAATGAAAATCATTGGGAATTATTAAAAAAATATTCCATTCCGTATTCGCCAAATATCACATTTTCGAGGTTATAAATTAGTCTTCTTTGCAGAATTCAGTTGACGAAAAAAATTAAATGAATCATAACAAAAGATAATTCGACCAGTGAAAGGGCCGAGGAAAGTAAAATGTTCTAGAAGGTTAGAATTAGCAAAGATGATAGAACAAAATCTACTATTGTATATTGTTAATGCCTCCAAAATGAAACTTCTCTCCAATAATCGCCTGGGAGATCCTTTTCTTGCCTCCCATCAGCATGGCTGATGCTAACCTCCAGGAGAGTGACTCTTTGTACCTTCTCATATTAACATTCTCGGCAGACATGAAGCAAAAAGATTATATTGAATCCATTGCTAGATTTGTTGCTAAAAAGTTGTTTCACTGTGTCGTGCTAGACAGTTTTTATCTCCAAAATATGTCTTACATATTTATAAGTCAACTATTTGTCCATGCTTTGAATATTGCTGCCACATATGGTTCAGTGCTCCTGCTGGATGTTTAGATAATCCAAAGAAGAATCAGCAATATTATCGGCCTTGATCTGGTGTCTCATTCACTCACTTTCCCACCATCATAACGTAGCTTCCCTATACCTTTCATTGTAATTGTTTGGATGAACTCTTCACTCTGGTACCAAGACTTTATGAATTTAAGTGCAGTACTAGATTGGCGGCAAAGTCCCATAAATTCAGAGGTGAATTGGATAGATGTAATGGTAAGTTCTATGCTAACAATTTCTTTTCTTACATATGTGGATTGTGGAACTCCTGCTTTTTACATTTGTGGATTGTGGAATTCCAGCTCCTGCTGGATATTTAAAAATTCTTGATAAAATTCAAAGAAGAATCAGCAATACTATTGTTCCTGACCTGGCATCTCGGCTTCAGTCCCTTTCCCGCTGTCTTAATGTAGCTTCCCTGTTATTTACTATAAATACTTTCACGGCATGAACTCTCGCTGCGATATCTAGAATTTAGACAAAGTTAGTATAAAAAATAAACAATTCCATTTTAGTTTTACTTAGCAAACTGAATGAATTTAATACACCGTCCAATAGACTTAGTTTTCCTCTTTTACGGCCATGCTTCAAAAACTTTTCTCCCCACTTGCGCCCGTTATATTTGCCCACTTTATTAAAATTATTGGTAAATGGAGCTAAATCCAATAGGGTTAATGTCACGTTTTTACGCTTTGTTGCATTATATCGGAAGTAAACTTTGGCGGGAACAGCCAAATGGTAGTCACCGGGTCAAATCCTAGAAACTGATAGAAATTGACTTGCAGGTTTTTTTTGTTTTGTTTTTGTTTTTTGCGCTATATTACACTTGTATCTCAATATTTAAAATACGCTTAATCGTGTAAACACACAGACAAAAGAATAAACAAATATATATATATATATACAAAATGGTGTAAAAAACCGTTCTATCATCTTATAACGCCCCCACCCCCACTGAATAAACTTAAAACTTATTGCTCCCCCCTTAGTGAGTTCATATTGTCCCTAAGGGAGCATTAGCGCCCACGGAGAGAATCGAGGGTCTATATTATCAGCCAGGTACTATGATCGCAGCGTTTTCAGATGTTATCTCTGGTAGCATTTGCGTAACCATACCTGCTGTTTAATCGGGAGTGAATATGTTAGGTGTCATAGCGCAAAAGGGTTATTTACCAGTCATCACTTTGCATAAAACATTCAACACTATTGCTGCAGAAATGTAACTTGCATCCTTAACAATAAACACTCACCCACTCTCACACGTATATGGGCATACAAACACACGCACGCGCGCGCGCACGCACACACACACACGCACACACATATATATATATATATATATATATATATATATATATATATATATATATACACCATCTCCTACCCCACTTTTCTTTTCATCTCCGTCTCTAATCTTCCGAACTTTAAGATTTTATCGTCTATTGTGTGTGTATGTCACCAAGAAATGTATACACTCTTCCGGTGTATCTTTAAAGTATCAGACATTTGAAAATATGCATTTTTTCTCACTTAAACCGTCTTTGCCTCCCCCTTTTTTAAAACTTCTCTCTGTTAAATTTTAGTCCCCCCCCCTTCATCTTTAGACCTTCCTATTCTTCTCTCGTCTGTTACCCCTCCCTTTGGCTTTCATTCACTCTAGCATTCGCCCCACACTCTCATACATACACTCTAACTAAATTTTCTTTTTATTCCCGGGGATGTTTTTTCTGTTTTCTTTTTGAATTTGTAGGTCTGATGAATTGGATCGTATTTACGATTCCAATGGAATAAATTATGACCATGGAATATTAGTGTTTAAGTCTTTTTATTATTATTATTATTATTATTATTATTATTATTATTATTATTAATATATATATATATATATATATATATATATATATATATATATATATATATACTGATATATATTACAGGAGGGCAAGTATCAAAAGTATGAGAAATGGGATGAGTGCCTCGCCTAGTTAAGGGTAATATTAAACGCAACGGACGTCGAAACCCGAAAATTAATCGCGGTCAACAGAGAAACTATGGAGGAAGCACTGAATAACCTCTAAATTACAGCCAAGATATTGACAAAAAGGTTGAACGCCATGTGACAATGAGTTTTATAGACATCCCCGATATATGGCCTTATTGTCAAAGACGGACACATTACGTCCGACGTGAACTTTGGGAGTCTTGGACAATCCGCCGGAGTCTCAACCACAACAGATTTTCGCCCAGCCTATGCTTAAGCGCTAAAAGATGGCGATCAATTTGGCATGTTTGAATGCGAGGAGCTTAAAGGATCTGAGTAAGGTAGCCCACCTGCTTCATGACCTCTTGTCCTTAGATGTGGTTGTGGCTGCGATCCAGGAAATTCATTTGTTTGCCATGTCTATGCTCGGATGTTAACTAGCGACTTAGTTGTCTATTCAGCATAATGAGACCGGCAGATCAGAGGTGTTCTATCCTTGCTGTTTAAGCGTACCATGTATGCGATAGTGGACCTGTCCATGTTAATGCGAGACCGGCTCATTTCGGGTTGTTGTGGTTTATGCGCCCAGCGACTAGACGGAGCGTGTTTCGTTCTTCTGTCAGTTGGGGCAGATCCTGGTAGATCCGGCGCGTCTAGTCTTAATGGGGGACTGACATGCCATCCTGGACCCCAAGTTAGATATGGGGTTGGAAGCTAGCGAGTGGTTGAGAGATCGTAGTCTAGTCAATCTGATCGACTAGTTTGGTCTCGTTGATAAATACCGGATCGATCACCCGGGGGTGGGATGTGGACGTTGGCCGTCTAACCGGATACCCGGCTACCTGGACAGAATATTAGTTGATCTAGACCTGCTAGATTGCCCCATGTTCCCCTGGTTCGGCTACTAGAATCGCAAATTGTATGTGCCCGGATAGCGTTAGACTAGATTGGCTGGATACTGGAAGTTCAACGTGTCATTACTAGACAGGGACGACTTCCTGCTACAGCGGACTAGATTAGTGCAGAGGTGGGGTAGTGGGACGGTTATTGGAAATAAGTGGTGAGAGAACCTTAAGGCTAGGATTAGGTCTTTCACCACCGATTTTAGCCAACGACTTGCCTTAGGTGAAGCTAACAAGGTGAAGGCACTTAAAAACACTCTGGCCCCAGAGGAGGCTGAGGGGATTATCCTTGAGATAGGCTTAGTTAAAGCTTAGCTTAGCTGAAGTGAACGTAGTTAGACATAAGCTAAACAAATGTCTAATGAAGCCGTGAATGTGGGCGCAGAATTGTGCAATGAAGAAATTCGTCGATGTTCCGATCGTTTCATTCGGCAAGTCCCCACCTTCGGATGGGCGTACCTCGCGCTCGGCCAACGACATGCGCGAGACGATTCAGCAGTATTTCCTGAACCGGTTTACCAAGGAGCCAGGTCACTGTGGCGAAAAGTTTCGCATCTCTCATCAACTGGAGCGGCTGTTTGCGAGGAGGTGATCACAGAGGGCGAAGTCCACGAAGTATTGAAGAGGGTCGGCAGTGGAAAGAATCCAGAACATGATAATCTGCCTAATAATAAGATAATTTGCATTTTAGTCTGTTGTATACGTTTGTTCCAAGTTTGACAGTGGTTTCCAACAACTGATTCCGGTAGGGGTCCGTCCCCGACCAGATTTCCACGGCCGGGGTCATGCTGATGAAAAAGGAAAAGTATGTTGGGTGTACCCATAATTCAGTTAAACAAGGAGTTAAAGATTTTTGCGAAGATCCTGAGCGTTTGCAGTTAGTTGCTGAGATTCTGTTGTGACTGGAACAGACTTGTGCTGTGAAGAAATTAACGATTCAAAGCATCCTGAATCTGATTCACACGATCCTAAAGGGTGTAGAAGGCAACGATCCGTCCAAGACGTTCGACTGGATCAACCATTGATAACCGGCGGACGGCCAGCAGGCCACCTGATTCCAACCCGAGTTCTGCAAGTGGGTCAGTCTACTCTATTACTCACCCAGTGCTGTGGTACACGTGAACGGAAAAAAAGCCGAGCCCTTTTGTGTATTCCCGGTCGGTTCGTCAGGGTTGTCCGCTGTCGCCTCCTGCTTTACGCTTTGTCCTTGGAGCTTCTTTTGCGGCGGCCGGCCGAGAGACGGGGCGTGCAGCCCTATCCTTCGCGGAATTGGTTTCCCTCGTGGAGATCGAACCAGGATTGTCACGTACGCCGATGACGTGCACCGCAGCGACATTGAGGTGGTACAGAAGACGCTTGAACAGTACGAGATTAACCGTAACAAGTGTTCCGGCTTGCAGTTAGGTGCTTGTAAGGGCGTTGCTCTTCTGGGGTCCTTCAGTTGAATTGACGGCTCTGTCCGCATTCTTGGAGTGTGTCTCGGGCTGTATCTTCAGCTGGAGAAATATAGATCAGAGGTAATGGCAAAGGTTGGAGCGTCGGTCCGGAATTGACTTCGACAGCGGTTGTCCTTAAAGGGTAGAGCTGAATGTCAGAAACCATTTACCGAATGTCAGCAATCTTTCCCCGCAAAGACCGTCGGGCGTTGATCGGGCCCTTGCTCTTTTTCCTGTTGTGGTGGAGGAGGGGCAAGCCTTCGTAGTGACCTTTTTTTTAAAAGAAACGGCTGTGCCCGCCCTCTTCCACTGTCTGCAGATGCGCCCGTTCTGGGATCACATGGGCGACTTGATTGCTCTTATCGATCTCGAACACCTCGTGTCCATCGATCTCACATATATGCGCGACAATGTGTCGCCCGCGTGGTCTGGGGTGTAACGAATGGCGTTTCTTACGCTGTTAGCCGTGGAAAGAATGGTGGTGTGGGTAACACAGACGGATGGAACCTTACGATACGAAGTTATTTATATCAGGATCTGATTGGATTCTTTGGGCATCAGCACAGGATGAAGATCAGAACTGATTAAAAGCGTTTGCTCTCAACAGATTTCAGTGAAATGTGGGTAAAGTTCGCGAAGTTGGCTCGCGTGAATGGGGCCTGCCCTGGTTCCGTTTTTTGATTCCCTATAGACACAACGGGGCGGTTTCCTAACAGACCCCTCCACTGGTTAAGCTAGACTTCCCGGCGTTCTCTTTTGTTATAGTCATTGTCAAGATTCCCAATGTTCACAGTTTGTCTTTATCCCCCTTTTTATCTTTCTTTAAGATCAGCCGTTTATATTGACACACCCCGAAATTTATTTTGCCACGCCCTCACCTTTAGTGGACAAGCTTCTTGATTCTGCCTACCGACAGAATACAGCGACTGTTTTTACTCTCCGGGTTGGGGGGGGGGGGGTCTTACTAATATAATTTTATTTTAGTTTGAATATTTTGTTATTTTTACACTATTTACATTGTTCGGACTATTGTCCTCATCTTTGTCGCCATATTTATTACAACGTTTCGGCCGTTGTACGCTCCGGCCTTCTTCAGGTAGTTGGAACGTCGAACTGAACCCTTCATTTCGCTCACTGGGGTAGACTGTTCTAGTTCCACGTGCCATGTCTTAATGGATGTCAGTTGTCAGTTATCTCTTGTTAATTCCCCTCTCCAAGTTCTCCACTGCCTTAAGCGAGTATTGAACTCACACTCTTTGGGTTCTGTCACTGGATCTAACTAACGCCTTTATCCACTGTGCCATATGTCCTTGTTATTTTTATTTCATTTTGGGGTTTCCCCTCCCTTTATTTCATGATATATATTTTTATAAGATTTTATAAGAAAATCCGAGTTTTAGAAAATCACTATGGTACATAGCGAACTTTTATACCCTGGGGTTTTCTGAGTAGGTTCCCTGCGAATGTGTGGTATTTTGGTAAATGAAGAAGGATGTGTTCTTATAGTGAATGAGTCAGTTGTAAGAATGAATGCATCGTGAATCGGGTTACCTCGGTTTAGGAGAGTCAGTGATAACCAGCACTTCCTCACTTTCCTTACGGCCTTGTGCCACAAACATGTATTTTCATGTTAGATAAAGCCTAGGATGAAAGTGTAGTATCTGGTTCAACAACAACAGCAAGATCAGCAGCAGCCAGCCGGTCTCCAGCTCCTGCTCCAGCCATCAGCAGCTCCAGCCATCAGCAGCCGCTCCAGCCATCAGCAGCAGCTCCAGCCATCAGCAGCAGCTCCAGCAAGCATCCAGCTCCAGGCAGATATCCTCGCTGGCAGCAACGATATGTGACCCACTGTCCTTTTCAGGACAACACTTTTCAACAACAAAATTGTCCTTCTCAGGACAACGCTTCTCTAACACGAACATGCAGAGATATTTTTTGGAAAGTGCATTGTAACCTTATTTTTGTCGCTGCTTTTTTTTTTTTTAACGAAAATAATCTTATATATATTTTTGCTTACTCAACTCTTCATTCTTTTTGTTGTTGTCTTCTGTCATTCAATATCTGTTTGCGGCCCAATATACCACCCGAAACAGGTGGTCAAAGCAAGAGTTAAGTAGCAAGAAAATAAAATGTTTGCGTTGGCATATTTTTTACAGACGAAAATAAATTGAAATACAAAAAAAAAAAAACAGCAGACGTTTACAAAGATGCCAGGATCGCAGCTTTAATCTACACAGTTCATTCCTAATGTCGGAATAGTCCACTCGAGAGGTGACGGTCTTTTACAGTCGGTTCCAAGGACTTACAGTCATCTTGCAACGTTGGTAAGTCCATGATAGGCGAAATCATGACTTGAAAGGTTGGATCGGTAATATGAGCAGAATGATTTTTCAATGTATTTATAAAATCAACATTGCACTCGGTTGGAAATTGGTGTTTGATATCATAAGTACGAATACAAAAAGTTAGATTTATAGCTTTTAGCAATTTTTGAGCGTTTAGTTTAAAAGCTCATGTGAAAAATATACAGAACTACCGAATTTCCGCAGGTTTTTGCTTACAAACTGACTTCAAAACACTATTTTAAGAATAAATACAAATAAAGTTGATATATGTTGTATTACATAAATTGAATGAAAAATATATTCAAACCAGAATTCTAATTATGAATCTCCACAAGGTAAATATGCAATTTTTTTATTGTATTCAATAAGTAAAAACTATCTAAAAAAATTATAAAAGATGACAAAAAAGTCTGCTCAATTAACAACATTTCTTAGATCAAAATTAATAAAAACAAAAAATGGATAAAGTGTATTTAACACCATAAATTATAAAGCAAATTATGAAACAAAATGGGCGCATATTATAAGAGAAAATTTTAAATTTACATTGTTTATTGAAAATCATGCTAAAACATCTGCACTGTGTCACATATTACATCGTATTATATACCGTAATTTTTCAGTATAATTTCTCTGTTAACTAAATAATGGTCTTATTTGATGGCGCAATGATTTGGTAATAATGAACATGTGCCGTGCATCTTGTCCATATATAATTTGTGAATCTTCAGTAAATTGCAAATTTTACAAGGCTGTGTTTTCCAACGCTATCATTTTGAACATAACAAACTTAGTCTTTTAAAATTGATTCTTGAAAAAAAGAAAAAAAAGTAACGATTTGAAAGAGAATATTTTGTGTCTTTATTTATCATGTCAAACCCTAACTTTCAAACTGAGTGTAATACCACAGTTCCAAGATCGATCTGCTCTATTGAGCACCTTCCACGCGTGCGCATATCAACAAGTACGCCCTTGTGCAAATTAATGGAAACAAAACGAATAATAAAATAGATAAAAGTGTATAGAATACCATGATACTGTTGGACACGAATTATAAAACAAAATATTTAAAATTTGCATTTTTATTGAAACTAAAACCACGGCACTATATAACAAATTACGTCATAATATCGCTAAATGATTCAGTATAATTTCCTTTTGTAGTAAATGAAGGTCTTCTTTGATGACACAATGATTTAGTAATAATGCACTTGTACCATGCATTTTGTCCTTATATAATTTGTGAAACTTCAATAAATTATAATTTGCATCTTTTATTGAAACTAAAAGCACGGCACTGTATAACATATTACATCATGATTATCGCTAAATGGTTCAGTATAATTTCCTTTTGTAGTAAATGAAGGTCTTCTTTGATGACACAATGATTTAGTAATAATGCACTTGTACCATGCATTTTGTCCTTATATAATTTGTGAAGCTTCAATAAATTATAATTTGCATCTTTTATTGAAACTAAAAGCACAGCACTGTATAACATATTACATCATAATATCGCTAAATGGTTCAGTATAATTTCCTTTTGTAGTAAATGAAGGTCTTCTTTGATGACACAATGATTTAGTAATAATGCACTTGTACCATGCATTTTGTCCTTATATAATTTGTGAAGCTTCAATAAATTATAATTTGCATCTTTTATTGAAACTAAAAGCACAGCACTGTATAACATATTACATCATAATATCGCTAAATGGTTCAGTATAATTTCCTTTTGTCGTAAATGAAGGTCTTCTTTGATGACACAATGATTTAGTAATAATGCACTTGTACCATGCATTTTGTCCTTATATAATTTGTGAAGCTTCAATAAATTATAATTTGCATCTTTTATTGAAACTAAAAGCACGGCACTGTATAACATATTACATCATAATATCGCTAAATGATTCAGTATAATTTCCTTTTGTAGTAAATGAAGGTCTTCTTTGATGACACAATGATTTAGTAATAATGCACTTGTACCATGCATTTTGTCCTTTATAATTTGTGAAGCTTCAATAAATTATAATTTGCATCTTTTATTGAAACTAAAAGCACTGCACTGTATAAAAAACGATTTCTGGATTATACATTTCAAATAGTTTGTTCATTTTCTCACATTTTAAGAAATCGCAAAGTTGGCTGCAAAGCGTGCAGCCGGAAGTAGTTCCACAAGCGAGAAGTACGAGAATAGAAATTGTTAGCATAGTACTTACAGCTATATCTAGCCAGCTCAACTGTAAATTGACGAGATCTCGACGCCAGTCTGGTGCTGCGCTTAAATTCAAAACGTCTCGGTACTATAGCGATGAGCTTATCCTAACAATTACCATGAATATATATATATATATATATATATATATATATATATATATATATATATCTGTAAAAGTGAACATTGAGATGAACAGCGAACGACGACAGTCTGTTTCATCTTTGAACTCAGCCTCCAGGCTATGAAACAGACTGTCGCCGCTCGGTTTTGACTTCAGTGTACACTTTTATATTTTATATTTACATTTGCTCTATCCCTAATATTGAATACTTTACCCTATATATCATATCTTAAATCTATATTTTTATCACATACCATATATAACAGCGTATCATGCGACTTTCGAAGACCTAATTTTGAAGCTAATTTTAAGGGGGTCACATCATACACAAGATATAAAATTTGCATATGTACTGCTGACCCTGGTTATACCGTTGATTAAACTATATATCCATTTACTGTAGTCAAATTAGCTTCAAAATTAGGTCTTCAAAGTCGCATGATAGGCGAGTATACAGTAATACAGTATATTATTTGGTTCGGGCAGTTTGTACTTGCACTCAGTGGAAACATTCAAGCAATAACTGAAAAATACTCGATAAAAATAAAACCAAACGATATTTCTAGACATGAACAGTGGAACAAGAACAGTCTACCCCCTTAGATTAAAGAAGGTTGACCAAACTATATCCATTTACTATAGTCAAACAGTGCATCTGTACTGAAACATAATTTTGATAAAACATAATTCGACTTGGAAGCCACTCTAGGACAACTCTGAATTCAAAACCGGTTTGTGTATTGATGGGATGGTACAAAGTCTTTGTTCTTTGTTGGCAATCTATCTAGTAATAGTGGCTCGATAAAAGCAATCTACCTAGTAATGGTGGCTCGATAAAAGCAATCTCTCTAGTAATGGTGGCTCGATAAAAGCAATCTCTCTAGTAATGGTGGCTCGATAAAAGCAATCTATCTAGTAATGGCACGAGGATAAAACAAGGATCTATTTGTTGTTTTTGTAGACTTCACAAAGGCTTTCGGTACTGTATCTCGAATTGCTCTTTGGAAAGTTTTGTCAAAATTAGGTGTTCCAGAAAAAATGCTCCATATTATCTCCTTTCACGAAGGAATGAAAGCTTTTGTAAGGTCGGAAAGTGAGCAATCGGAATCCTTTTTCGTCTCCAACAGTTCAAAGCAAGGTTGCGTTCTTGCTCCTCATCTCTTTGCACTTTTCCTTTCTACTATGCTTGAAGGAGTCAATGTTGAATTCAGAACAAGTGAAAGACTATACAATCAGCAACGTTTTAAAGCACAATCGAAACTTGGTCTGCAGCTGGTACACGATCTTCTCTTTGCAGATAATGCCGCTTTGTCAGCACACAGTCTAGAAGACATTCAAACTATCCTTGATAAATTCTTTGAAACAGCGAAAACATTTGAACTCACTATCAACATAAAGAAGACTGTGCTAATGACCCAGCCAGTACCAGGCAATCCATCCGTCACAAATCCTTCCGTATTCATTGATGGCACGGCATTAAAAACTGTTGAGGCGTTCACATATCTTGGATCAACATCTCTTCTGATGGAAAAATGGACAGAGAAATCCAATCCAGAATAGCCAAAGCCAGCACAGCATCCGGTAAACTTAAAAATAGGTTATGGAACACCAAAGACGTCACTCTCAGAGTAAAGATTGACATATACAGATCAGTCGTTCTCTCCACCCTTCTCTATGGTGCTGAAATTTGGACCCTGTACCGCAATCACATAAACCAACTTGATGCCTTGCACATGCACTGTCTTCGTGCCATATGTAATATAAAATGGGATGACAGGGTCAAGAATATTGCAATACTGAAGAAATGTAACATCACAGGCATTGAAACAATTCTAGCAAAGATACAACTTAAGTGGGCTGGTCATGTTGTGAGAATGGATGAGCATAGGCTTCCAAAAAAGGTGCTGTATGGACAACTACCAAACTCCAAGCGTTCAGTTGGACATTCACTCTTACGCTACAAAGACTAATTGAAAGACAACTTGAAACGTCTCAACTTTGATCTGAAAACCTGGTAAGCCCAAGCATCAAACCGAAAGTAGTAAGGTATGTTACATTAAGTTAAATAGTTTTGAAGACAGTAGACTGAAGCACCGTGATCAGTGTCGTCAGGCATTGAAGCAGAGACGTCATCAAAATCCTGCTTGAAAAATTTCATCCGTTAGTGCGGCTTTGTCGCCCGCAGCAAGGCTGGGCAAGTATCGCACTTCAGAAAACATAAATGAAATATGTCTTTCCCTTACCGGATTTCCTCCACAATGGCCCCCGATAGCATGCATAAGTGTAAAAAGAAAGACACCACCCACTGCCGACCCTCATTTATCGTTCAGGATAGAAGAATCCACCATATATATATATATATATGTATATATATATATATATATATATATATATATATATATATATATATATATATGTATATATATATATATATATATATAGTAGAAGCAGAAGTGAGTAATCAGGAGGACAGTAGATAGCAATTGACATTGCATTTAATTTTTTGCAGATTATAGTTGGCCGGAAAGCATGGAACCGGAAGGGTGCTCCATAAGTAGATACATATATATAAGCAGATACATATATATATATTTTTCTATTTTATACTCTTGTGGAACTATTTATTTACATCGCCCCTTGTTCAATTTTAATTTATATAATTAAAATTTGTTTTTTAGTCGAGTTCCACCTTTCACTCCTCATTTACTTCATTAAGCGTGTCTTTGTATTCATTTATATCTAATATTGCCAACGAATATCTTTGAAAAAGTGTTGGCCAAAAGGTTCCTTAGGTATGACGTCCATTTTGTTTAAGGCGATATATATATATATATATATATATATATATATATGGTGTCTCGGTTTCGAGTATGACCATCTCTTGAGTTTTATGTTTTCTCCTCTTTCCTTTCTTATTTCAAGTTGTATGCACCCGTAGATGGCTTTTCAAACCCGCCAAACTGCGGTAAGTTGTACCACAGACTGGACATTGTCGATCGTTTTGGTTCACATGAATGTTATTTTGCGGAACAGCAGGTTGGACATGTTTGCGCAGATGGCTCTTGAGACCCGCAAATAAGAGACAGGGTCTTCCACATACGTCACAGTTCACGGGGTGACTTTGTGGACCTGGTGCTGGACTTTGTTCACCCTTACGAACTGATCGTTTGAAATTGGTAAACTGAACACGACTATATTCAAAGGATTCTATATCATCCACTGCCTACCCCCATTTATCGATCCCGATAGAAAAATTCACCATATATATATATATATATATATATATATATATATATATAGTCATCCACAGACAGATTGTTTTGTCGTATCGCAGCTCCTCAGTGTGGCTAGACACCAGTTATCTTACCATCAGGCCATCGTCGCACGAGAAAGGGAAGGGAATTTTAGCGTTTTTCTCTATACGATCGTTTGAAAGCGGCAATCTGAACACGACTATATTCAGAAGATTCTAGACCTTCATGAATCAGTATGCGCCACTGACCTTTATCCAATGCCATTGTCTCCCATTGATCCACCGATATGCTGGACTGGAACAGGTAAAATTTTACAAAGTCCTTAAATCTTTATTGATGCATTTCTTTTGCCTTTCCTCGTTTCACCGTAAAACAGCTGCTTTGGCAGACGACTGTCATCCATTCAAACGACATGATCAAACCAAACAAAGAAAACTTTTCATAAGCATTGATTCAATGCTTGGTAGTCCAGCTATCTCTAATACTTCTGTATCTGAGATATGGGACTCTCATCCAATACAAATGAATTGTCGCAATCATCGTTGATGGAAGCGCTCAAAAACCCTTAGTTGCTGCTTATACAGCGTCCACGTTTCTTTCCATACATTGATACACATGCAGACGAACTCATACTAAAATGTTCTTCCTGCATATATTTATTGATACGTACAAAACGCTAGCTTTTTTTCTGCTTCTCTCTCTCTTCCACACACAATCACACATACATATATACATAGATATAAAGGAAATTAAAATCGTAAAAATGGCTAGTAGACGCGCAAAGCATAACAGACAACATATCGAAAATCTAAAATAATTTCCGAAACAAACATATCTTTCATAGATAAAAAAAACGTCAACGGTAAAAAGCACGTGAAATCAACATACTTGAAAAAAAAAGCTTGCGATATTTGAAAAAAAAAAAAAGCTTGCGATATTTGAAAAAAAAATTCTTGCGATATTTGAAAAAAAAATGCTTGCGATATTTGAAAAAAAAAACGATATATATATATATATATATAGATATATATATATATATATAATAATATTTTTGTTGCAATATTTTACATCGCTACACAACATTTTTCGGAACTTTAAAATTGCCCTTATCAGGCGACAGTCGTTAACTTATGGTGAAAATGATTTACTTGTGAAATAAGAATATATATATATATATATATATATATATATATATATATATATATATATATATATATATATATATATATATATTTAAATTTGCTACTCTATATCGGAAATAAAGTATTTTTAGATAGTGGTGAGTGTGGACATAGGAAACAACATGGTTTGGCTACTGTCAGTTTTACTCTTCAATGCGACCTGAAAATCACCAAGCAGTTTTGATTCCTATGTCCATATTTTATATATATATATATATATATATATATATATATATATATATATATATATATATATATATATATATATATATATTGCCATATTTAAAAGGTTTCGGCCGTTGTACGCTCTGGCCTTCTTCAGCTGATTGGAATTTCGAATTGAACCCTTTATTTCATTCACCGGTGTAAATAGTTCTACACATGAGCCAGTGGATAAAGACGTTGGTTAGATCCAGTGACTAGACCCAAAGAATTATGACTTCAATACCAGGCGACAGCAGTGGTGAACCAAACTTGAGTTAAAGTTATTGAAATAACTGAGACATCCGGAAGAGGCATGAAACTAGAACAATCTACACCGGTGGACGAAATAAATGGTTCGATTCGAAATTCCAATCACCTGAAGAAGGCCGGAGCGTACAATGGCCGAAACGTTGTGAATATTGCAATGAAGATGAGGATAGCAGTCCGAATAATGTAAATAATATAAATAATCATAATACCTCATGTCAGAGATGTTCGAAATTCCAATCACCGGAAGAAGACCGGAGCGTACAACGGCCGAAACGTTGTGAATATTGCAATGAAGATGAGGATAGCAATACGAATAATGTAAATAATATAAATAATCATAATACCTCATGTCAGAGATGTTCGAAATTCCAATCACATGAAGAAGACCGGAGCGTACAACGGCCGAAACGTTGTGAATATGGCAATGAAGATGAGTATAAAAATACGAATAATGTAAATAATGTAAGTAACGGATATTCTCTTTGACATGGCTCATTCAGATGCTTTGAATATTGAAGAGGATAAGAAGTTCTTAATGTTTCAGTATCTGTCTATATTTCTGAGATGAGGTATTATGTACATGATTTACATTATTCGGACTATTGTCCTCATCTTGTCGCCATATTTATTCCAACGTTTCGGCCTTTCAGTATCTGTCTATATTTCTGAGATGAGGTAATATGTACATGATTTACATTATTCGGACTATTGTCCTCATCTTGTCGCCATATTTATTCCAACGTTTCGGCCTTTCAGTATCTGTCTATATTTCTGAGATGAGGTATTATGTACATTATTTACATTATTCGGACTATTGTCCTCATCTTGTCGCCATATTTATTCCAACGTTTCGGCCTTTCAGTATCTGTCTATATTTCTGAGATGAGGTATTATGTACATGATTTACATTATTCGGACTATTGTCCTCATCTTGTCGCCATATTTATTACAACGTGTCGGCCTTTCAGTATCTGTCTATATTTCTGAGATGAGGTAATATGTACATGATTTACATTATTCGGACTATTGTCCTCATCTTGTCGCCATATTTATTCCAACGTTTCGGCCTTTCAGTATCTGTCTATATTTCTGAGATGAGGTATTATGTACATTATTTACATTATTCGGACTATTGTCCTCATCTTTGTCGCCATATTCACCGCCCTCTCTGGGATCAGGTTGAGATCATAGACAAAGTACACCATTGGAAAATTCGTAAACTTAAGGAATCAGCACATATGCTAGGCCACAAAAAATCTTCATAGAAATGAATACAATATGGGAACCTGTAATAAGGAGTGACAGAGAAAAGCGATAATAACAACAAAAATTGCAATATGAGCTCTGGTAAAAACATTCAATGATAACAGCAAAAAATTGCAATATGAGCACTGGTAAAAATGGTTGCTGAAGACAGTAGGTTTATAATACCCAGAAATTCATACCCAGATGTCATCAAGGACATATGGCACAGTGGATAAAGGCGTTAGTTAGATCCAAAGAGTGTGAGTTCAATACCCGATTAAGGAAGTGGAGAACTTTCAGAGGGAAATTAACAGAAGATAACTGATAATTGACATCCATGGCACTTGGAACTAGAACAGTCTAACCCCAGTGAGCTAAATAAACGGTTCAGTTCGACATTCCAACCACCTGAAGATGGTTGGAGCGTACAACAGCCGAAACGTTGTAATGAATATGGCGACAAAGATGAGGACAATAGTCCGAATAATGTAAATAATGTTCTTAATGTTTCAGCGCCAAAATGGACGACCGGGCTCTATGGTAGGCGTAGATCAAAGACTGAAGCACTGAAGCGCACTTCGATGGAAACTGTCAGGAAAAAAAGACTTATAAAAAAATGGAACAAAAATTTCATACTCATCAGTCTGCTACATCAGAATCTGATGATTCAACATCAAGCTTTCAAAGCAGTGGCGGTGGTGACGACAGTGAAATTTCCTTTGTCATCATTCAGCAAATATCAGCAACAAGAACAACTAGATTAGTAGCAAGGTACTTGCTGTTGTTGTTTCGGCAACTGAAGGTATAGGGTGACCCAGAAAAATGGGAATTTTTGAAGTGCGTATTGACAGACATGAGCAAGTAAACATTTCGCCATTTTAGTAACGAGAATGAAATTCACAGTATCCCAGCTGAGATGTTGCAGCAGTCAATGAGGAATCTCAACAGCAAATTTCAAGAATGCATTCGTACAGGAGGACGCCATCAACAGGACGTAATTTTAAAAAAAATGAAAATTCCATCATTGTTTGTTCAATAGCATGTTTTAAGGTTTCAATTCCTATGAAGTAAATATTTTTCTTCCATCACTCTTAGTTTTATTGGATTGTTAAAAAGTTCCCGTTTTTTGGAGTCACCCTGTACATAACATTTTTTTTTACTCCCCGTTTCGCTGAAGATTTTAATAGGTGCAAAATCACTGACAAAAATAGGGTTTACGTAATAGTGACTGCTGCAGAAACATTCAGGCGTGATACTGAAAATCTGGTAATAAATCGCACTTCTTTTCAACGCCTTAGAAAGAATTTTAGAGAAGCCAGACAAACAGAAATGCAAGACAAATTGAACCTAAACGACTGTCAAGAATTAATGTTTCACTGGGATGGAAAGCTACTCCCGGCACTCACAGGCGTTGAAAAGGTTGATAGACTAGCAATAATAATAGTAACTTTTCAAGGGAAAGAGGAGTCTTTGGGAGTCACTGAAATCCCTGGAGTAACAGTAAACCATGGCTGTTTACCAAGCAGTAAAGAAGTGGGGGGGTGAAATCGTCAAAAATCAGGCACTATGCTCCGATACGCCAGCAAGTAACACAGGTCGAGTGAATGGTGCCTGTACAAATCTAGAAAAATTGTTCAATCGTGACCTGTTGTATTTCCCTTACCGTGCTCATATGTTAGTGAGATGTTTCGACTCACTGATGGGTGTAAACTTTTTCAAAAGATTTAGAGAAAACTGGACGAAAGTCAACAAGATGGTTTACCGAACTGGTAGCAATGAAATGTCAGATGATTTCCATTCTACCCTTCTTTGATTTCTTGAGTACCTACTTTCGACACAGAATCAAGAGCGAGATGGTTACCACGAATTATGGGAGTTAACGATGATCTTTCTTGAAGGAATTCCGAAAAACGGCATATCGTTTTGTACACCAGGAGCTGTAAGTCATGCAAGGTGGATGACAAAAGCAATTTATGCATTCAAGATATACCTGTTTCAAGAACAATTTCAGTTATCTGATGGGGAGAAGAACTCTTTAAGAATATATTTTTTTATTGAACGATTGTATATTCGTTTCAGAAACTATTAAAGCAATTTACCATGGTTTCCTATTCATACGTCAACTGATAAATTATCAGGATAATGAACCGTAAATCAGTAAGGCTGCTGCAAAAAATATTTTTCAAACCATCTCTGGTACTTAGCTCCCGAAACTGTGACTCTATCCCCTTTTGATGACAATGTTCTAAGAGAAATTAAGGCAAATATGGCTCGGGTTATGCTGGATGCAGACAAAGGTGGAAAAAAGGAAGAAGAAAAAAATCAACTGAAGACACACATTCTGCACCAAAATCATTTTTCTTTCTTTACAAAATTACAAAATTCCATATTTTTAAATAAGTAAATTTATATTTATGCTCTGTAGATTTTTCATTGTTTTGTAAAAATAATAATAATTAATAAGAACACCGGATGATATATCTTACTGTTCTTTCTCTTCATTATAATATATATTATATATATATATATATATATATATATATATATATATATATATATATATATATATATATATATATATATATATATGTATATATATATATATATATATATATATATATATATGTATGTATGTATGTATGTATGTATGTATGTGTGTGTGTGTGTGTGTGTGTGTCTATTTAAACTCGGTGGATGACAAAACATGGATAGCACAATTTTGCCATCCGACGAAAGAAAAAATGCAAGCAGCAGAAACCTCCGAACAGGGCGAAAAAAAATCTTCCAGTACGTTAAATTTCTGGTACAAAGAAAAAAACAGCGAGTAATAAGTTAAAACGAAGAGCGCTCAATACGCTAAGTAGAGCAAAAGAGAATATATATATATATATATATATATATATATATATATATATATATATATATATATATAACATTTTTCAAACCGTCTCAGGTACTTAGTTCCCGAAACTGTGACTCTATCCCCTTTTGATGACAATGTTCTAAGAGAAATTAGGGCAAATATGGCTCAAGTTATGCTGGAAGCAGACAAAGGTGGAAAAGAGGAAGAAGACAAAAAATCAACTGAAGACATACATTCTGCACCAAAATCATTTTTCTTTCTTTACAAACGTCGAGTTCTCGTCTTTCGTTATTCCCGGTAACAAAAGCCTTCTTCACGAGATTTTCTATCAGCACCGATTTCCTCGACAAAAAACCCTGATTACAAAAGTGAACTTGAAAAACTTGAAAAGACAGTTGTTGTGAATGACCTTGCAGAAAAGGAGTCAAAATCATTCAGGATTTTAAAGCAATTCACCCCAAGCAAGGCGGGAGTGCCACTAGCACGCAAGGGGTTACAGAGGATTGAGAACAAGAGTAAAGAGGCGTGTTTGAGAAAAGGATACAGAGAAGGATGGGGAACAAGCTCAGGGTGCCAGATGTCGATTTACATTACACTTGAATATTTGAAGATTATAGTAATTGGGGAAGCAAGAAAGTAAGGGGAAGGGAGTTCCACAGACTGGAAGTGCAAGAGAAGAAGCTGTTTGAGAAGAAGAGATGGTTACATTTGCCAGTGTAAAGGATCAAGGCGGAATATCTCTTTGTGGGTAAGGGATGCAACCTGTGATAGCAGGTGAATAAATTTTTTTTTTATATAAGGCAATTCACCCCAAACAAGGCGGGAGTGCCACTAGCATGCATGGGGTTACAGAGGATTGAGAACAAGAGTAAAGAGGCGTGTTTGAGGAAAGGATTCAGAGAAGGAAGGGGAACAAGAAAGACAAAGGAGAAAGGCATTCAAACCCACCCTGTAAATATTGTCTCTTAATGTTCAACCCACTGAAACCTACCCCTGTATACTCTGACATAATGATGACATGAAGTAATGCAAAGAGTGAGACTTTGACCACAGTGAGAATTTGAGAGCCAATATTTACAGAACGGGTTTGAATGTATTGAATGCTAAAGTGTTAAATATGGCTATTTAATTTACTATTATACACATTACTCTATTTGAGAAAAAGTGTTAGGAAAGTTAATGAAGTTCAAATATTTTCTTAGAGTCAAAAGTGGAAAAGTGCCTTTGAGATTTTAGTATCAGTATTTCATTATTATGTAAGACTAGGTGGTGATATAGATTTGGTTTCGTTTGGTTTACAAATACAAATAAAAAAATTAAAAAATTCTAAAAACAAAAATAAAAAAAATGCTAAAAAAATAACAAAAACAAAAGAATAAATGACAAAAACAAGTTTGGTTTGTTTTACATCATATAAACCTCAATGGGTTATTTAAAGCGGACAAGAATTCTATTTTATTTTGAGGAGAGAAAGTAAAGACCAACATAATTATCACTATTTGCTGTCAATGGCAATACAAACTAACCAGAGCATGGCTGAGATCAGAGCATAATATGGAAGTCGGTCAGGTGTTCAACTGTGCAGCAACCCTATTGGCCACATCTAGTCATGTGACTAATCTAGAGAGCATACATAAAAATTTGAATGAAGTATAAAAGGTTCACACTCCTCCCCAGTCTTTTGAACAGGAGTAGAGGATCATCCCTTGTTTCCTGTTCAGGGTTGTGTTTCCAGTTTCTTCTAAATACTCTATACTCCTAACATTTCTGCCTGAACTCTGAAATTTTATTTGCTAACTAAATTTTGACCTTTTTCTTTTTTTTTAAAGGCAATTCGCCCCAAGCAAGGCGAGTGTGCCACTAGCACACAAGGGGTTACAGAGGATTGAGAACAAGAGTAAAGAGGCGTGTTTGAGGAAAGGATTCAGAGAAGGATGGGGAACAAGCTCAGGGAGTCAGATGTCAACCAAGCCATTCCCAAATGTAATACCCTGTATTCCTTTTGATCTTGTTGGTATGACTGAGAAGGGGAGGCATGTAATTTGGGCAATGCACGGCCTCTATATACCATCACTCCAGCTTCACCACCAAAAGTCTGAATTTTGACCAAACAGAGTTCTGCCTTTATCTTGCAACGCAAATGGACGTCTACTTTAATAACATTAACTTCATTAAAAAATTATCTTATTTTCTTTTTTAAATTATTTTCACTATAATTTAAATGAATAAAAGTATTACTTATATTTTATTAATAAATAAATTTCTTTGGAATATTTTCATGGAGCTAAATGTGATATACTGTGTATGGTTAAAAAAAATCAACAAGGTACTGCTGGTGAAGTAGCAGAAAGAAAAGGAGACAAGATATGTTTAAAACAAAATTCTCTCTATTGCCAGTGTAAAGGATCAGGGTGGAATATCTCTTTGTGGGTAAGGGAAGCAACCTGTGATAGCAGGTGAATAAAAAAATTTTTATAAGGCAATTCACTCCAATCAAGGCGGGAGTGCCACTAGCACGCAAGGGGTTACAGAGGATTGAGAACAAGAGTAAAGAGGCGTGTTTGAGGAAAGGATACAGAGAAGGACGAGGAACAAGCTCAGGGTTTCAGATACCGATTGACATTATACTTGAATATTAGAAGATTAAAGTAATCAGGGAAGCAAGTAAGAGGAAGGGAGCTCCACAGACGGGAAGTGCGGCGGAAGACACTGAGTAGAAGAGACGGTTTCATTTAACCGTTTCAACAGTGAAAGGTGAGGACCGAGATGTCAGCCTGGTAGGTCGCTTAAATGCATGCAGTCCGGGAACCAGCGAAAGTAGCCCGGTCGGAACAGTTGCCGTGAAAATATTTGTAGAAGAGAGATAGTCTGTGGGATAGCGACTGTACACTTGATGCCATATCAGGAGCTATCATCTTGCATATTCGTCTCTAGATTTTGTCGAGGGCCTCGAGACGTACAGCGGGAGCACCAGACCATATATGACAGCAATATTCGATGACAGGACGGACGGTTGATTTATAGATTTGAAGGATGGACTCAGACGAGAAAAAACTTTCTGGTACGACACAGAGAGTCAACTTTGCTTGCGGTAGATGAAGCTATTGATTCAATGTATTTATTCCACCTCATGTCAGTGAACAGCGTGAGACCAAGCAGGCGGAGCGAGGCGCTCTCGGGGAGATAACATTCTCACAACAGATGAAACTGAGAAACAATTTGTTTTGCAGATCGTTACCGAAAACCTTAAAAGATACGTAGGTGCCACTAAACCCTCTGTTATGCAAAAATAATGTTCAATGTTCAGTGTCCACATTATGGTTTTGATTCTATAG
>OZ038508.1:25724041-25729041 GCA_964036315.1 Acanthosepion esculentum | reverse complement strand
AGCCAAGTTCAAATCACGGTCTAATATATTGCATTCAATTTCGCTCCAGTGATCTTCCAAATGGCGTGCATCTATCTTTTTCTCCGCCCTCAGCTATGGGTTAAATAACTGCATAGACTACGATCTCTAACCATGAGTGGCAACCAATCTAAGAGAAAGAAAGCTCCAGATTTAAAACCGTGGAGAAAGCACCGGAAAACCACTCCAGTCTCTTTTCCAAGAAACAATGTCAATTCTCAGATATTAAAGAGAGAGAAACTGTGGAGAGCCGTGATCGCGTACGTCCTTTACAAAAAATAGAATGAACAATCGACTTTAGTAGGTCGTCTATAAACTTCACGACAAAAGTGAAGAGATAGAAAAATGACTTTGACATTCATTTCTTAATCTTCTTCGTCTTCAAGTCGTTGGCGATCATGGTCCTCCAAATCTTCCTGTCTTTTGTAGCGAAATTAATTGAAGATTGAAAATATGCGCCAAACGTGAAAGGGCTGGTATTCTCTTCTTGTTTAATAAAAACATATTTTGGGGTTATCAAGATCCATTGACAATAAAAAAAATGAACTTCTCTATTGAAAAGTGAAATATGCAATGAAATATTTCGGCTGTGAGAGATAAGGCAAGTGAGAAAGGGAGAGAGAAAGCGCGCGCGAGAGAGAGAGAGAGAGAACGATATACAAACAGTGAAAGAGAAAGAAGATATAGGAGAAAGAAAGAAAGAAAGAATGAAATGTTTCCGAGAAGGAGGAACAAACAGCGAAAGAGAAGGGATAACTAGGAAAGACATTGAAAGAAAAAGAGAACGAAATGTTTTTGAGCAAGAGAGAGAAGACAATCAGCGAAAAACAAGGGAGGGTTGGGAGATAAATTGAAAGAGAAAGACGATGAATCATTTACGAGCAAGAGAGAGGAGTAGAAACAGTGAAAGAGAAAGGAGACAGTTTGACAGTGAGAGCGAGTAAGAGAGAAAGAAGTGAAATTGGTTCAGTGTGAGAGAAAAGAGGGAGAGGAGAGAAACAGAAAGAGAACGAGAATGATAGTGAGTGAATGAGGGTAAGAGAAAGTGAGCCATTCTAAGAGAGAGAGACATGAAGCTAGAGAGAGAAAGGGAGAGAAAACGGCAAGAAAAAGAGAGAGAAACAGGGGTAACAAAAAATAGGAGAGAAAAAAAGGGAGATTTTTAGCGACAGAGATAAATTGAGTGGGTGTATTAGAGCGAGATCACTATAAAGAAACGGGGGAACGAATGATAGGGAGAAACAGAGAGAAAAAACAGAGATAGACAATGAGAGCGAGAGGACGAGAGAGTGTGTGTGAGAGACAGAATGAATTAATGTGAGCGATAGAGAGAGACGGGGAGAGCAAGAACGACAGAAAGAAATAGAGAGATAACGAGACAGAGGGTGAGCGAGGGAGATAGAGTGATTTTATAAGTACAAGAGCATTAGAGAAGCGAAGACGGCGATAGAGAGAAATAGAAAGTAAGAGAGAGAGAGAGAGAGAGAGAGAGAGAGAAGGAGAGAAAGGGAGAAAGAGAGGAAATGTAATAAGGGAGACAGGTATTGGGTAGCCAAGGTCGTTTGTTCAGCCTCTACAGTCAATCCTTTACGCTAATTTGTTTCCGTTTTGTCTACCAGCTCTGCTCTCTAATTGTAACAATGAGAAACAGCCCTTCTCAACACCCACGCCCCACCTGTCGCTGCTAACTTGTTGGAAGCGACATCTTCAAAATCAAGTTCTTTCAACGCCACACCTAAATCACCTCAATAAACTTTTTACCCCAGTTGGTGTTGGGGGGTAACTATTTGCCCATAGTTGAGAGGTGGTTCCATGCTCCTCAAAACTTCCTGATCAGAGGACGTAGTTTATTGCCTTACCCTAAACGCGGATGTAGTTTATCGTCTTATCGAGTACGAGATTGTAGTTTACCTTCTTATCCAGGACTCGGATGTAGTTTATCGTCTTACCCAGGATGCGGATTTAGTTTATCGTCTTACCCTGGGCTCGGATGTAGTTTATCGTCTTACCCAGGACTCGGATGTAGTTTATCGTCTTACCCAGGACCCGGATGTAGTTTATCGTCTTACCCAGGACCCGGATGTAGTTTATCGTCTTACCCAGGACCCGGATGTAGTTTATCGTCTTACCGAGGACGCGGATTTACTTTATCGTCTTACCCAGGGCTCGGATGTAGTTTATCGTCTTACCCAGGACGCTCATGGTAGAGGGTTACTATTAATATGATCATGATGAATAAAATGTGCTATGACTAAAAAGAAATCTAAAAGTCCTCTTTGGGGATCCTCACCAATTGCTTCATATCTTTTATGACATTTCAACGGCGATTTTTAGCCTTGGGAAAAGCCATCAGTCGCAAGGAACTAAATCTCGACTTCAATGGGTGGAGACGGAGCTAGGTGATACGATATCCAGTGGCGACATACTGCTGATTGAGTAACTCCACGTGAATGTAAATATTCGCGTAGGCGTCGTAAGTTCATCTCTAATAGACTGTCAAGTCAAATCAAGGCCGAGCAACTGGTTCCCTTGATATTTAACAAGGCTGGAGACATTTGAGAAAATAAAAATCCGAAATCGTTTCTTTAGTAATTTCGAATACAACGGCAAAGAATGAAACGCTAATCTAAACCCCGCAAATACACGTATAATGTGGATCTCTTTGAGTGTGCTGTGTATGTGTTGATACGGTCCGGACATCGCTCACATACAGAACCTTGCTGAATTATGACGTGCTTCGTTGCCCACCGGTAAAGCACGCTGAATCCAACGATGGTTTCTCATACAAAGGGGAGCTCAAGTCCGATCACTCCCGGAGAGCACAATTTCTTTATTAAGATTTATCGAATGCGCAGGTTGATACACTATTCAAAACAAAAACAAAAATGGGGCGTCTGTAGACAAGTATACACTATAACATTTGAAGTAATAAAATTGCCGGATTAAAAATAAATCCATTAATTCTTTATATATACAGGGAAGTCCAAAAGTAGGTGGACAGTAAATAATTACATTTATTTTGAGATTACGTATACATACAATTATATTGACAATTAAATTTTACTGTGAACAATAATAAAAAAGCCATTAAATTTTATTGTAAACAATAATACAAAAGCCCTTAAATTTTATTGTGAACAATAATACAAAAGTCCTTAAATTTTATTGTGAACAATAATACAAAAGTCCTTAAATTTTATTGTGATCAATAATACAAAAGCCCTTAAATTTTATTGTGAACAATAATACAAAAGTCCTTAAATTTTATTGTGAACAATAATACAAAAGCCATTAAATTTTATCAACGCAGGTGCTCAAACTGTTTTCCATCACAATTTACACAGCTTTGAAGTCTATCTCTAACGCTTCGACAAACTTTTTTGCACAAGTCTTTTTGGGTATTAATTTCTTGAAATGCATCTCTTATGTAATTTTTCAAATCACCGACACTTCTTGGTTTTCGACTATAAACTTTGTTCTTGAGTACTCCCCAAAAGAAGAAATCCATTGATGTCAAGTCTGGTGAACATGCCGGCCAATCAATTGGACCTCTTCGGCCAATCCATTTCTCAGGAAATGTTTGATCAAAATACTGTTGTAATAATATAACCGACCCATATTCCACATACAGTCCACCTACATTTGGACCACCCTGTATATATCAGGTGGCCTGACGATTGCGTCTAGCATGAAACAGCCTGTCGCCTCTAAGAGTTGACTTAAATGTTCATTGTTATATCTACACACGCTCTGTCTCTGCACTTTATCCCATAAACATAGCCCACCTTAAGAGTATATTTTCTCATATTGGCTCCTGAAAAATTAATTTCGGTTTAGCTCTGTGGGTGTGAAGTGTGCGTTTGTAAACAGTGACTATTAAAGCTAATATAGCAAGACTCTTCGGCAGAATTGAGTCACTGTCAGTCACTGTGTGTTTATCTAAATCTAAAAATAAACACGCTAAAATTCACCATCATCCCTGCCGTGCGCCAACGGCTTAGTGGGAGAAGTTCCGACTGACGCCAATTCAGTCGGGTTTCAATCCTAGCTAGAGGCAACCGGACGTTTAGCCACACTGATGAGCTGCGGAACAGTCTGTCTGTGGATGACAAATATAGATAGATAGATGTGAGTTTGTGACCCTAGTTTTCACGCTATTTGCGATCGTCAGACGAACTGATTAATTTTTAAATTTTGGATTTATATATGGTTGCTTATATCGGTGTTTTTATGGAAGTGGGAGGAAAAATTGTCGTCGGAACGCCACTCAAACTTAAACAAACATACGTACACTCATTGACGTACGTAGACACACACACACGCACGCTCACTCAGTGGAGCTCGCACAAACATAAACATATGTGAACAGTGTGGGATTGGGCATTCAGTCCAACTAAATATGTAAGCTCTATCACTGATATCGAGCGCTTTCCAATAAATACCGCACATATAAAATATATACATAATATATATATAAAAATTGCATATATATACATATATATATATATATATTTTTTAAGCGTATCACCCCAAGCAAGGCTGGAGGCCACTATCACGCAAGGGGTTATAGAAGGGTTGCAGGAAGAGCAGATAGGAGTGGAGAAAGAGAAAGACAATGGGTCGATCAAGGCAAGGGGGTTACAGAGGATTTGGAGCGAGAGCCGATAGGAATGAAAGGTGAAAGGATGTGGAGAAGGGAAGTGGATTTTTTGTAATTCATGTGGGTAATTGGTGTTGGAAAAAGAGAAGACCTGAGTTAAAGGAAGCCGACGGTTATCACCCATGACGCGGGCAGAGAGGGGGTTTGGCACAGCCTGAATCATAATGTGGCCTCAGGGTTGCCCACCGGAGATGACTGCAGGGACACCTATCCATGGGCGACATGGCACTACAGACACCCCGATATTATGCATCTGTTGATCAGAGCGGCCGCTCAAGACGCTACGCAAGAGTTAGGGCTCCTAACTACCAGTCGGAAAAAG
>OZ038508.1:25709041-25714041 GCA_964036315.1 Acanthosepion esculentum | reverse complement strand
GTGTCAATCTGAGAACAGCGCAGAGGATTCGGAAAGAGTTGGATGAGTCTAATGGTGATTACTAAGGTGTTTGGAGGGATCACTAGTGATAGCGACATTATGCCTTCATTCATCTTCCCACAGAGTTTCAGACCCAACACGTAGGCCTACATCAAGTGTCTTCAGGAGGTAGTGCTGCACTGGGTCAAGAGGTTGGCTGCTGCTAAGACCCTATGTCTAACAACAGGACTCTGCCCCATGCCACACCCCCAGGTGAACCCAGTCATGGCTGTCAGATAATTTCTGCGACTGCAACACCCCTTACATCTGGTCACCTAACTCCCCAGATTGTAACCCCCTTGATTATTATGTATGGGGCACTGTTGAGCGAGCGACCAACAACGCCCCTTGTAACGCCAAATATGAACTGAAGGCAAGGATTATGGCAGCATTCACCAACTTAAACAAGGAGACCGTCCAGAAGAGTTGCAGGAGATTTCGATGTTGTCTGAAGGCCGTGGTTGAAGCCGATGGCGATTTTATTGAATAAATTTACTATTTAGTAGTTTAAGATATTTTTATGTAATTTAGGTAAATATATCTGTTAAAATGACATGTTTGTGTTATCTTCATTTTTTGCGTAATTTAGGCGATAATTTATCCATCGCATCCTACACACACACACGCACACACACACACACACATATATATATATATATATATATATATATATATATATATATATATAGAGAGAGAGAGAGAGAGAGAGAGAGAGAGAGAGAGCTAGGGTAAGTTAACTTACCTCCCCCTATAAAGGAAGATAATTCAAAATAGAATGGTTTTACGACGCTTGTCCGCTGCAATTTTCATTTCAACATAGTGACGAGCCAATAGGATGCACGGTGGCGTGATGGATAGCGCCTAGGATTGCGGAATCGGCGAGCCGAGTTCGAATTCCAGTCAAATGCACTTACGTGCTAATACCTTTGGGAAAGGTAGGAATTTCTTTTCTTCTCCCCCCAGCTATGGGTAAATAGATGGCTATAGCAAGACGAAAAACTGCCTCCTCAGTCATGTATCACGCATGGCGCATAACTGACTGACTGAAAAGCACACGCACGTGAAACTCATCCTTGCTGTTCACAGGCAGTAAATGAATAAAAAGTATTTTATTATATGTTACACATTTGTTTTTCATTCGTTTTTGTTCGTCCTAGCAAACTCAGATATAACAATGAGCATCTTCATTTAATATATATCAATATAACATCTTTTTATGACAATATCATCTTCTTTATGACAATATAACATCTTTTAATATATAACAATATCACATCTTTTTATGACAATATAACATCTTCGTTTAATATATAACAATATAACATCTTTTTGTGACAATATAACATCTTTTTATGACAATATAACATCTTCTTATTCATGACAATATAACATCTTTTAATGTATAACAATATAACATCTTTTAGTATATAACAATATAACATCTTATTTATGACAATATAACATCTTTTAATATATAACAAATAACATATTTTATGACAATATAATATCTTTTAATATATAACAATATAACATTTTTATGACAATATAACATCTTTTAATATATAACAATATACCATCTTTTAATATATAACAATATAACATCTTTTTATGACATTATAAAATCTTTTAATATATAACAATATAACATCTTTTTTATGACAATATAACATCTTTTAATATATAACAATATAACATCTTTTTATGACATTATAAAATCTTTTAATATATAACAATATAACATCTTTTTATGACAATATAACATCTTTTAATATATAACAATATAACATCTTTTTATGACGATATAACATCTTTCAATATATAACAATATAACATCTTTTGATATATAACAATATAACATCTTCTTTCTAATGACAATATAACATCTTTTAATATATAACAATATAACATCATTTTTAATATATAACAATATTAAAAAAATTTATTATATCAATATAGCATCTTTTTTACAACAATATAACATCTTTTAATATATAACAATACAGCATTTTTTATGACAATATAATATCTTCTTTTAATATATAACAATATAACATCTTTTTTATGAAAATATAACATCTAATATATAACAATATAATAACATCTTTTAATATATAACAATATAACATCTTATTTATGTCAATATAACATCTTTTAATATATAACAAATAACATTTTTATGACAACATAACATCTTTTAACATATAACAATATAACATATTCTTTTAATATATAACATTATAACATCTTTTAATATATATCAATATAACATCTTTTTTACGACAATATAACATCTTTTAATGTATAACAATATAACATATTCTTTATATATATTACAATATAACATCTTTTTATATATAACAATGTAATATATTTTTATATAACAATATAACATATTTTTATGACAATATAACATCTTTTAATATATAACAATATAACATTTTTTATGACAATACAGCATCTTCTTTTAATATATAACAATATAACATCTTTTTTATGACAATATAACATCTTTTTTATGACAATATAACATCATTATGACAATATAACATCTTCTTTTAATATATGACAATATAACATCTTTTAATATATAACAATATAACATCTTTTTATGACAATATAACATCTTTTTGAAAGCGTTTGGTTTCTTCCACTGTAATTGCGATGTTCCCACTGTACACAAACCCATTGAATGACCTCTCTAGACCGACTGACTAACTCTATTGGAGAGCATCTGTTGATGTATGTGTCATAAATATTCTGGTTGGTTGCCAAGTTAAATTACCCCGCGCAACTGTTTGAAAAGATATTCTTCCTGGCCGGGGATTTTCGGATATACCGGGAGTTTATAAAATCCGTGTAGAATTTTGAACACTTATAGTTTGGGATCTATTTTTTCTGTGTGCCGTGTCCCTTCAGGACGTAGGTGATCATGGCTATCCACAATTTCCTATCCTTTGTCATTCTTAATATATCTTTTTTGTTATCTCTCCTAAAGCTGGTTTTGAACATCCAATTGATCAAGCTCTTTGATATGTTACGCGTTGTTTTCCTCTGTCTTTCATGTCCTCTGAGTAACAAATTTTCCAAGCCGTCTTTCTTCATTGTGTGCCCCATAAATTTCAAATGTCTATTCCTGATGTTAATTATAAGTGTCCTTTTTGTCTCTATTTTCTCTAAAACTTCATCGTTGCTCACATATTCTGTCCATTGTTTCCTCAGCATCCTTCTGTAGAACCACATTTTTGTTGCTTCAAGTCTTTTCATTATCTGTGAGGAGATTGTCCAGTATTCGCTGCCATATAGAACGACTGATATTACATAACTGTTTTCTTTGTTTCTAAAGATATTTTCCTACTTAATACTTTGCTTAGCTTTTGGAAGGCATCTTTGACTATCCCAATGCGCCTTTGGATTTCAGTGTCGTACTTTCCGTGCTCGGTTAAAACACTTCCCAGATATTTAAATTTTTGTACTTGTTTGATTTTGGTATCTCCAATTTGTAATTAACATATTGGGCTAATTCCAATTTGGATCTATACGCGATATGATTAATCTCTTGAAGTATTTACGAACTTTTTATTCGAAAAATTCATTAGTGTCCATTTTACCAATTATCGTATTTTCCAGCTTGCATGACGTACTTTTTTTCATTAAAAATACCCTGAAAAATACGTGTATGTCTTCCAAGACGAATGTAAGGCAACGCCCAGGCTCAAGTAAGCTTGGATGGTCACCTAATTGACTTGACTGATTTGTATGTTGAGTCATTACACTATAATGTTAGCTATTTAATTTAGCCTTTTATATGATGTAACCTCAGTACTTAGCTGTTACAAGTATTTCCAAGACTAAACCTTCCTGGCGCCGAGCCACAAGCTTAAACATGCTCTGTTTACTAGCAGAGGCGGTAGCCTTTCTGCTCTTGACTAGTATGTCATTGCCATACAAACAAAATTGGATGAGTGATTAATGTAAACAATACGTGGTGTCAGAATGTGAGGGACGAACGGTGAATGTGTTGCATGAGAATGACTTTTTTTCCTTAGAAATTTCTTTTCAATATTAAGGTGCGTCTTCCAAGCTGCAACGTCTTGTAAGCGGGAAAATACGGTATTCTTTATTCTTTTGTTGAAAGTTCTTTTTTCAGAATTGTTTTTCAGTCACGTCTTCATTGGAAGAGAAAAGGAATGGTTTTATATAATTGGCTGACCTAAAATCTCTTACTGCTAAAGATTTAAAATATGTTTTTAGCTCATTACAATCAAGAAAACCCATGCAGGAATTCCAGATCCAAGGGAATGAGTCACTGAATGATTTGGTTTTTATGGCTTATCAACCTTTTACACGTTATTTAAAGCCAGAAAATATTTTATGGCTTATCAACATTTTACACGTTATTTAAAGCCAGAAAATATTTTATGGCTTATCAACCTTTTACACGTTATTTAAAGCCAGAAAATATTTTATGGCTTATCAACCTTTTACAAGTTATTTAAAGCCAGAAAATATTTTATGGCTTATCAACCTTTTACACGTTATTTAAAGCCAGAAAATATTTTATGGCTTATCAACCTTTTACACGTTATTTAAAGCCAGAAAATATTTTATGGCTTATCAACCTTTTACACGTTATTTAAAGCCAGAAAATATTTTATGGCTTATCAACCTTTTACACGTTATTTAAAGCCAGAAAATATTTTATGGCTTATCAACCTTTTACACGTTATTTAAAGCCAGAAAATATTTTATGGCTTATCAACCTTTTACACGTTATTTAAAGCCAGAAAATATTTTATGGCTTATCAACCTTTTACACGTTATTTAAAGCCAGAAAATATTTTATGGCTTATCAACCTTTTACACGTTATTTAAAGCCATAAAATATTTTCTGGCTTATCAACCTTTTACACGTTATTTAAAGCCAGAAAATATTTTATGGCTTATCAACCTTTTACACGTTA
>OZ038508.1:25579041-25704041 GCA_964036315.1 Acanthosepion esculentum | reverse complement strand
GAGCGAAATAAAGGGTTCAGTTCGACATTCCAACCACCTGAAGAAGGCCGGAGCGTACAATGGCCGAAACGTTGTAATAAAGATGAGGACAATAGTCTAAATAATGTATACAATTTTGCCGGTACACACACACACACATATATATATATATATATATATATATATATATATATATATATATATATATATATATATATATATATATATATATATATATATATATATATATATATATATATATATATATATATATATATATATATATATACGCAAGGTGACGCTAATTGTTGGTGAAGCTCATTACCTCAAAGAAAATACGACAAAAACGTTTCAAATCAACATAGGTTTCGTACAGGCGTGGTCTGATACCGCACAAAATCAAGTTTAAAGTTTGGGAACCTTTATGCAAACGGGTTGGTAGAGGCAAAAGTAACCCATTTCCTTTAGTATTTTCCTTTTTGGATTCTTCGGGTAGTAAATATTTACCCTGATGCTACCCTTTTATATGCAATGAAAAGGGGTACCACTTTGGTGGTTAACGGCCCTTGGAACTAATTCTCTATCAAAGCTGATCGCAGGTTCTTCAACCGACAAAATCAATTATTGTTATGGAAAATGGATCCGTGTGTGTGGTTGGGTATTTGTGTGTGTGCGTGCTAGTATGTGTGTCCGTGAATGTGTGTCTGTATGAGTGTGTGTGTATGTGAGTGCATATCAGTGTGTATGAGTGCGTGTGTGAAGGTGAGTGTATGTATAAATGCATGTATTTGGGTGTGTATAGTGTATGTGAGTGTGCATGAGCTTGTGTGTGAGAGTGTATGATTATGTGTGTGTGTATGTATGAGTGTGTGTTTAAATGTGAATTTGTGAGAGCGATGAATGTGTGCATGAGTTTGTGTGTGAGTGTGCTTGTGTGTGTGTTCCTGTATTTGACTGTGTCTGTGTACTAATGTGTGTGAGAGTGAGAGGGGGGGTGTTTGATCATGTGTGCATGAGTATATGTGTGTAAACGTGAGTGTGTGTGTGAGAGAGAGAGAGAGAGAGAGAGACTCACACACAGAAGTAGAGCTCTTATGACTCACTCTTGTGAGCATGGTCAAAAATCTTTTTAAATCATTTAGACCAGTTTACACAGCTACAATGGTTTTGTATCAACGTTTCGGTCGATATACTCTCCGGGCTTCCTTAGGTAGTTTTTCAGTTTGATAGCTTTACAAAAAAATTTAATGAAAACCCTTTATTTAACTGGTGTATTTTTATGAAAGCAAAGATTCAGGGGTTGCAGTGACTTCAAAAAATTAAATGTAATTTTCCTTTCAGAGAGTGTCTCTGAAAGCAAAATTACATTTAATTTTTTTTTATGTCGTGATAATGAAAATTTATCAAAAATATAATTGTAATTCCAATTATAAAAGAACTTTCAAAACAAAAAATTATTAGCTTGTCTTATTATTTATAACTTTTAATTTGTTTTTACTTTATTTATTTGATGTTTTATATATACACTACAGTTCAAAAGGCGCCCTGGGTATGACCATAAACTACATCCGCGTCCTGGGTATGACGATGAACTACATCTGCGTCCTGGTTAAGACGATAAACTACATCCGCGTTCTGGGTATGACGATAAACTACATCCGCGTCCTGGGTATAACGATAAACTACATCCGCGTCCTGGGTAAGACGATAAACTACGTCCAACAGCAAGGCCTCTGATCAGGCGGTTTTGAGGAGCGTGGAACCACCTCTTAATTGCTGGTGTTCCCAGGTTCACCCTGACCTGGGGTGGTAGTATCTGTTAGGGTTCCAGCTATGGGCAAATAGTTAACACCCAAACTTGTGTAAAAATAGGTTTTAATACCAGAAATACTTTGTAAAAAAAAATATTACCAACAATAATTTTTGAAGGAAAAATTATTATCGGTAATAATTAAAATTTACAGTGAAACATATACTGTTAGAGTTTGTAGATTTTGATCTAGTGCGAACAAAATATTACCAGGAAAAACAGTTGACGGCATTAAATAACCCATTGAGATTGATATGCCGTAAAACAAAACAAATCAAAATAAACTAGAGGGCACACAATCACCAATGTGCACTACATGCCAAGAGAAATTTACAGTGAAACAGATACTGTTAGAGTGTGTAGATTTTGATCTAGTACAAACGAAATATTACAAAAGGAGTATTTAAAAAAAAAATTTTTTTACGAAAATAAAACCATCCAAGATTGTAAATTTCCTAAAAGTTACATTATACACAAAAATGAGTAATTGAAAGATGGTTCAAATATATATGTATACATACACAACTTCTTTTTACCAAACTATCGCTATGAATCTATTTCAAAAATGTTGTTGGCATTAAATGACCCATTAAGATTTTGATATGCCATAAAACAAGACAACCAACCAACCACAGTTCAAAAGTTTGAAGCAATCTCCAGAATTAGCATAAGACGAATTTAACATAAGAGTGAAAAAAATGAAAATGAGCTCTTAGAGTCCTTGAAAAAAGAATGGAATCAATTATCAAACTTTTACTTTAAGAATCTTTGGCAATGAATGCCCAAAATTTGTGCTGCAGTAATCAAGGCTAAAGGAGGATATTTTAACGAGAGCAAAATTTAATCGTGAAATGCTTTTTTCTCTTTTTGTCATAATAAAATTTCTAATAAAAAAAAAGTCATTTCTCACTTTTTTAACCATGTATAATAATTTTCTTTTATTTAAAGTACAAAACAACTAACTTTTGGGCTAATTTAAAAAAAAATTACCTGGTGCGTCCTCAAACTTATGAACTGTAACATGGCAATTTCTTACGATAAAAGGCCACAAGTCAGATATAATTAAAAATGCTTCCTTCTGGACCACCATTTGCACAAAGTCCTCGATTCCCTCTTACTACGCCGGCAATTTTCACAACTCGTCTCTGTTGCAATGTGGAAAAGGACTCCCGAGGAGATACTTCCCCGATCACTACAATCTTAACCTCTTCAAGTCGATGGTCAGCTTTTATCTATTCAACATATCCTCATAATATGCAGCTCTTACTCTCTCCATGAACGCCTTTGCAACATCCCCATTTAGTAACGCTCTAGCTTGAGTAGCTCTTGGGCCTTATATTCGGTGAGCAGTAGTAATCTTTTTTTTAATTATGTCGATATACCCTTCCTATGAAGATTTCTGTCTGACCCGGAGATTGAGCTTACCTCTTTTATGTGTCGTATCCCTTCAGGACCTTAGAGATCATGGCCCTCCACACCTTCATTTCTATTGTATGTTCTTTCCTAACCCTATTTATCAACAAAGACGCGGAAGATTCGCCAGTGCATACATTTGTATATGTACGTGTGTTTGCGAATGAATTATGTTATGTGTCTGTGTATGAGAGGGGGGAGAGGGGAAGGGGAGAGGGGAGAGAGGGGGAGATAGAGAGGGGTGGAGAGAGGGGAGGGGGAGATAGAGAGGGGTGGAGAGAGGGGAGGGGGAGAGGGGGAGAGGGGAGGGGGAGAGACGGGAGGGGGAGAGAGGGGAGGGGGAGAGAGGGGAGGGGGAGAGAGAGAGAGGTCTTATAACAGGAGTTGTTGTGTACCGGACAAGGGTCGGTCAGACAATTAGTAACTAGTTTGAAACTTCAGAGGGTTACAAAAATGGAAGCGAGATTTGGAGCATCGTCCGTGGGATCAGGTAGAGTTCTCATAACACTGGTGTAGCATGTGCGGGATGGGGTGGCAGTGGCGGTCAGGTCACCCGCTTTGACTAATTAAGTATAGGATATGATAAAGTGGTGTCAACTGGTCTTTAATTGTCAGCACGATGGGATAAAAGGTTTTATTTTGTTTTATCCGTACGAAAAGAATTAACACGTGAAAATAAACATCTTCATCAGTTTCCGCTTTAGAGATAAGTGAGTGTGAGCGTTTATGTGCGTGAGTATATGCATGCGATTTTATGTGTGTATGCGTGTGATAATGTGTGCATGCGAATTTGTGTGTGTATGTAGGCGTGTGATAATATGTGCATGCGAATTTGTGTGTGTATGTAGGCGTGTGATAATATGTGCATGCGAATCTGTGTGTGTATGTAGGCGTGTGATAATGTGTGCATGCGAATTTGTGTGTGTGTGTATGTAGGCGTGTGATAATGGTGTGATAACCATTCGCTCTTGCATGGAGTATTGTTGCCATATATGGTCTGGAGCCCCTTCTGTTTGTCCCAAGCCCCTTGATAAAATCCAAAGACGGATATGCAATGTAATTGGCCCTAATCTGGCATCTCGTCTGCAGTCGCTCTCTCACAGACGTGCCGTTGCCTCTCTCTGACTTTTTTACAAATACTTTAATGGTAACTGATCCGATGAGCTGCTTTCGCTGGTTCCCAGACTTCATGAATCTAAGCGTTCTCATAGGCTGGCATCTCGCTCTCACCATTTCACTGTCGAAAACTGTTAAATGTAGCCGTCTCTTCTACTCCAATAGCTTCATGTCTCGCACTTCTCGCCTGTGGAACTCCCTCCCCTTTTCTTGTTTCCCTGATAGCTATAATCTCCAACTATTCATATGTAATGTCGATCGAGGTCTCCAGATGCCCTGATCTATCCCCTAAATTTCTCTTCATCCTTTCCTCTATCACTCCTCTTTGCTCTCGATCCAACTCTCTGTAACCCTTTGCGTGCTAGTGGCTTCCCTAGTGTGTAAGTTCATGCTCGTTTTTGTGTGTGTGTGTGTGTGTGTACGTGTTTTTGAGCGTGAATATCTCATGCATAAGAAAGTGCGCATACATGTGTGTTGACACATGCGCAGGTTCAAGCATTTTTCCTATCCAACCAAATATTTACAAGCGGGTATGTTTTTCGGGAAAAGTTTTTTTCAAAAGCTAAATAAACCTCTACATAGATCGATGAAATCGCTTAGAAATCAGAAAACTGTGAAAGATTTTAATTTATTTACATTACGTTCGGACTAATGTCCTCATCTTAGTTGTTATTTTCATAACGTTTCGGCCATTGTCAGGTGTCTGTCATAATCATCAAGGAAATGAACCCTTTATTTAATCCACGGGAGTAGATATTTCTCGTTCCGTTTTACATGACTAGGGATATCTCGTCTTGTTCATATTTATAACTGCTTGGTTATTGCTCTCCTTGCTTTCCGAGCAACAGTAGGCTAGAGTCTTAAACCGTTGGTTCATGAATGTCGTAAGTTCAGTCTCTTGGACATATAGTAGAGACACAAGCCGGAACCGAAGAAGTAATAAATGAGCAAGTATTAAAATAAACAAAACGCATGCCCACCGATGGGGCATGGAAATACTTTGGTGGAGACATGCGTAGCATGTAAAACCCTTCGGCTTACTATACCAACAGAATAAGAGGGCAATACAAGAATGGGTTATTAACGGTGAATTGTTTTCTAATGAGTTCAAATTTCAATTTGCTTTATTATTTCATGATTAAAATGATCAAAGTATATTACAGAATAAGCTTTCATCCAAATATTTCATATTTCTGCCTTTCAGTTTTCTACTATATGTTTTGAAACTATATATATATATATATATATATATATATATATATATATATATATATATGAAGAAATATAGTCTTAAGATGTGTTATATTTATGGGATAAAGTGCTCAATATCAGAGATAGAGTGTGTGTAAATATAAAAGCGAACATAGAAGTCAACACTTAGAGGCGACAGTCTGTTTCATGCTAGATGGCCTGATGATTGCATCTAGCATGAAACAGACTGTCACCTGTAAGTGCTGACTTATATATATTTGGAGGCCTGCTTAGACGCCAAGTTAATGGCCTTTTAAGCTTCCTTCTTGTTAATTGCAGTAAAAAATTTGAATATGTAAGAATTAAATATTACAGGGTGGAGGCATCAGAATTTTAGAAATACCAAAGTGGGTCATGCCCTCAAATAGGTTGGGAACCGCTGCCCTAGATATAAACAGCGAAACGAGAACAGTCTACCCTTGTAGATTAAATAAACGGTTCTGTTCGAAATTCCCTGAAGGTAACCCGGATACACAGACTCCCGAAGAAGGCCGGATAGTACAACGGCCGAAACCTTGTGATAATAACAACAAAATGAGGATACTAGATTAGAATATCAAATGTAAATAATGAAAATAATAACAATTTCTACTTCTAGAAAGAAATTTAAAGTCTTTCCTTTGAACGATAAATTTGGTGGTCTGGTTTGGTTTGTTTTATGGCATATAAACACCTTAGTGGGTTATTTAATGCCAGCAAAATTTTAAGGATAGGCTTGTATGAATAAAATATGTATTCAATGCTAGTAATTTAAAAAAAATGTATTCCTGGTATTTTTGCTATAAAAGTCTGTTTTTATACTTGCATAGTGTTTTGAACCTAGTTTGGGGGTTAAGTATTTACCCATAAATGGGACCCAAACAGGTGCTACCACGCCGGGTCAGGGTAGACCTGGGAACACCAGCAATTAAAAGGTGGTTCAACAATTTGCGTATGTGTGCATATAGGTTTGCGAATATGTGTGTGTGGGTGTGCGCGCTTGTGTCTATACGTGTAGTCATACGCGCTTTTGTAGTGAGTATGCAAGAGAATATGTGAGTGAATTCGTGTATGATTACGAATGTGTGTGTACTTATATGTGTGTGTTTGTGTACATGCGCTCGATCGATTATGTCTCCTTCGATTCTTGACTAAGCAGAAAAAAAATCTCGTTTCTCTCTACCCAGGATATTCATCCTGCTATTTAACCCATAGCATGGGGAAGAAGAGATGGATTCATAATTTTCTCAATGGTATTTGAGCGCAAGTGAATGTAGCGACCCGTCTGGCATTCGAACTCGGCTCGCCGTTTGTCTCATTCCGAGCCGCTATCTACAGCACTACACCAAGTTTAATACGTGTTAATTTGACCTATTGTTTTATTTTTGAATTCATGAATAATTAAAAAAAAAACACACACACACACGTTTATTTACCGTGTGTTGTTCCGTCATCAATAATAGCAATTTTCCAAACGTAGCTAGGGATGTGGCACAAGGCCGAAAGTATGGGGCACCCAATGAGGATCGAACTCACTACTCAGTCGTAATTGTTCTAGCGAGACGACCAAGCTAACCATTACACCGCATCTAGGTGCCCACCACGAGTAATAATAAAAGTACATACAATGGCGAAAGTGTTTACTCTCCTCAGTGAGTCACACTCTCTCTAATTAGCTCACATTCATTCTCTACCCCCTCTCTCATTTGCAATCTCTTATTCCCTTTAACTAAGGCTTTATTGTTCTTACGATCATCTGTTATTGACCGTGAACAAATCTATCCATCTGTTAATTTCAGTAAAATTTATCTTGTCAAAAATCCTGCTAAGAGACTCTTGCCATCGGCCATTTTTTGTTTTGTTTTTGTCTTTTATTTATTTCGTTTGTTTATTGTTGCCAGTGGGGTAGTAGTTCTTATGGGAGCCTTATTTTTTTATTTGGCCGTCTGAAATCAACGTGTGTAGGACTGGCACTAGTTTGCAGGAGTCGTGACAATATCCTGTTGTACCAATCGACTTGTGCCACCGTTGTTGTTCAGATGAATCAGAAACGGTTGTAGTTGTTTAGAAGGGCGACTGGTGTTCTAACAATCAACTCCAGGCCCTTCCTTATACCCAGATCAGCCCGAAGCCGTTTTAAAGACCCCCTTCTGTCTGTCGCTTAATGTCACACGCGCCTTTTAGGGTCAATACCTGCCTTCAATGTCATTATTCAGGGCGGTAACGTGGTGTCGACATTGTCAATGATTGATTGATCCAAAAATGAACTTTATGAAGTACGCATGTTCCCATTATTATTATTATTATTATTATTATTATTATTATTATTATTATTATTATTATTGATCCTGTGCTTGACACGCTGGACTTCTTCACAAAATTTGGTTAGCGTGGACCTTATCTAAAACACCAAAAATGTAACCTTATTCCATCTTAATTACAATTACATTATCACCACCACAACCACAAACCACCCTCATCCTTGTTTTCCGTTACATCCTCTTCCTCTCCCCTTCATCATCATCATGAACATTATCATCATCATCAGCAGCAGCAGCAGCAGCAGCATTACAAGAAGAAGTAGAAGAAGAAGAAACGTGTGATCGAACACAGCGGCCCCCAACCACCAGGCCGCGCACAGGTATCGGGCCGTGGACCATTTGGTACCGGGCCGCGGACCATTTGGTACCGGGCCGTGGACCAGTTGGTACCGGGCTGCAGACCATTTGGTACCGGGCTGCGGACCATTTGGTACCGGACAGTACACTATTTGATACCGGGCCGGGGATCATTTGGTACGGGACCTCGGGCTATTTGGTATCAGACTGTGGATCGTTTGGTACCGGGCTGCGGACCATTTGGTACCGGGCCGCGGACCATTTGGTACCGGGCCGCGGACCATTTGGTACCGGGCCGTACACCATTTGATACTGGGCCGTGAGCCATTTGGTATCGGGCCGCGGTCTATTTAGTATCAGACTGTGGATCGTTTGGTACCGGGCTGCAAATAAAGAATAAAAAGGTTTATTTTTTTTATTTTTCATTTTATTGACTATCGAGGTTTTGTTCATTGTGTTTTGTTAAGCACCTCAAAGAGAGTAACACCCATGACACCGGTCCATGGCGAAAACAAAAGTTGAGTACCGCTGGTCTAACGGTTTTAACGGCTTGAATTAGAGAATCAATGAACCGGTGTAAAACCCGTGGGTCATCCTAGGCGAGTCTGTTTTTTAGCCGGGTTATAGATTAGGCTTAACCAGTTTATATCCCCGGATAGAAAATGAGGTAGAATACACCTCCTCCTTTTCACATGTAATAAGTTCTAGATCAAGATTAAGATTATTTAGCGCCAGACAAGAATACGGAAAAGGCACCGCAATGGAATAGCAAGACATGCCTTCCAAAAGCTAAGGAATCGGCTACCAGGAATCCGTTCAACAAATCTATCAGAACGTTTTCCAATCAAAACCATGGCCACATTCACAATTGGAATTATTAATGTCTTTATGTGCCATATTTTGGGGATTCCTACTTCAAGATCATTGTATTTTGAAAATTTCCAAAGATTCATTAGTCTACAGGAACTGCTGTGTCATAAGAAAACACATTCTGTTTTGGGGTCTTTCATCACTATACCAATAATATATTATCACCATTACTATTATTATTATGCTTGTTTCTCTCCTTGTTAGTTCGCACGACCGTTTCGCCCTGCCAATTCCTCATAAATAATGGACTATTGCGCTTTGATCGCGTGAAAAGAGATTAAAAGCGCTACTTGGTTTCAATGTAAAAATGAAAGAAAGAAGATAGAACTGTTTAACCTCACCAGCCAATAGCTCAGAAATAATGGGATATTCTGTTTTGATAAATAAAACGCGTATCAGAGTCGCTACTTACGTAGGTTCAATGAGAAAATGAATAAGAGAAAGAAAATAGAAGTTTTTAAAGTCTGTTTCAGTGAAATGGAAAAAATTGTCAATTTGAAATCTTTTCATTTGTACCCACTTTTTAAAATAACGACAAGCATTCAGATTTATGATTGTTATTACAATATTTTATTAAGTTCAAATATTTAACGACACGATAGGGGAATTTCTACGGACATTTTATTGTCGTGGAACTCGCCATGAGCTTACTCATCTATTATCTTAAGAATTATGATTCACCAGAATATTAAAATAGGAAAACCGTGAAATTTTCAGAGGTCTTTCTAGCTGTTATTATTATTATTATTATTATTATTATTATTATTATTATTATTATTATTTTGATTTCTGGTGTGTACGCATTTCTTTCCGGGTCCCACCCAGAGATCTAAGGTTAGAAATGGCATCATGGAATTTTCCACTGACCAATGAAAGGAAAAAAAAAAACAACACACATATTTTGCATAGATAAAGCCCTTCGTAAGGTTCGGGCTGTAGTCATGAGAACATATTTTTATTTCTTTAAGGCATGGGCTTCCAGGAATCCCTTCAATGAGTCTACTGGAATCTTTTCCAACCAATCCGAGGGCTCCAACTACAACGGGGATTCTTGATGTTTCCATGTGCCACAGTTTTGAGATTTGGATTTCTTCTTATTATTAACAAAATTATTATTATTATTATTATTATTATTATTATTATTATTATTATTATTATTATTTATACTACTCAACTGAAAGTCACATGCCCGTTGTATTGTTCAAACGCTGTTTAATCTTATTTATGAATGAAAGTGCGGCAACCCTACAACAAACCCCAAATTTTATTGCCATATTTTTACCAAACAATTGATAACACGTTCCGATTCGGTCGTAATCAAATCGAATAAAGCAGACGATAAAACATAAAAAGTACAAACACCGTCCGACAGTAAAATATACTGTAACTATGATGTTCAGAATACTGCATCTTTCAGGCGGGTGTCTGAGCTGGAATAGTACTTGGGTAGGATTATAAAACCAAAAAAAATATTATTGAGATTTGATGACAAGTAAAACGGTGGCATAAAGTCTTTTTTTTCACTATTTAGGACTTCCTCGTGAAAACTGACGGAACCCACTTGGAATATTTCGTAACATCCTGATAACATTTATATGAAAAAAATCGTTTCAGTTTCTTTAAGCAGAGAGATTCATCGTGTAAAGATGTATATCAGGGAAATCTGAACCAGGTGTCCGTAAAGTGGTTGATAACGCATATTGTGGTTCGACGCGCCTATCCATTGCTAAGAAAGATACAGAGAAAAGCCTTCTAGAGGGATGGAATTATGAAGTTTTCTGACAGATGGCAGAACATGGTAGAACAAAACCAAAAATATATTGTTCAGTAAAGTTAATGTCGCAAATTTGAAACATATTTTAACTCAATAATACATTTATACGTAAAGCACACGTAAAAGAACAGAATAAAGTGAAACAAAACGATGTTTGTTTAACCATTTCACTCTAAGCAAGACAATAAAGCCACTAAGACGCAAATGAGTGTGAAAAGAATAAGAAAAAAAATATTATTAAGAGAAAAATGAAGCACGGACTCTGTGAAGACAAAAGATAATGATTGACATAGCATTTCAATTTTTGAAGATTAAATATGACTGAAAAGCAAGAGGCCAGACGAGAGTTCCACGACTCTGTGAAGACAATGACTCTGTGATTGACATAGCATTTCAATTTTTGAAGATTAAATATGACTGAAAAGCAAGAGGCCAGACGAGAGTTCCACGACTCTGTGAAGACAATGACTCTGTGATTGACATAGCATTTCAATTTTTGAAGATTAAATATGACTGAAAAGCAAGAGAGCAGACGAGAGTTCCACGACTCTGCGAAGACAATGACTCTGTGATTGACATAGCATTTCAATTTTTGAAGATTAAATATGACTGAAAAGCAAGAGGCCAGACGAGAGTACCACGACTCTGTGAAGACAATGACTCTGTGATTGACATAGCATTTCAATTTTTGAAGATTAAATATGACTGAAAAGCAAGAGGCCAGACGAGAGTTCCACGACTCTGTGAAGACAATGACTCTGTGATTGACATAGCATTTCAATTTTTGAAGATTAAATATGACCGAAAAGCAAGAGGCCAGACGAGAGTTCCACGACTCTGTGAAGACAATGACTCTGTGATTGACATAGCATTTCAATTTTTGAAGATTAAATATGACTGAAAAGCAAGAGGCCAGACGAGAGTTCCACGACTCTGTGAAGACAATGACTCTGTGATTGACATAGCATTTCAATTTTTGAAGATTAAATATGACTGAAAAGCAAGAGGCCAGACGAGAGTTCCACGACTCTGTGAAGACAATGACTCTGTGATTGACATAGCATTTCAATTTTTGAAGATTAAATATGACTGAAAAGCAAGAGGCCAGACGAGAGTTCCACGACTCTGTGAAGACAATGACTCTGTGATTGACATAGCATTTCAATTTTTGAAGATTAAATATGACTGAAAAGCAAGAGGCCAGACGAGAGTTCCACGACTCTGTGAAGACAATGACTCTGTGATTGACATAGCATTTCAATTTTTGAAGATTAAATATGACTGAAAAGCAAGAGGCCAGACGAGAGTTCCACGACTCTGTGAAGACAATGACTCTGTGATTGACATAGCATTTCAATTTTTGAAGATTAAATATGACTGAAAAGCAAGAGGCCAGACGAGAGTTCCACGACTCTGTGAAGACAATGACTCTGTGATTGACATAGCATTTCAATTTTTGAAGATTAAATATGACTGAAAAGCAAGAGGCCAGACGAGAGTTCCACGACTCTGTGAAGACAATGACTCTGTGATTGACATAGCATTTCAATTTTTGAAGATTAAATATGACTGAAAAGCAAGAGGCCAGACGAGAGTTCCACGACTCTGTGAAGACAATGACTCTGTGATTGACATAGCATTTCAATTTTTGAAGATTAAATATGACTGAAAAGCAAGAGGCCAGACGAGAGTTCCACGACTCTGTGAAGACAATGACTCTGTGATTGACATAGCATTTCAATTTTTGAAGATTAAATATGACTGAAAAGCAAGAGGCCAGACGAGAGTTCCACGACTCTGTGAAGACAATGACTCTGTGATTGACATAGCATTTCAATTTTTGAAGATTAAATATGACTGAAAAGCAAGAGGCCAGACGAGAGTTCCACGACTCTGTGAAGACAATGACTCTGTGATTGACATAGCATTTCAATTTTTGAAGATTAAATATGACTGAAAAGCAAGAGGCCAGACGAGAGTTCCACGACTCTGTGAAGACAATGACTCTGTGATTGACATAGCATTTCAATTTTTGAAGATTAAATATGACTGAAAAGCAAGAGGCCAGACGAGAGTTCCACGACTCTGTGAAGACAATGACTCTGTGATTGACATAGCATTTCAATTTTTGAAGATTAAATATGACTGAAAAGCAAGAGGCCAGACGAGAGTTCCACGACTCTGTGAAGACAATGACTCTGTGATTGACATAGCATTTCAATTTTTGAAGATTAAATATGACTGAAAAGCAAGAGGCCAGACGAGAGTTCCACGACTCTGTGAAGACAATGACTCTGTGATTGACATAGCATTTCAATTTTTGAAGATTAAATATGACTGAAAAGCAAGAGGCCAGACGAGAGTTCCACGACTCTGTGAAGACAATGACTCTGTGATTGACATAGCATTTCAATTTTTGAAGATTAAATATGACTGAAAAGCAAGAGGCCAGACGAGAGTTCCACGACTCTGTGAAGACAATGACTCTGTGATTGACATAGCATTTCAATTTTTGAAGATTAAATATGACTGAAAAGCAAGAGGCCAGACGAGAGTTCCACGACTCTGTGAAGACAATGACTCAAGCGAAAATTGCGGAAGAAGAAAATGTTATCTTAAAAATTAAGGTAACATCTAGCTATTTAAACTAAACATGATGAGACCTAACTGCCAATCTAGTACTTAAATTCGTAAACCCGGAGTGCCAAAGAGGAAAGTAATATTTATTTCGATTTCATACAAAAATAATTTGTTTTGGTTTGTTTTACGGCATATCAACACCTCAGTGGGTTATTTAATGCCGACAAAATTTTTATTGCTGATAATGTTATTTCTTCAAAAATGTATTTCTTGTAATATTTTCTTTTTCCAAAAATGTATTTCTGGTAATATTTTCTTTTTCTAAAAATGTATTTCTGGTAATATTTTCTTTTTCCAAAAATGTATTTCTGGTAATATTTTCTTTTTCCAAAAATGTATTTCTGGTAATATTTTCTTTTTCCAAAAATGTATTTCTGGTAATATTTTCTTTTCTAAAAATGTATTTCTGGTAATATTTTCTTTTTCCAAAAATGTATTTCTGGTAATATTTTCTTTTTTCAAAAATGTATTTCTGGTAATATTTTCTTTTTCCAAAAATGTATTTCTGGTAATATTTTCTTTTTCCAAAAATGTATTTCTGGTAATATTTTTTTCTCCAGAAAATCTATTGCTGGTAATATTTTTTTTTTTTGCAAAAAAGTATTTCTGATATTGACATTTATTTTTACACAATAATAGTTTTTTTTTATCCCAGTTTGGGAGTTAACTATTTACCCATAGCTGGGACCCCTAACAGGTGCTACCACTCCGAGTCAGGGTGGGCCTGGGAACAACAGCATTTAAGAAGTGGTTCCACGCTTCTCAAAAACTCCCGATCAGAAACTGTGCTGCCGGATGTAGTTTATCGTCATACCCAGGACGGATACAAAAATGTGACACGGGGTCCAAAGGAGAGATAGGGGAAGGCTGGTCTTCAGTCTGTCTTATCTTAATCTTAGCCAGCCACGATTACTGACCCAAATATACCACAGTGTGCCTTACACTAAAACAACACATTCTTTCTTTCCATTTTTACTACAGTCACTATAATACCTCAAGAGGAAAGCTAACCAGAACAATAACCATGAAAATATTTATAGAAAGTTATAGGGAAGCTACATTACGGCGGTGGGGAAAATGATTGAAGCCGAGATGCCAGGTCAGGACCGATAGCATTGCAGTTTCTTCAATAAAGTTAGTAGAAAAATTATTTAACCAATTAAATAACTAGAAGTGGGACGGTAAGCGTTAATAAATTATAGGTCGACACTTTTGACAAGCCTATAATTAATGCTGGGTTTTTTAGACGTCTATAATTAATAACATATTTTTACAACATTATTATTCATACCGATTTTTATTTATAAACCATTATTTAAAACCGGTTTTTATATACTTACAACTAAAACTGGAATTGTTTTGTTTTGTTTTTCTTTTTTAGAAACCTATAATTAATACAGAATTTTTAAAAATCTATAATTAATACCCAATGTTTTTTTTATAAATTATTAATTAATATCGAATTTATTATGTTATAAACTTGTAATTAATATCGGATTTTTTTTTGTTCAACAGTCAGTTATGTACCATGGGTGATACACGCTTAGGCGATCATGTATCCTTCGTCAGTCATGTATATTTCGTAGGTGTCCATTTCTTTCCAGTTGCCATCCAAGACTATAGAACCCGGTCTGTCCTGCTATAGCTGGTTGGGGGGGGGGTGAGAAAAAGAGGATTCATACCTTTCACAAGGGTCAGTTACTTATGTGCCATGGGTGATACACGCTTAGGCGATCATGTATCTTTCGATACATGACTGACGAGACAGATTTCTTTTTGCGGTAGACCAGTAGCCATCCAAGGCTATAGAACCCGGTCTATCCTGCTATTTACCCATAGCTGGGGGGAGAAGAAGAGGATTCATACCTTTCCCAAGGGTATTTGCGTGTAAGTGAATATCAGTCAGTTATGTGCCATGCGTGATACACGCTTAGGTGATCATGTATCTTTTCATACATGACTGACGAGGCAGATTTTTTCCCGCAGTAGGTTGCCATTTCTTTCTGGAGTAGACCAGTTTTTGAAGATCAATGTTGGCTGGAAAGCAAAAACAAGAAAAGCGAAAAGTGTGAGAGAAGAAACTGCTATCATAGAATTTATGGTTGCATCTAACCATTACAACTGTAAAATGATGAGACCTAGCTGCCAATCTAGTACTGCACTTAAATTCATAAAATTTAGGTGCCATAGTGCAAAGATCATCTGAACACTTATGATGAAAATACTTGTAGAAAACACACGGGAAACTACATTTCGGTAGTGGGAAAATGACTGAAGCCGAGATGACAGGTCAGAACCAATAATATTGCAGATTCTTTGGATTTTGTCAGGAATCTGTAAATATATAGCAGAAGCATCAGACCTTATATGGCAACGATATTCTAACCATTGACAAATGGTAGCCTTATAAATATGTAAGATAGATTCTGGAGGGAAAAATTGTCTCGCATGAGGCAGATTTATTTTTGTTTATTTATTTGTATTTATTATGATTTATTTTTGTTTATTTATTTGTATTTATTATGATTTATTGCTCATTGTCATTATTTTTTTTTTATATTCTTATTTATTCATTCGTGTTTATTATTGTTGTGGTTTCCGGGATGAAATCCGGTATCAAATAATAACAAACGCCAAGAATGAATATAGGAAAATAAATGTATTAACGTAATAATACAAACAGGTAATACAGATTAGTAGTTCCAGGAATGCGGGTTAGTAGACAAATATATATATAGTCTTTGATATCGACGTATTGCTGTATGACTTCTTACTGAGTCTACGTGCTCGTTACTGTGACTCTTGCCCGCTACGTTCGTATGCTCGTTCCTTTCGACGTTCGACTATGTTCGACCTCTCTCTCACTCTGTCTCTGTCCCTCTCTCGGGTATCTACTAGCAGTAGCATATGTATACCCTGGGTGAGTCCATTTGTGTAAAAAGGGGAAGACCTCTCAACAATTATTCATTATCATGAAACCTGTCTTTATTGGTGATATATTGTTGAAAGTAATATATATATATAAAGTATATATATAAATAATACCTATAAATTAATAAATATATATTATTTACATTATTCGGACTATTGTCCGCATCTTTGTCGCCATATTTATTACAACGTTTCGGCCGTTGTACGCTCCGGCCTTTTTCAGGTGTTTGGAATGTCGAACTGAACCCTTTATTCGCTCACTGGGGCAGACTGTTCTAGTTCCACGTGCCATTTTTTAATGGATGTCAGTTATCAGTTATCTCCTGTGAATTTCCCTCTGAAAGTTCTCCACTGCCCTAACCGGGTAAGCACCTGAAGAAGGCCGGGGCGTACAACGGCCGAAACGTTGTAATAAATATGGCGACAAAGATGAGGACAACAGTCCGAATATTTAAATAATGTACTTAAAACCTCATCTCAGAAATACAGACTAATAAATATATATATATAAAACGTAATATATATAAAGTAATATATATAAAGTAATATATATAAAACGTAATATATATAAAGTAATATATATAAAGTAATATATATAAAGTAATATATATAAATAATACATATAAGGTAATAAAGAATATATATAATGTAATAAATATATATATAAAGTAATATATATAAAGTATATAACACTGTTAATCCGGAAATCCGTTAACACTGAAAATCTAGTAAATCCGTTAATCCAGAAACTTTTTAATCCATCGAGACTTTGAAGATGCGGATGTTGTAAAAACCCGTAATGTTTCCGCCTTTAATTTAAATTATTAAGAATGCTTTTCGGGGTTACTTTTATCTTTTATTAAATTTGGGCTGTACTTATTTGAAATCTTCTCTTGTCTTTCTCCTCGTCTCAAATATTTCTTATCACTTTTACCTTTCTCTTTCTTTTCCGCCATCACCTTTCACCCTGATAGGCGACATTATCTCACCTTATTAAGGTTACCTGATCTTAATTAGCGGTTTACAACTAATTAAACTGCTACTCGGCCAAATCCCACCCACCCACGATCGTGTAAATGTCCGATCGGGGTCAGGCGGCTGGATTGTAACCCAAGACTTACTGCTAACCAATCGTGTCAGACGGTTCCTTTCACACCTTCAACTTGTCAACCAATCGGCTGGTCACAAGCACATCTCTTTCTTCCGGTTTTGCCTTGGGTCTATTCGTTCACAGATGGCACCTAGCGAGATCTCGACACGAAAACTTTATAACTCATCCGATCCGGTAAACACGAACTGACCTTAAAGACCTGATTTACTCACGATGCTTTTAATGACCTTTGCAATCAAAACGAAGCCGGAGAATTGCGGTAAAGCAAATGAAAAGAGGGACACTTCTTCTTTTAAGCAACATATTCTTTCAGAGTGTGGGCGATCATAGCTCTCCACAGCTTCTTTACTCTAAATTTCTGTTAAACTATGGCACTCGCGCCTCTTTAAAGAAACACTTTAAAATATCTATCCTAGCATTTGATTGGTTTACCAGGAGTAAATTTTCTTCAACTTGGTCTTAAGTCAGTCAGTCAGAGGCAGATTTTTTTCCCGCAGTAGGTTGCCATTTCTTTCTGTGGCAGACCAGTTGCCATCCAAAGCTATAGAACTCGGTCTGTCCTGCTATTTACCCACAGCTCGTGGAAGAAAAAGAGGGTTCATACCTTTCCCAAGGGTATTAGCACGTAAGTGAATGTAATGGATTCGATTAGAATTCGAACTCGGCTCTCCGGTTCTTCGATCAGAGCCACTATCCATTACGCCACCGGTTTTAAAATGGATTATTTGTTTTTAAATGGCTAGAAAATTCCTGTTAGCCAAAATTTATTCTGAGATTTTACATCTGTCAGGTTTTGACAAAAGTATTTTAGCTTGATTTTAAAATTTTGATTGGATTTTTTAAAGACATCTGTATTAATTTGGAAAGATATTTCCAAAATATGCAATACCAGAATTAATGAAACACATTTATAAGAATTTCTGTTTAATATATTATGTTTAACAATTTACATCAGTTTAATTATAAACATTTTAGATTTTAGATACATACAAATATATTAAATATGTGGGAAAATATGAAATATCAATTTCTATAGATCAGAAGAATGTTTGACAAATGAAGGACAAAGTGGGAAAGATTCTGTGTAAAATTTACTCTAATGAAGTCCTAAAGGATGAAACAGATAATTCTTTTCTACTTTGTCATTCATTTGACTAATGTTACAGATATACAAGTATATTAGATATAATATTATATATATATTAGCGTTCCAGGTGTTATTTTATTTTTGAAAACTGGATACGAATGTAATGTATATGTAGTGGCTAAAAGAATAGAATAAAAGAATATTGATAATGGATAAAAGAATAGAATAAAAGAATTTTGATAATGGATAGAAAATAGAATAAAAGAATATTGATAATGGATAAAAGAATAGAATAAAAAGAATATTGATATTGGATAAAAGAATAGAATAAAAGAATATTGATAATGGATAAAAGAATAGAATAAAAGAATATTGATATTAGATAAAAGAATAGAATAAAAGAATATTGATATTGGATAAAAGAATAGAATAAAAAGAATATTGATATTGGATAAAAGAATAGAATAAAAGAATATTGATAATGGCTAAAAGAATAGAATAAAAGAATATTGAAAATAGATTAAAGAATAGAATAAAATGAATATCGATAATGGATAAAAGAATAGAATAAAAGAATATTGATAATGGATAAAAGAATAGAATAAAAGAATATTGATAATGGATAAAAGAATAGAATAAAAGAATATTGATAATGGATAAAAGAATAGATGGAAGTGGTTAGATATTCAGAACATTCAGAGAATGTTTACACATTTCATGTCTAGAAAAACTGCAGTGAAAAAGTCAGTCGTTTTTTATGAAACATCTATAAAAGAGGGATTGCAAGCCAAATACACAATATAAATGTTTATATTGGAGCTTCTAGCACAAATGCCAAGTGAAGTGAATTGCGTCATGGTGCTCTTTTTCTCACAGACTGTGCCCTCCTGACCCTACTATACTGTGCAGTTGAGAAAATTAAAATCAAACAATAGCGACAATTTAGCCATCGCACCCTGTGTGTGTGTGTGTGTGTGTGTGTGTATATATATATATATATATATATATATTAATTATATAGAAGAGAAATTCAAAAAGACCCCATTTGTGTAGCTATTTCATCCCACAAGAACTACCTTGCAACTATACAAATGGGGTATTTTTGAATTTCTCTTCTAATTTATTTACTTATATATGGTCTGTTATAATCAATACATTGAGTTCTCTTTGTGGATCAGTTTTAATATCTTATATCATTAGGATTCACTTGGATTATTTACCTACGAATTATTAACTGTATATATACATTTATATATATATATATATATATATATATATATATATATATATATATATATATATATATATATGTATGTATATATATATAATTATTTATTTAAATATTATAACATAAATATGTTATAAAATCACTACAAAAATACCCATTTTGTTTCAACACCTCCGGTGTCTTATCAAGTGATGATGTTGAATGTAGAATAAATAGTTTTAAAAGTTTCAAATTAATTAACGATCCTTCACTAGGGATAAACGCTGTTACATAAGCTAGAATGACCAATCAAAATACAAGCATATGAGAATTCAAAAAATTTGACAACGAAGCAAGGTTCTCATAGATATTAAAAGCTTTAAAGTTGGGGTTCTAGTAAAATAGAATATATCCTAACTAATAAGTATTAAATTATATGATAAAATTTGAAATTAAAATTAAAAGTAAAAAATCACCCATTTAGAAATCTAAATCTAATCTCTATTAAGTTTAAAATTATAGAATTACTGAGGAGAAAATAAAAAATACATATGTTATTTAATTTATTTTTTCATTGAAATTACGTTAAAAAGGATGTTGATAGCTCTAGACAAAAATGTATACATTTTAACATTTTAATTCAACTAGTGTAATCATGATGATCACCTCTCACGTAAAACAATCCAAACACACTCAGGTTATAATACATAAGCGCCCAGACATATTTAGATATATATACACACAAAAACGGTCCTTATATATATATATATATATATATATATAGAGAGAGAGAGAGAGAGAGAGGGAGAGAGAGAGAGAGAGAGAGAGAGATACTAAGAAAGATCAGATGGAGTTAGAAACCGCAGTTCTTATTATTTACTTTTAAAAAGTACTCAATACAAACGTAGCGCAAAATATAACATTATTAAAATATTTTTATTATAATAAATTACATTTACATTGCTACACAAAAACTTTCATGTTTCGGAACTTTAATGGTTCCTCATCGAGCGATGGTAGATAACATATAATAAAAATAAAAAATAATTTTTATGATACGTTATCTACCGAGATAAATAAATAGAATAGATATGAACAGGCCGATATATATATATATATATATATATATATATATATATATATATATATATATATATATATATATATATATATATATATATATATATATATATAATTATTTATTTAAATATTATAACATAAATATGTTATATTATAAATATGTTATAAGGTGTCCATAAAATTCGTGTGCACTTTAAAAAATTTATAACTTTATTTGTATTTGCGATAGAAATAATCTGTAAAAAATGTTATAAAGTTTAATGTACCTAGTTTTAAGTATAACTAAAATAACTAATGTGATTTCAGTCATTACTGTAAATCAGTTGGCAAATGTTTTCCGTGAACTGCAAAATCGTATTACCCTTTGTATTGCTAATGATGGAGGACATGTGGTAACTTAAATAAAATTTCAATAAAACCTTAAAAAATATAGATTTACTTCTTTCTAATCCTTTTTACAAATTATTTCTGTCGCAAATACAAATAAAGTTGTAAATTTTTTAAAGTGCACACGAACTTTATGGACACCATGTATATATATATATATATATATATATATAAATATATATATATATATATATATATATATATATATATATGTATATATTTATCTCTCTCTCTTTCTCTCTCTCTCTCTCTCTCTCTCAATATAATGTTTTCCGTGAACTGCAAAATCGTCTTACTCTTTGTATTGCTAATGATGGAGGACATGTGGAAACTTAAATAAAATTTCAACCTTAAAAAATATAGATTTACTTCTTTCTAATCCTTTTTACAAATTATTTCTGTAGCAAATACAAATAAAGTTGTAATTTTTTTAAAGTGCACACGAACTTTATGGACACCATGTATATATATATATATATATATATATATATATATATATATATATATATATATATATATATATATATATATATAAATATATATAGTTTTTTGAATTCTCATATACTTGTATTTTGATTGGTCATTCTAGCTTATGTTACAGCGTTTACCCCTAGCGAAGGATCGTTAATGAATTTGAAACTTTTAAAACCATTTATTCTACATTCAACATCATCACTTGATAAGACACCGGGAGTGTTGAAACAAAATGGCTATTTTTGTAGTGATTTTATAACATATTTATGTTATAATATTTAAATAAACAATTATATCTGCTCTACTCTGTATTGAGCACTCTTTAAAGAATAATAATTGTTGGTTATTGGAATTTATTCCGTATATACCAATCCCATACTTGGGTATATATATATATACATATATATATATATATATATATCGGGCTTTTCATATATATATATAGCGAGAGAGAAAGAGAGAGAGAAAGAGGGAGAGAGAGAATGAGAAATAGGAAAAAGATAGATAAAAAAAAACGGACGTCATGTGATACCTTAGGTACCTTTCGACCAACACTTTTTCAAAGGTATACATTGACAAATTGGAAAACTATCAAATTCGTTGTATTGAGTGTGTCTTTGATTGTTTTACAATTTGTCAACGTATACCTTTGAAAAAGTGTTGGTCGAAAGGTACCTAAGGTATCACATGACGTCCGTATTGTTTAATACTTTGTATTATTTCTGCTGGCACAAATCACTTTATATATATATATATATATATATATATATATATATATATATATATACGGATCCAAAGCCAGTTGGGCGTGGGACAAGCAATTCTGTTCCAGAAACCAAATAACAATGCCTAACGTGACGAAACTGTGGGACAGGCATGTCTTCGGGACTTACAGAGACACTCTATTTTGGCAAACACCTTCGTGTCCATACTTGAGAAGGCATAAGCGTTTTAATCCTGTCATAATCTAACTTTAGCGTAAAACTGCATTTGTAAATAGGCAGCAAGCGGATAAAGATCGATTTTCCCATGACTTTCATTAAATTACTTGAAAACAGTCTTTTTACGGATCAAATAATTTTAGAAAGTAACCAAGAACTTTTCTCAATCTGTTAACCCTTGTACCACCCTTAAAATAGTTTTCATGTCTCGCGGAACCGCTATATAAAAATGATTAAATACTATTATTAATATCTATCATATTTTTATCGTAGTTTACGTGGTAAATATAATCTATGGTCACCGTGCATATGTCCTGTACTTGAGTGAGTCACTCAATGATACACGAATCCGACACGTGCATGCTCTGCCAATTAACCGGTGAAGGCGGTTTCACACTGACGCCATACTGACATCGTTAAATATGTTCCCTATGATTATTATAAGTTTAAATAATACAAGAGATTGACGTCTTTATTATAATAACCACGGATTTTCCAACAACATGTCGTGCGTGTATATTGTTTCATAAAATGAAACAAAAATTACTCAAAAATGTATTAGCCTATCACTGTTTCTCACGGAGCATATATCAGCTGAGAAACACAGCCGTAGAGAAAAGCGATGAAAAGTTATTTGGAGTTATAATGAAAACGAGGCTATGTTCAGGTAATGAGCGGGAAAATATCCAACAAAATTAGTAAAACATTTGAAAACAAAACCTATAAATTAGGAATTAATGATTTATAAATTGTTTCAAACAATGTAAAAAAAAATACATCCTACGTACGTCACTAGTAGATCGGCTTTCTTTCTCATGAATGAAATTAATATAATACTAGTAGTCTAGTTTAGACAGGCAGAAGGCTACAATAGTGGGCACCCTGTATTTTCTTCTCTGTGTGCGTGTGCAGATTTTCAACAAACTTCTTCGAAATGTTTTCAAACGCTGAGAATGCTCGGAAGAATTTGTAGAGGAAATAGTTTTTGTTCTTTATGCATCAGTAGAATTATTTTATTCCGGTAGAAAGAAAGAAAGAAAGAAAGAAAGAAAGAAAGAAAGAAATATGGACAGAGAAAAAGAAAGAAAGAAGAAAAAAAACGGTAAAAAGTAAGAATTAAAGAAAGAAAGATAGAAAGAAACGAACAAATAAATAAATAAAGAAAGAAACAAAGAAAGAAACAAACGGGAAAAATAAGAATTAGGGACGGAAAGAAAGAAAGAAACAAAGAAACAAAGAATGGAAGGAAAGAATAAGGGCAGAGAAAAAAAAGAAAAAAGCAAAAAACGGTAAAAAGAAAGAAAGAAAGAAATATGGGCAGAGAAAAAGAGAGAAAGAAAGAAAAAATAAATAAATAAATAAATAAATAAAGATATATGACCATAGAAAAAGAAAGAAACGAACAAATAAAGAAAGAAACGGTAGAAAGAAAAAAAGAAAGAAAGAAAGAAACAAACAAACAAAAAAAGAAAGAAAGAAAAAAGAAAAACAAACAAACAAACAAAGAAACGGGAAAATAAGAATTAGGGTCGGAAAGAAAGAAAGAAAGAAAGAAAGAAAGAAAGAAAGAAAGAAAGAAAGAAAGAAAGAAAGAAAACGTATCCCGGAAAGTCTATATGTCTCACGGCCGATTACCGCCACGATCTTCGGATCACATCGGGTTCAGGTTGACATTTTCACAAGCAGAAACTCTCATTTACAAATTGTCTCCTATCAGATAATTGCAGGCAGGAATATTTGTCATTAGACCGACTCTGTGGGTTTTCCCATCGGCTGCTCACTTGCTTTCCTCCACCACGCCACCCGTCTCTCTCTCTCCCGTACACGTCTCACTTTTCCTCCACTCTCTGTCTTTATCTCCCTTCGTCTCACCACACCTCGAAGTCTCATTCCCTCGGCAATCCTCCTCCTCATTAGCCATAACGAGTGTAAATTCTTTTATCCCTGACTGTTCAAATGGTTAATGGTCATCTAGTCAGCCATATATAAAGAGAGTTTACGATCTATAAGGTTTTAAAAAGGGACGTTTTCAAAACTACAAGTCGCCTAACCGCCAATGCTCACCATTCAATATAAACCACTACAATATAGCCAATTACATGGACGAGGAGGATCATGTCTCTCCACAACTTCCTATCTTTTGTAGCTCTTAGCTATGTTAGTCTTTTTACTATCCCCACTTTATACCACCATCCATTTACACAAGCATTTTGAATGAAGTGCTCGCTGATTTCCTCTGTATCTCTTTGTTTAATCATCAGCAGTGCGATAATGCCACTAAAATGCAAAGGGTTACTGGGGGGGGGGGTAAGACGACTTTCGGAGAACAAACTGGAAACACAAAGTTTAAGCCCTCGCTCAGTTTCTAATAAAAAAATTCCGTCCTGGGTAAAACGATAAACTACGTCCGACAGCAAGGCCTCTGATCAGGAGTTTTTGAGGAACGAGGAACCATCTCTTAATTGCTGGTGTTCCCAGGTGCACCCTGACTCGGGATGGTAACACCTGTTAGGGTCCAAGCTATGGGCAAATAGTTAACACCTAAAAGGGGTCAAAATACAATGAAACTATAAAAATAGGTTTTAATACAGAGCAATACATTTTTGAAAAAGAAAAATATTACCAGCAAGACATTTTTTTTAAAAATATTTCCAACAATACATTTTTTGAAACAAAAAATATTACCAGCAATAAAAATCTTGTAGGCATTAAATAAACCATTGAGGTTGATATACCGTAAAACAAAACAAACAAGTAAAAAAAAGAAAAAAAAAACATCAATAAGAACATTACATTAGTCTGAAGACCTTTTACAGAATAAAACGTGTTGTTATTCCAATTTTCGCACCCACTTTTCTTTTTAATTTTTTAATCATTTTATTTACCTTTTTTTTACCTTTTTTGTGGGTGTTTCTATTTCTGTACCAACCACGCCCAACGGCAGTTGTGTTTATCTTATTCTTTGCTCGTTTGGATTTTTAAAAAAATATATATATATACATATAAATAGCCAGGGTTGCGGAATAGCGCCTAAAACATGTTAAACAGACTTTTTTCTTTGAATTTTGTCTTTCAATTATCCATTTATCATATCAATTTATGAATATATTTTTAATCATTCAACCCCAAGCATGGCTACAAGGTCACTAAGATGAACTTAAAATCTAACTTCAAATCTGCTAAGCCTAAAGATTAGGCAAAAGGGGGGAAAATATTTAGAAACATTATGCAGTAATTCATCAGTTTCGTCATTATACAGTGTAACCCGAATATAAGAGAGTTGTCGGAACCGGAAGCAAAGTCTCTTATATCCGGGTTTTTCTTATATCCGGGTTTGGTCTATTATATATACATTAACACAGGCTCTAATTTTGGACCAGAGAAAATCTCTCTTATATCCGGGTTTATCTTATATCCGGGTCTCTTATATCCGGGTTTCTCTTATATCCAGGTTACACTGTAATTATTATTGAACGTATGACACCCTTGAGGAAGTGAAAGTCACTGAAATTCAAAGTTAGCTTGTAAATTAGTTTTTAAAAAAAGCAAAAAAAAAATCCTTCAATTTGAAGGCTATTTTTCGAAATCTATACTGTGGCCCTCCAAACTTTGACCAAAAGTAGAGTATCGTTTCATAGGAGATACAAACGACAAGTAGAAATTACTTATCTCTTATGTCAAGCAGTGTTCGCTGTTAGTGTGGGTCTTTCCGTGTGTTGAACCTAAAAGGGAATAGACGAGCATTCGGTTTTTTTTTCTTTTTGTCTGGTTTTGGCTGAGGAAGAAGTGACGTAGGGCGTTTCTGATTGGTCGATTGCTATTTCAAGATCAGCAGTGTTAACTCTTTATATGTCCGTTGTTGTGTGCTTGGCGGATTTTTGCTTCAGGATCGCCTGCCGGAATAGGTATTGTTTCGGTAGGGTCTCTTGGGTGAACAAGTATGATGTTGAAAGACCCTAAACTTGTCATGGCCCCAAGTCATAACATCATTGATGAGGTGATCCTGCGCACCCGTTGGAGTGTATTCATTATATGACTGAATGTACTTGCATATTTAAGGATGACCTAATACAGCTTATAATTTAAAAAACAAGGATCATAACATTCATCGAGTGATTGGTAGGTTAATGCATCTTTAAAATTTTGCTAGCGAAGGGATTTCGCCATTTTATATCATTAACTTTACTAATTTACTTTTTGTATGAATGATTCATTGTAATATAAATTGAACTGCACCACATATTTGATATATATATATATATATATATATATATATATATATATATATATATATATATATACAGATAAAAATCCCTGGTAAGCAATCCAAGTGAATCCTAGTAATATAAAATATTAAAACTGATCCACAGAAGAGAGCGCCTTGGTGTTGACAAGCCCGTTCTTGGCGAAATGGCCATATATCATATGGGATATTGATTTTAATCTATTTGTAATATATATATATATATATATATATATATATATATATATATATATATATATATATATATATATATATATATATTCCTGGTGTAACAGCAAAATTGTCCATTTATTAGATTAAGCTTTGGATCGTTGTATCTTAGAAATTATTCAAGATATCTTACTGGAATCCTCCGAGGTTTGTATAATACTATTGTACTCTATTTTGAGCAGTAAGAGTGTATAATTACTCTCCAAGCTTAACCAGAAGAATCGTAATGAAATCGATCATAAACGAAAATGACATGTTCATCCTTAATTAATCATAGCTAAGCATCTGAAGCTCATGAAGGATTGAAATAAATTTCATATATATATATATATATATATATATATATATATATATATATATATATATATATATATTTGTGTGTGTGTGTGTGTGTGTGTGTGTGTGTGTGTGTGTGTGTGTGTGTGTGTGTGTATGTATGTATTTTTCCTGGATCATTTTTCAACATTGAAGATGACCTTCGCGCTCTCTCTCTATCTATATATCTCTCCTCACTCTCTCTCTCTCTCTCTCTCTCTCTCACACACACACACACACTCACTTTCTGTCTCAGAGTAACAAGGTACCTCACAAGTTGCACGTACAATTTCATTTCCAAGTTTTTTTTCACTGCTCTTTGGACTGTCAGAGCTGAAACTCCTCTCTCACGTGCCAAACGTCTTATGGATTGAGTTGGATCTTTTCTAATTATATCTCTTTAGCTCTAAGTTGAAATGATGATCCCTCTTCATGTTGTGACCTCCTGATCCAGTTTTCCTCTCGACTGTTCCCTCTTTTTTAAACTTATTCACTGTTCTCTTGACAAAGTCCTGAATGATTTTTCCTTTCTCTTGTCATTTGGAAAAACAGTGGTACTGACACAAAACAATTTAAACCTGTCCCATTTATAGCTAAATAACTCAAAGGGCTTTTCAGTGATTATTAAGACAAATGGTATCAAGATGGCTAAACGTCGTATTTGAAAACCTGGAAAAAAGGAACTCAATTAGTTTAGTGTTTTTTTTGTTTTTTTTGTAGATATTAAACATTTTGTGGGATGGACAATTATGCTACTACACGATTTATTTGCCCAATTTTGTTGTTACACCTGGTATATATATATGTCATAGCTGAAACTTCTCTCTCACATACTAAACGTCTTATGGATTGAGTTGAATCTTTTCTAATTGATCTCTTTAGCTCTAAGTAGAAATGATGATCCCACTTCCTGTTGTGACCTCCTGATCCAGATTTCCTCTCTAGTGTTCCCTCTTTTTTAAACTTATTCACTGTTTTATCATTAACTTCTATATCTGTTTTCTGTATGAATGATTCATTGTAATGTAAATTGAACTGCACCACATACTTGATATTAAAAATAACTGATCCGACGTGCATTTTTCGGATAATAACTGTGACATTCCTGTATATATTGAACAGCTTATTTCATGCCATATTGACTGAAAAACCTACCAGTACAAAAGAATTCTCCATTGCCATATAAGTACAAAACGCACAATTTTAAAGTTTAAAATAATTCGACCTCAGCGTTGCGAGCGCACGCTCAAAAAAATATCTCTTACAAGTAACAACACATTTCTAAGAAAAAATTTCAGATTATAACCTACTCTTTCGATGTCCTGTTATTACCTGGAATTATAAAACAACAAATATTTTCTTACCTGATGATATCTGTAGGAACAAATGAAAGCTCGTAAATATATCAAAAAAGACCTTATTCAACTGGAATTTATAAACAGTGGTCATAACATTCATTTACAGGTTCGAGGTTAATGTCTTTTAGTAAATTTGTTTGCGAAGATGTATTCTCGCCATTTTTATCATTAACTTCTATATCTGTTTTCTGTATGAATGATTCATTGTAATGTAAATTGAACTGCACCACATACTTGATATATATATATATATATATATATATATACGTGTGTGTGTGTGTGTGTGTGTGTGTGTGTGTGTGTGTGTGTGTTTGTACGTACACTCAAATATGAATATCCAATTATAAAAGTTTAAAAATGATTAAAATATCCATTCCAAATTTCTCTTTGTTTACGTTTGGATACGAAACTCTGTGCAGATATGAAGAACTCCGAGAGATCTATGACGGCGAAAATTTCACTTGAAAAGCATGAAATTACCAACGCCTTTCTTTGTGGCCAAGCGGTCAGGCGCACCGGGCTAAACGTTCAATTCCTGTCGAAGAGCGCAATTTTTTTCTTTCATAATATTCCTCGAACATTCAGGCCGCTAGGCGAAAACTAATAAATATATTGTTTAATATACAACGGAAGCACCTACTCAAATACGCGTATGCACTAATAACAACGTTTAAAGTGATAATATATACAGATATATTCCGTGTCGTGAACTCATTTAAAAAGTGAGTAAAGCTCACGTGTAAACTAAACGTCGTTCAAGCGAATAAAGGCCATCTGCTCAAATGAGAGCAACGCATAAACAATTCGCCACAGAAGCAGGTTTGTCGTGGTCCATCTGTACAAAGAATGACTTTATTAAAGGTTTATTCTTCACGTAAATCAGAGAAATGACCTCGTCGTCGTCTCTCCTCTCTCTATCTCTGCCATTCTTTTGCTGTTTATTTTTTGTATGGAGTTCGGTCAGTTAATCACAAGCCCGTATATACTCCCACCCACACTGACACACCTTGTCAAATGTTCTCTTGTCTGCCACGGGCAAGAAAATTGAACATTTTGTTTCACGGCTTAATTAGTAGCGGGGTCGGGTGGGGTACAGTTGGGTTTTTTTGTTTTTTTTTCAAAAGCATTTTTGTCAGCCGTTACCAACCTTTGTTTAGGTGATTCATAGACAACTTAAACAGAACACTTTTTTTTATGTGTAGTATCGCTTCAGGACGTGAGCGATCACGACTCTCCACAACTTCCTACCCTTTTCGTAGCTTTTAACAATACTTTTTTTTCAGTTTCCTATGCCTCAGATTCCCTGTTCTGTTATCAGTTTACACAATCTCGTTAGGTAGGTTACACCCTGTTTCTTACTTACTTTCAAGGTCTTGTGAGTGTAAAAATCTCCAAACTTTATTTCCTCATTATATGTCATAATGCTTCAAATGTTGTTGTTTTTTCCCCGATTTATGTACAAGCGTTCTTTTTTGTTTACATTTTACCTGAAAACTTCTCGTATGCTCCGTCCATGGTATTCTCAGCATCCTTCTGCAGAATCATATCCCACGCCTCAAGTATCCTCTACATCTATTCACTCCTATGTAGGAGAATTGGTATTATATAGCGGTTGGGCATTCAATTCTTTATTTCTAGCGAAATTTTGATTCTATGCTGGAAGTTTATCTTTTCCTATTGAGGGACACCTTCGGTTTTCGATGTGACATTTTCTTCTCAGAGACCTGATCCAAAACCAGAATAAAATGCTTGAAAAATATTTCTCTGGCTCTCTCAACCCTCCACTCCCCACATATATATATATATATATATATATATATATATATATATATATATATATATGGTGACCCAAAAAAATGGGAACTTTTTAACAATCCAATAAAACCAAGAGTGATGGAAGAAAAATATTTAATTCATAGTAATTGAAACCTTAAAACATGCCATTTAAGAAACAATGATGGAATTTTCATTTTTTTAAAATTACGTCCTGTAGATGGCGTCCTCCTGTACGAATGCATTCTTGAAATCTGCTGTTGAGATTCCTCATTGACTGCTGCAACATCTCAGCTGGGATACTGTGAATTTCATTCTTGTTACTATAATGGCGAAATGTTTACTTGCTCAATGTCACTGTTTCGCAGTGTTGCCACTTGCTCATGTCTGGCAATATTCCCGTTTTTTTGGGTCACCATATAGATATATATATATATATATATATATATATATATATATATATATATATATATATATATATATATACGAGGGTCATTCAATAAATACGGTGAATTTTCGGTATAAGGACTTGTAATACAGATAGAAGCTTACTTTTTTTATATTTTTCAACGTAGTCTCCCAGCACTGTCACAGACTTTTCCCATCTGGGCACAAGCTTCCGTATTCCCTCAGCGTAAAAATCTTTGGACTGATGTCTCAGCCAGTCGTTCACAACACTTTTGACTTCATCGTCACTTTTAAACTTCGTGCCTCTCGTGAACGCTTTCAAGGGACCAAACAGTTGAAAGTCTGAAGGCGCAAGGTCTGGGCTGTAAGGGGGATGAGGGAGCAGTTCCCAGCCCAGCTCGTTGATGGTCTGCACCGTTTGGGCTGCTGTGTGAGGCCTTGCGTTGTCATGATGCAAGATGACTCCTTCTGACTGATGACCCCTGTGTCTGTCCCAACAGATAAGCTCAAAGTCCTTGCAATGTCACCCACTGTCACCCTTCTGTCAGACTGAATGAGGTCATTGACTGATTCGATCACCTCAGGAGACCTCACTTCTGTAGGCCTCCCAGGCCTCTCTTCATCCTCAACACGGCTCCGTCCTTCTTTAAACAATTTAGCCCACTTGTATTGTAGACATTTTTTGTCTGAAACATGTGGCACCATACACAGTTGACATTCTCCTATGAATTTCAACTGGTTTGCACCGTTCAGCAACCCAAAACGTGATAACTGACCGCTGTTCAATCCTGGAGCATGCTACTTGGTCGGCCATCTTTGTTAATCGCCAAAATTTATTTTTATAATTAAATTTACAATTTTAGTTTCAGTTTTGTAACAGGATTATTCAATCATATTTGGTAGTATTATATATATATATATATATATATATATATATATATATATATATATATATATATATATATATATATATATATGAATATAAATAATAAGAAAGAACAGTAAGATTTATAATCTGGTGTTCTTAGAAATTATTTTTATTTTTCAAAAAACAGAGCTTGATACAAACAGTAGAGCAAAATATTATAATTATTTTCTTTTTTAAAAATATGATTCCATCACAACACAGAAAATTTCTGTTACAAAACTGAAACTAAAATTGTAAATTTAATTATAAAAATTAATCTTAAAATCCAGAACTTCGTTCCATTGTCAAGCGATGCTAGGAATATATATATATATATATATATATATATATATATATATATGAAAGATTTCTCAGAGTTAACCTGTAGAAAAAGACAATAGGAAAACTGTAATATTAGCTGAGATGTTGCATCCAATGTTTTAATAAATTCATTTCGTTTTTGCCTTGAAAAAGTCCACATTTGACGAAACACGTTGGCTAATATTACAGTTTTCCTATTGTTTTTTACATTTATATATATATATATATATATATATATATATATATATATATATATATATATATAAAACAACTAAAAAGTTGTAAATTAAAGAATATATAATGTATATATATATATTTATATATATATATATATATACATATATATATGTATACTTTTTAAATTTTTCTTTATTATCGGATATTACATAAAAAATGTAAAAAAAACGCTACACATATGTTGTCATGTTTCAATGTGCATTAACACATCTCATCAGTATATTGCTCTATTTTTGTACTGAGCCCTTTTTTAAATTGTATGTTACGAGGGGCTGAATAATATATATATATATATATATATATATATATATATATATATATATATATATAATTTAACTTATGTATATATATAAATATGACGCATACTTATATATATATGTATATATATATATATATATATATATATATATATATAAATTTAACTTATGTATATATATAAATATGACGCATACATATATATATATATATATATATATATATATATATATATAAATTTAACTTATGTATATATATAAATATGACGCATATATATATATATATATATATATATATATATATATATATATAAATTTAACTTATATATATATATAAATGTAACGCATATATATATATATATATATATATATATATATATATATATATATATATATATATATAAACTTATAAATATAAGTAATAATACTCGTCTGGAAAAACCTTAGGTGTTTTGGCTTGTAAATGAACAAACCAATACCCAAGGAAAAATAAGGGATAAAAAACGAAAGAACTAAGAACATGTAATTGAGGCAAAAACAATCGTCCAGAATCCATTCTCAGAGTCCAAAGAAAAAAAAACAAACAACACGAGTAAAGTAAAAATAACTAATTTTTTGATACACTAAGTAGAGCCAATCTAAATATGAACCTAAAGAGCCAGTCAAACCTACCTAGGTTTCAGCTACGCGGATGGCCAGCGTACCCTGACGATCCGCGTAGGTGAAACCTAGGTAGGTTTGCCTGGCTCTTTAGGTTCACACACACACACACACACATATATATATATATATATATATGACTCATTATTTCAAAATGTTTCAATAGTAGAGTAGTCTGTTGAACAGTAAACGTTATAAACACATTCAAAAGCCTGCTCTAAATTCTGTACATTACTGCCGTTTGTCTACTTCCGTTACAAATCAACTTTTTATCATTATTATTATTTACTTTATTTTCATTCGTTTTTAATAACAAGAAAGCATTATTTATTCATTCGAGCTAGCTCGGATATTCATGAGTCTATCGCGCCGAACATCACAGGCCTGCTTCAAAGTTGAAAGTTCATTAAGGTGGCATCTTGTGTCATTACATAGTTTGGTCAATATAGATGGCTGCTGGGTGACCAACTCGTCCTGAGCCATAGCTAGATGCCCAGAGCAGTAGGTCACTCGCAATTCTTGATTTGCTCGCCAAGAGTGTCCTGCAAAGTGCATTCTGTGTTCATGTAAGATTGTAGAAATATCAGGGATGATTCCATAGAGCTGTGATTTAGTTGGATATTGTCGCCCTCGGGTATTAAGTATAAGTCTCAGCGTCCGTGTGTAGGTTCCATCAAGGGTTTTAGTTAATGACCAAAGCAGTGACACTCTAAAACCTACTCTACAGTGGTTGTCTGGTAGATCAGATTTCTAGACTGAATCAATTTTATTCAAGACGGCACAGGCTTTAACTCAAAATTTTCCTCCAACGTACAATATCGACTGGTTGGATATATTGAGGAATCGGAGAGCCGAGTTCGAATTCCAGTCGAATCCATTACATTCACTTACATGCTAATACCCTTGGGAAAGGTATGAATCCTCTTCTTCTCTCCCCCAGTTATGGGTAAATAGAAAGACAGACCGGGTTCTATAGCCTTTGTAGTGACTACTCCGATACACCACGCCCACAAAATACTTAATAATTATTGGCTAGAAAATAAGTTCTGTTTACTACAGGACAATTTATCCATCGCAGTAGCAACACCAAATTTTCTGCCATTGACTTTGCCACACTTGGTTTAGTAAAAATTCAGTGATTGGTTGATTTTTGACCAATCGTATAATTTAAACATTCCATTCGATATTTTTCCCGCTCCTCTCTGGAGCCTACTCAAAAAGTATAAATACCACGAAAATAAAACAATAGAACAGTAGTAGAACAAATAAATCAACAGAGCTCAACTACGTACGTGTACCTACATTCTTCTACTCACACACACACAGACACACAAAACTACAATTGCACTACGCTGTGAACTGTCTGTCCAAAAGCCAAGTAACAAACTCAAAATTCTGTTATCCTTTTGTACAAGCTTTTTCATACTTGAACTCAGTTATCATTTATCACTGAACTCTGAACATTTAAACAAGAAAGTTCTTTAATACATATTTTCAATCTTGAATCAGTACAAGGGAAACTACTTCTTTTTTTAAATTTTATTTCATCAAGCACGATTGTTGTACTCGTCTATTTTCAATACATTTTATTGTTGATTACTACATAATCTCTTGTTATTTCTTCCTTGTGTCTTTTGCAAATTTAAATGTGATGTGCTAATCAAAAACGAACTTCACCAAAGCCTTCTTAACAATTCTAAACCAAATCTAATTAGCACGCCACACCTTTGATGGCAACTGGTCTACCTCAGAAAGAAATGGCAATCTACTGCGAGAAAAATCTGATCGCCTAAGCGTTTATCACGCATAGCACATAGCTAACTTCATAACTGGTTTTAAATCTGGGGAACGTCAAATATGTAAGTCTTTAAATGACGAGTAGCTGATTTATTGAGTAGTTTCGGTCTCACTGAGTTAACTTATCGTCTGCCTGAATATGAAAGGTTGGATGGCAAGTCGAGGACTGTCTTCTTGATGCAGTCTTTGATCAACGGGAGAATAAATGAAATCTATCAGGAGGAAACTGATGGACTGCTACTTATAACCTGTTCTGAGAATAGATGGAGGCAGAGAGACAATCAACTCGGGATAAGCAATTCCCTTCCTGCATCGTTAATAGTTTAAAAATAAAAACAAAAATGGAAAAATAGCGTCTCTCCAGACACAAACAATAAACATTTACTGGGGTATATCATGTCTGACTTATTCCAGGAAGGTTATGGCGATATTCCAAGCGTAGCTTAGATGTGGCACAAGGCCGAAAGTAAGGGGCACCCAGTGAGGATCGAACTCACTACTCAGTCGTAATTGTTCTAGCGAGCCAAGCTTGCTAACCATTACACCGCCTCAAGATGCCCAAGTGATTTTCCAAGCGTAGCTTAGATGTGGCACAAGGCCGAATGTAAGGGGCACCCAGTGTGGATCGAACTCACTACTCAGTCATAATTGTTCTAGCGAGCCAAGCTTGCTAACCAGTACACCGCCTCGAGAGGCTCAAATGATTTTCTATGATAGCTTAGATGTGGCACAAGGCCGAAAGTAAGAGGCACCCAGTGAGGATCAAACTCAGTACTCAGTCGTAATTGTTCTAGCGAGCCAAGCTTGCTAACCATTACACTGCCTCGAGGTGCCCAATTCCAGGAAGGTTATAACACCGGCGTCATCCGCGTTTTCAGAACTTTTTTTTTTAAAAAGAAGAAAAAAGAAAGAAAGAAAGAAAGAAAGAAAAAGGCGCCCACAGTATTTATTCTCAAGTTTAATTCCCTCTCGAGGTTTCTTTCTGACAAAGCAACACTGTTCGATTCGATGAAAGCAATATAGCCATAGCAAGCACCGGATGTGACGTGCTTGAAAGGAAATGCGCATGCTCGCTCTGAACAGGATTTAAATCGACGACATCCAAAAATACAATAGACAACCGAGGAAAGCCACAGAGAACAGAGAAGAAACAAGGAAAAAAATTCTTTTCATTTTTAAATCATTGGGTGGAGAATATGCGTTGCTTGATTTTAACTTAATTAAATTAAATCAAATTACATACGAAGCAATAAACTTCGTTATGTAACAGTGCGAACAAAGTGGGTGCAATTTACCCTCAACAACAGGAGGACCAACTAGATAAAGAAAACCTGATTCCTCTATTCCAGTGTTTCACAACCTATTTTTTCTCCAGGGCGAACATGGAGAAGAACTAAAACTCTGGGAGACGCACTTAAAATTTTAATAATGAAAAATTAGTCATATAATTCTTTAAAGACTTGAACTGTCATCCGCTATACTTGGCTTAAGCAAGAAAATTACTTTTAATGGTTACCATTTTTGGTTCCAAATAAGATTAACAGGACAGTTTTCAATTAAACGGATTTATGATGAATCTATTTTTTTAAAGAGAGGCCAATAAGAACTGATTTAAATCCCTTAAAGAAGGCAAAAGGGGAAAGAGTTTCCATTCCTTCGTAAAGATTGAAGAATTTACCATCAAGTTTAAAACGTCAAATGACAAAGATTTGAGTCGGGGAATGGTGCCTCTAACTTTTTAAAAATAAAGATAAAAATAATTCATTTCTGTTAAGTTGCGGCGTACTTGGTTACTTATCAGGGCGAATTGGAAGGCCTAAGCAGCCCGGTTGAGAAATGCTGCTGCGTTCTATTGAATATTGACTATAGTATTTAATTTTATGTTCGAGTAATTTAAACCCAAGACTGCTTAATGGTTAAGAATACAATTAAAATTAATTTATTCTAATTCCATGTTAGACCACGTAATTCCCCAGTAAGAATCTCAAAGTATCGACCGATACATTCTTCAGCCGTTGTAATGTGTCCAATCCAGAGGAAATATTAGATACTTTCTAATGAAAAAAAAATCAGTGGCGTTTACTTTCTATGTAAATTGGGCCCGACTGTGACATATCCACAAGATTGCATCATCTTCATTCTCTTCCTATTCTTATTGTAAGAAGTTCCATTCAGACAGCTTCTTCCCAAGAACTGCCGCTTTGCGAAACAGATTCCCGGCAGGATGTTTTCCCAATCACTACACTCTTGACCTCTTCAAGTCCAGGGTTAACCGTTATCTTTTCCTTTCGTATTCCTATTGTAAGAAGTAAGTTCCATTCAGACAGATTCTTCCCAAGAACTGCTGCTTTGTGAAACAGATTCCCGGCAGGATGTTTTCCCAATCACTACAATCTTGACCTCTTCAAGTCCAGGGTTAACCGTTATCTTTTCCTTTCGTATTCCTATTGTAAGAAGTAAGTTCCATTCAGACAGATTCTTCCCAAGAACTGCTGCTTTGTGAAACAGATTCCCGGCAGGATGTTTTCCCAATCACTACAATCTTGACCTCTTCAAGTCCAGGGTTAACCGTTATCTTTTCCTTTCGTATTCCTATTGTAAGAAGTAAGTTTCATTCAGACAGATTCTTCCCAAGAATTGCTGCTTTGTGAAACAGATTCCCGGCAGGATGTTTTCCCAATCACTACAATCTTGACCTCTTCAAGTCCAGGGTTAACCGTTATCTTTTCCTTTCGTATTCCTATTGTAAGAAGTAAGTTCCATTCAGACAGATTCTTCCCAAGAACTGCTGCTTTGTGAAACAGATTCCCGGCAGGATGTTTTCCCAATCACTACAATCTTGACCTCTTCAAGTCCAGGGTTAACCGTTATCTTTTCCTTTCGTATTCCTATTGTAAGAAGTAAGTTCCATTCAGACAGATTCTTCCCAAGAACTGCTGCTTTGTGAAACAGACTCCCGGCAGGATGTTTTCCCAATCACTACACTCTTGACCTCTTCAAGTCCAGGGTTAACCGTTATCTTTTCCTTTCGTATTCCTATTGCAAGAAGTAAGTTTCATTCAGACAGATTCTTCCCAAGAAGTGCTGCTTTGTGAAACAGATTCCCGGCAGGATGTTTTCCCAATCACTACAATCTTGACCTCTTCAAGTCCAGGGTTAACCGTTATATTTTCCTTTCGTATTCCTATTGTAAGAAGTAAGTTTCATTCAGACAGATTCTTCCCAAGAACTGCTGCTTTGTGAAACAGATTCCCGGCAGGATGTTTTCCCAATCACTACAATCTTGACCTCTTCAAGTGCAGGGTTAACCGTTATCTTTTCCTTTCGTATTCCTATTGTAAGAAGTAAGTTTCATTCAGACAGATTCTTCCCAAGAATTGCTGCTTTGTGAAACAGATTCCCGGCAGGATGTTTTCCCAATCACTACATTCTTGACCTCTTCAAGTCCAGGGTTAACCGTTATCTTTTCCTTTCGTATTCCTATTGTAAGAAGTAAGTTTCATTCAGACAGATTCTTCCCAAGAACTGCTGCTTTGTGAAACAGACTCCCGGCAGGATGTTTTCCCAATCACTACACTCTTGACCTCTTCAAGTCCAGGGTTAACCGTTATCTTTTCCTTTCGTATTCCTATTGTAAGAAGTAAGTTCCATTCAGACAGATTCTTCCCAAGAACTGCTGCTTTGTGAAACAGATTCCCGGCAGGATGTTTTCCCAATCACTACAATCTTGACCTCTTCAAGTCCAGGGTTAACCGTTATCTTTTCCTTTCGTATTCCTATTGTAAGAAGTAAGTTCCATTCAGACAGATTCTTCCCAAGAACTTTTGCTTTGTGAAACAGATTCCCGGCAGGATGTTTTCCCAATCACTACAATCTTGACCTCTTCAAGTCCAGGGTTAACCGTTATCTTTTCCTTTCCTATTCCTATTGTAAGAAGTAAGTTTCATTCAGACAGATTCTTCCCAAGAATTGCTGCTTTGTGAAACAGATTCCCGGCAGGATGTTTTCCCAGTTACTACAATCTTGACCTCTTCAAGTCCAGGGTTAACCGTTATCTTTTCCTTTCGTATTCCTATTGTAAGAAGTAAGTTTCATTCAGACAGATTCTTCCCAAGAAGTGCTGCTTTGTGAAACAGATTCCCGGCAGGATGTTTTCCCAGTTACTACAATCTTGACCTCTTCAAGTCCAGGGTTAACCGTTATCTTTTCCTTTCGTATTCCTATTGTAAGAAGTAAGTTTCATTCAGACAGATTCTTCCCAAGAAGTGCTGCTTTGTGAAACAGATTCCCGGCAGGATGTTTTCCCAATCACTACAATCTTGACCTCTTCAAGTCCAGGGTTAACCGTTATCTTTTCCTTTCGTATTCCTATTGTAAGAAGTAAGTTCCATTCGGACAGCTTCTTCGCAAGAACTGCTGCTTTGTGAAACAGATTCCCGGCAGGATGTTTTCCCAATCACTACAATCTTGACCTCTTCAAGTCCAGGGTTAACCGTTATCTTTTCCTTTCGTATTCCTATTGTAAGAAGTAAGTTCCATTCAGACAGATTCTTCCCAAGAATTGCTGCTTTGTGAAACAGACTCCCGGCAGGATGTTTTCCCAATCACTACAATCTTGACCTCTTCAAGTCCAGGGTTAACCGTTATCTTTTCCTTTCGTATTCCTATTGTAAGAAGTAAGTTCCATTCAGACAGATTCTTCCCAAGAACTGCTGCTTTGTGAAACAGATTCCCGGCAGGATGTTTTCCCAATCACTACAATCTTGACCTCTTCAAGTCCAGGGTTAACCATTATCTTTTCCTTTCGTATTCCTATTGTAAGAAGTAAGTTTCATTCAGACAGATTCTTCCCAAGAACTGCTGCTTTGTGAAACAGATTCCCGGCAGGATGTTTTCCCAGTTACTACAATCTTGACCTCTTCAAGTCCAGAGTTAACCGTTATCTTTTCCTTTCGTATTCCTATTGTAAGAAGTAAGTTTCATTCAGACAGATTCTTCCCAAGAACTGCTGCTTTGTGAAACAGATTCCCGGCAGGATGTTTTCCCAGTTACTACAATCTTGACCTCTTCAAGTCCAGGGTTAACCGTTATCTTTTCCTTTCGTATTCCTATTGTAAGAAGTAAGTTCCATTCAGACAGATTCTTCCCAAGAACTGCTGCTTTGTGAAACAGACTCCCGGCAGGATGTTTTCCCAATCACTACACACTTGACCTCTTCAAGTCCAGGGTTAACCGTTATCTTTTCCTTTCGTATTCCTATTGTAAGAAGTAAGTTTCATTCAGACAGATTCTTCCCAAGAAGTGCTGCTTTGTGAAACAGATTCCCGGCAGGATGTTTTCCCAATCACTACACTCTTGACCTCTTCAAGTCCAGGGTTAACCGTTATCTTTTCCTTTCGTATTCCTATTGTAAGAAGTAAGTTCCATTCAGACAGATTCTTCCCAAGAACTGCTGCTTTGTGAAACAGATTCCCGGCAGGATGTTTTCCCAATCACTACAATCTTGACCTCTTCAAGTCCAGGGTTAACCGTTATCTTTTCCTTTCGTATTCCTATTGTAAGAAGTAAGTTCCATTCAGACAGATTCTTCCCAAGAACTGCTGCTTTGTGAAACAGACTCCCGGCAGGATGTTTTCCCAATCACTACACTCTTGACCTCTTCAAGTCCAGGGTTAACCGTTATCTTTTCCTTTCGTATTCCTATTGCAAGAAGTAAGTTTCATTCAGACAGATTCTTCCCAAGAAGTGCTGCTTTGTGAAACAGATTCCCGGCAGGATGTTTTCCCAATCACTACAATCTTGACCTCTTCAAGTCCAGGGTTAACCGTTATCTTTTCCTTTCGTATTCCTATTGTAAGAAGTAAGTTTCATTCAGACAGATTCTTCCCAAGAACTGCTGCTTTGTGAAACAGATTCCCGGCAGGATGTTTTCCCAATCACTACAATCTTGACCTCTTCAAGTGCAGGGTTAACCGTTATCTTTTCCTTTCGTATTCCTATTGTAAGAAGTAAGTTTCATTCAGACAGATTCTTCCCAAGAATTGCTGCTTTGTGAAACAGATTCCCGGCAGGATGTTTTCCCAATCACTACAATCTTGACCTCTTCAAGTCCAGGGTTAACCGTTATCTTTTCCTTTCGTATTCCTATTGTAAGAAGTAAGTTTCATTCAGACAGATTCTTCCCAAGAACTGCTGCTTTGTGAAACAGACTCCCGGCAGGATGTTTTCCCAATCACTACACTCTCGACCTCTTCAAGTCCAGGGTTAACCGTTATCTTTTCCTTTCGTATTCCTATTGTAAGAAGTAAGTTTCATTCAGACAGATTCTTCCCAAGAACTGCTGCTTTGTGAAACAGACTCCCGGCAGGATGTTTTCCCAATCACTACAATCTTGACCTCTTCAAGTCCAGGGTTAACCGTTATCTTTTCCTTTCGTATTCCTATTGTAAGAAGTAAGTTTCATTCAGACAGATTCTTCTCAAGAATTGCTGCTTTGTGAAACAGACTCCCGGCAGGATGTTTTCCCAATCACTACAATCTTGACCTCTTCAAGTCCAGGGTTAACCGTTATCTTTTCCTTTCGTATTCCTATTGTAAGAAGTAAGTTTCATTCAGACAGATTCTTCCCAAGAACTGCTGCTTTGTGAAACAGACTCCCGGCAGGATGTTTTCCCAATCACTACAATCTTGACCTCTTCAAGTCCAGGGTTAACCGTTATCTTTTCCTTTCGTATTCCTATTGTAAGAAGTAAGTTTCATTCAGACAGATTCTTCCCAAGAATTGCTGCTTTGTGAAACAGACTCCCGGCAGGAAGTTTTCCCAATCACTACAATCTTGACCTCTTCAAGTCCAGGGTTAACCGTTATCTTTTCCTTTCGTATTCCTATTGTAAGAAGTAAGTTTCATTCAGACAGATTCTTCCCAAGAATTGCTGCTTTGTGAAACAGACTCCCGGCAGGATGTTTTCCCAATCACTACAATCTTGACCTCTTCAAGTCCAGGGTTAACCGTTATCTTTTCCTTTCGTATTCCTATTGTAAGAAGTAAGTTTCATTCAGACAGATTCTTCCCAAGAATTGCTGCTTTGTGAAACAGACTCCCGGCAGGATGTTTTCCCAATCACTACAATCTTGACCTCTTCAAGTCCAGGGTTAACCGTTATCTTTTCCTTTCGTATTCCTATTGTAAGAAGTAAGTTTCATTCAGACAGATTCTTCCCAAGAATTGCTGCTTTGTGAAACAGACTCCCGGCAGGATGTTTTCCCAATCACTACAATCTTGACCTCTTCAAGTCCAGGGTTAACCGTTATCTTTTCCTTTCCTATTCCTATTGTAAGAAGTAAGTTTCATTCAGACAGATTCTTCCCAAGAATTGCTGCTTTGTGAAACAGACTCCCGGCAGGATGTTTTCCCAATCACTACAATCTTGACCTCTTCAAGTCCAGGGTTAACCGTTATCTTTTCCTTTCGTATTCCTATTGTAAGAAGTAAGTTTCATTCAGACAGATTCTTCCCAAGAATTGCTGCTTTGTGAAACAGACTCCCGGCAGGATGTTTTCCCAATCACTACAATCTTGACCTCTTCAAGTCCAGGGTTAACCGTTATCTTTTCCTTTCCTATTCCTATTGTAAGAAGTAAGTTTCATTCAGACAGATTCTTCCCAAGAATTGCTGCTTTGTGAAACAGACTCCCGGCATGATGTTTTCCCAATCACTACAATCTTGACCTCTTCAAGTCCAGGGTTAACCGTTATCTTTTCCTTTCGTATTCCTATTGTAAGAAGTAAGTTTCATTCAGACAGATTCTTCCCAAGAACTGCTGCTTTGTGAAACAGACTCCCGGCAGGATGTTTTCCCAATCACTACAATCTTGACCTCTTCAAGTCCAGGGTTAACCGTTATCTTTTCCTTTCGTATTCCTATTGTAAGAAGTAAGTTTTATTCAGACAAATTCTTCCAAAGAACTGCTGCTTTGTGAAACAGACTCCCGGCAGGATGTTTTCCCAGTCACTACAATCTTGACCTCTTCAAGTCCAGGGTTAACCGTTATCTTTTCCTTTCGTATTCCTATTGTAAGAAGTAAGTTTCATTCAGACAGATTCTTCCCAAGAATTGCTGCTTTGTGAAACAGACTCCCGGCAGGATGTTTTCCCAATCACTACAATCTTGACCACTTCAAGTCCAGGGTTAACCGTTAACTTTTCCTTTCGTATTCCTATTGCAAGAAGTAAGTTTCATTCAGACAGATTCTTCCCAAGAAGTGCTGCTTTGTGAAACAGATTCCCGGCAGGATGTTTTCCCAGTTACTACAATCTTGACCTCTTCAAGTCCAGGGTTAACCGTTATCTTTTCCTTTCGTATTCCTATTGTAAGAAGTAAGTTTCATTCAGACAGATTCTTCCCAAGAAGTGCTGCTTTGTGAAACAGATTCCCGGCAGGATGTTTTCCCAATCACTACAATCTTGACCTCTTCAAGTCCAGGGTTAACCGTTATCTTTTCCTTTCGTATTCCTATTGTAAGAAGTAAGTTCCATTCGGACAGCTTCTTCGCAAGAACTGCTGCTTTGTGAAACAGATTCCCGGCAGGATGTTTTCCCAATCACTACAATCTTGACCTCTTCAAGTCCAGGGTTAACCGTTATCTTTTCCTTTCGTATTCCTATTGTAAGAAGTAAGTTTCATTCAGACAGATTCTTCCCAAGAATTGCTGCTTTGTGAAACAGACTCCCGGCAGGATGTTTTCCCAATCACTACAATCTTGACCTCTTCAAGTCCAGGGTTAACCGTTATCTTTTCCTTTCGTATTCCTATTGTAAGAAGTAAGTTTCATTCAGACAGATTCTTCCCAAGAATTGCTGCTTTGTGAAACAGACTCCCGGCAGGATGTTTTCCCAATCACTACAATCTTGACCTCTTCAAGTCCAGGGTTAACCGTTATCTTTTCCTTTCGTATTCCTATTGTAAGAAGTAAGTTTCATTCAGACAGATTCTTCCCAAGAATTGCTGCTTTGTGAAACAGACTCCCGGCAGGATGTTTTCCCAATCACTACAATCTTGACCTCTTCAAGTCCAGGGTTAACCGTTATCTTTTCCTTTCGTATTCCTATTGTAAGAAGTAAGTTTCATTCAGACAGATTCTTCCCAAGAATTGCTGCTTTGTGAAACAGACTCCCGGCAGGATGTTTTCCCAATCACTACAATCTTGACCTCTTCAAGTCCAGGGTTAACCGTTATCTTTTCCTTTCCTATTCCTATTGTAAGAAGTAAGTTTCATTCAGACAGATTCTTCCCAAGAATTGCTGCTTTGTGAAACAGACTCCCGGCATGATGTTTTCCCAATCACTACAATCTTGACCTCTTCAAGTCCAGGGTTAACCGTTATCTTTTCCTTTCGTATTCCTATTGTAAGAAGTAAGTTTCATTCAGACAGATTCTTCCCAAGAACTGCTGCTTTGTGAAACAGACTCCCGGCAGGATGTTTTCCCAATCACTACAATCTTGACCTCTTCAAGTCCAGGGTTAACCGTTATCTTTTCCTTTCGTATTCCTATTGTAAGAAGTAAGTTTTATTCAGACAAATTCTTCCAAAGAACTGCTGCTTTGTGAAACAGACTCCCGGCAGGATGTTTTCCCAGTCACTACAATCTTGACCTCTTCAAGTCCAGGGTTAACCGTTATCTTTTCCTTTCGTATTCCTATTGTAAGAAGTAAGTTTCATTCAGACAGATTCTTCCCAAGAATTGCTGCTTTGTGAAACAGACTCCCGGCAGGATGTTTTCCCAATCACTACAATCTTGACCACTTCAAGTCCAGGGTTAACCGTTAACTTTTCCTTTCGTATTCCTATTGCAAGAAGTAAGTTTCATTCAGACAGATTCTTCCCAAGAAGTGCTGCTTTGTGAAACAGATTCCCGGCAGGATGTTTTCCCAGTTACTACAATCTTGACCTCTTCAAGTCCAGGGTTAACCGTTATCTTTTCCTTTCGTATTCCTATTGTAAGAAGTAAGTTTCATTCAGACAGATTCTTCCCAAGAAGTGCTGCTTTGTGAAACAGATTCCCGGCAGGATGTTTTCCCAATCACTACAATCTTGACCTCTTCAAGTCCAGGGTTAACCGTTATCTTTTCCTTTCGTATTCCTATTGTAAGAAGTAAGTTCCATTCGGACAGCTTCTTCGCAAGAACTGCTGCTTTGTGAAACAGATTCCCGGCAGGATGTTTTCCCAATCACTACAATCTTGACCTCTTCAAGTCCAGGGTTAACCGTTATCTTTTCCTTTCGTATTCCTATTGTAAGAAGTAAGTTCCATTCAGACAGATTCTTCCCAAGAACTGCTGCTTTGTGAAACAGACTCCCGGCAGGATGTTTTCCCAATCACTACACACTTGACCTCTTCAAGTCCAGGGTTAACCGTTATCTTTTCCTTTCGTATTCCTATTGTAAGAAGTAAGTTTCATTCAGACAGATTCTTCCCAAGAAGTGCTGCTTTGTGAAACAGATTCCCGGCAGGATGTTTTCCCAATCACTACACTCTTGACCTCTTCAAGTCCAGGGTTAACCGTTATCTTTTCCTTTCGTATTCCTATTGTAAGAAGTAAGTTCCATTCAGACAGATTCTTCCCAAGAACTGCTGCTTTGTGAAACATATTCCCGGCAGGATGTTTTCCCAATCACTACAATCTTGACCTCTTCAAGTCCAGGGTTAACCGTTATCTTTTCCTTTCGTATTCCTATTGTAAGAAGTAAGTTCCATTCAGACAGATTCTTCCCAAGAACTGCTGCTTTGTGAAACAGACTCCCGGCAGGATGTTTTCCCAATCACTACACTCTTGACCTCTTCAAGTCCAGGGTTAACCGTTATCTTTTCCTTTCGTATTCCTATTGCAAGAAGTAAGTTTCATTCAGACAGATTCTTCCCAAGAAGTGCTGCTTTGTGAAACAGATTCCCGGCAGGATGTTTTCCCAATCACTACAATCTTGACCTCTTCAAGTCCAGGGTTAACCGTTATCTTTTCCTTTCGTATTCCTATTGTAAGAAGTAAGTTTCATTCAGACAGATTCTTCCCAAGAACTGCTGCTTTGTGAAACAGATTCCCGGCAGGATGTTTTCCCAATCACTACAATCTTGACCTCTTCAAGTGCAGGGTTAACCGTTATCTTTTCCTTTCGTATTCCTATTGTAAGAAGTAAGTTTCATTCAGACAGATTCTTCCCAAGAATTGCTGCTTTGTGAAACAGATTCCCGGCAGGATGTTTTCCCAATCACTACAATCTTGACCTCTTCAAGTCCAGGGTTAACCGTTATCTTTTCCTTTCGTATTCCTATTGTAAGAAGTAAGTTTCATTCAGACAGATTCTTCCCAAGAACTGCTGCTTTGTGAAACAGACTCCCGGCAGGATGTTTTCCCAATCACTACACTCTTGACCTCTTCAAGTCCAGGGTTAACCGTTATCTTTTCCTTTCGTATTCCTATTGTAAGAAGTAAGTTTCATTCAGACAGATTCTTCCCAAGAACTGCTGCTTTGTGAAACAGACTCCCGGCAGGATGTTTTCCCAATCACTACAATCTTGACCTCTTCAAGTCCAGGGTTAACCGTTATCTTTTCCTTTCGTATTCCTATTGTAAGAAGTAAGTTTCATTCAGACAGATTCTTCTCAAGAATTGCTGCTTTGTGAAACAGACTCCCGGCAGGATGTTTTCCCAATCACTACAATCTTGACCTCTTCAAGTCCAGGGTTAACCGTTATCTTTTCCTTTCGTATTCCTATTGTAAGAAGTAAGTTTCATTCAGACAGATTCTTCCCAAGAACTGCTGCTTTGTGAAACAGACTCCCGGCAGGATGTTTTCCCAATCACTACAATCTTGACCTCTTCAAGTCCAGGGTTAACCGTTATCTTTTCCTTTCGTATTCCTATTGTAAGAAGTAAGTTTCATTCAGACAGATTCTTCCCAAGAATTGCTGCTTTGTGAAACAGACTCCCGGCAGGAAGTTTTCCCAATCACTACAATCTTGACCTCTTCAAGTCCAGGGTTAACCGTTATCTTTTCCTTTCGTATTCCTATTGTAAGAAGTAAGTTTCATTCAGACAGATTCTTCCCAAGAATTGCTGCTTTGTGAAACAGACTCCCGGCAGGATGTTTTCCCAATCACTACAATCTTGACCTCTTCAAGTCCAGGGTTAACCGTTATCTTTTCCTTTCGTATTCCTATTGTAAGAAGTAAGTTTCATTCAGACAGATTCTTCCCAAGAATTGCTGCTTTGTGAAACAGACTCCCGGCAGGATGTTTTCCCAATCACTACAATCTTGACCTCTTCAAGTCCAGGGTTAACCGTTATCTTTTCCTTTCGTATTCCTATTGTAAGAAGTAAGTTTCATTCAGACAGATTCTTCCCAAGAATTGCTGCTTTGTGAAACAGACTCCCGGCAGGATGTTTTCCCAATCACTACAATCTTGACCTCTTCAAGTCCAGGGTTAACCGTTATCTTTTCCTTTCCTATTCCTATTGTAAGAAGTAAGTTTCATTCAGACAGATTCTTCCCAAGAATTGCTGCTTTGTGAAACAGACTCCCGGCAGGATGTTTTCCCAATCACTACAATCTTGACCTCTTCAAGTCCAGGGTTAACCGTTATCTTTTCCTTTCGTATTCCTATTGTAAGAAGTAAGTTTCATTCAGACAGATTCTTCCCAAGAATTGCTGCTTTGTGAAACAGACTCCCGGCAGGATGTTTTCCCAATCACTACAATCTTGACCTCTTCAAGTCCAGGGTTAACCGTTATCTTTTCCTTTCCTATTCCTATTGTAAGAAGTAAGTTTCATTCAGACAGATTCTTCCCAAGAATTGCTGCTTTGTGAAACAGACTCCCGGCATGATGTTTTCCCAATCACTACAATCTTGACCTCTTCAAGTCCAGGGTTAACCGTTATCTTTTCCTTTCGTATTCCTATTGTAAGAAGTAAGTTTCATTCAGACAGATTCTTCCCAAGAACTGCTGCTTTGTGAAACAGACTCCCGGCAGGATGTTTTCCCAATCACTACAATCTTGACCTCTTCAAGTCCAGGGTTAACCGTTATCTTTTCCTTTCGTATTCCTATTGTAAGAAGTAAGTTTTATTCAGACAAATTCTTCCAAAGAACTGCTGCTTTGTGAAACAGACTCCCGGCAGGATGTTTTCCCAGTCACTACAATCTTGACCTCTTCAAGTCCAGGGTTAACCGTTATCTTTTCCTTTCGTATTCCTATTGTAAGAAGTAAGTTTCATTCAGACAGATTCTTCCCAAGAATTGCTGCTTTGTGAAACAGACTCCCGGCAGGATGTTTTCCCAATCACTACAATCTTGACCACTTCAAGTCCAGGGTTAACCGTTAACTTTTCCTTTCGTATTCCTATTGCAAGAAGTAAGTTTCATTCAGACAGATTCTTCCCAAGAAGTGCTGCTTTGTGAAACAGATTCCCGGCAGGATGTTTTCCCAGTTACTACAATCTTGACCTCTTCAAGTCCAGGGTTAACCGTTATCTTTTCCTTTCGTATTCCTATTGTAAGAAGTAAGTTTCATTCAGACAGATTCTTCCCAAGAAGTGCTGCTTTGTGAAACAGATTCCCGGCAGGATGTTTTCCCAATCACTACAATCTTGACCTCTTCAAGTCCAGGGTTAACCGTTATCTTTTCCTTTCGTATTCCTATTGTAAGAAGTAAGTTCCATTCGGACAGCTTCTTCGCAAGAACTGCTGCTTTGTGAAACAGATTCCCGGCAGGATGTTTTCCCAATCACTACAATCTTGACCTCTTCAAGTCCAGGGTTAACCGTTATCTTTTCCTTTCGTATTCCTATTGTAAGAAGTAAGTTTCATTCAGACAGATTCTTCCCAAGAATTGCTGCTTTGTGAAACAGACTCCCGGCAGGATGTTTTCCCAATCACTACAATCTTGACCTCTTCAAGTCCAGGGTTAACCGTTATCTTTTCCTTTCGTATTCCTATTGTAAGAAGTAAGTTTCATTCAGACAGATTCTTCCCAAGAATTGCTGCTTTGTGAAACAGACTCCCGGCAGGATGTTTTCCCAATCACTACAATCTTGACCTCTTCAAGTCCAGGGTTAACCGTTATCTTTTCCTTTCGTATTCCTATTGTAAGAAGTAAGTTTCATTCAGACAGATTCTTCCCAAGAATTGCTGCTTTGTGAAACAGACTCCCGGCAGGATGTTTTCCCAATCACTACAATCTTGACCTCTTCAAGTCCAGGGTTAACCGTTATCTTTTCCTTTCCTATTCCTATTGTAAGAAGTAAGTTTCATTCAGACAGATTCTTCCCAAGAATTGCTGCTTTGTGAAACAGACTCCCGGCATGATGTTTTCCCAATCACTACAATCTTGACCTCTTCAAGTCCAGGGTTAACCGTTATCTTTTCCTTTCGTATTCCTATTGTAAGAAGTAAGTTTCATTCAGACAGATTCTTCCCAAGAACTGCTGCTTTGTGAAACAGACTCCCGGCAGGATGTTTTCCCAATCACTACAATCTTGACCTCTTCAAGTCCAGGGTTAACCGTTATCTTTTCCTTTCGTATTCCTATTGTAAGAAGTAAGTTTTATTCAGACAAATTCTTCCAAAGAACTGCTGCTTTGTGAAACAGACTCCCGGCAGGATGTTTTCCCAGTCACTACAATCTTGACCTCTTCAAGTCCAGGGTTAACCGTTATCTTTTCCTTTCGTATTCCTATTGTAAGAAGTAAGTTTCATTCAGACAGATTCTTCCCAAGAATTGCTGCTTTGTGAAACAGACTCCCGGCAGGATGTTTTCCCAATCACTACAATCTTGACCACTTCAAGTCCAGGGTTAACCGTTAACTTTTCCTTTCGTATTCCTATTGCAAGAAGTAAGTTTCATTCAGACAGATTCTTCCCAAGAAGTGCTGCTTTGTGAAACAGATTCCCGGCAGGATGTTTTCCCAGTTACTACAATCTTGACCTCTTCAAGTCCAGGGTTAACCGTTATCTTTTCCTTTCGTATTCCTATTGTAAGAAGTAAGTTTCATTCAGACAGATTCTTCCCAAGAAGTGCTGCTTTGTGAAACAGATTCCCGGCAGGATGTTTTCCCAATCACTACAATCTTGACCTCTTCAAGTCCAGGGTTAACCGTTATCTTTTCCTTTCGTATTCCTATTGTAAGAAGTAAGTTCCATTCGGACAGCTTCTTCGCAAGAACTGCTGCTTTGTGAAACAGATTCCCGGCAGGATGTTTTCCCAATCACTACAATCTTGACCTCTTCAAGTCCAGGGTTAACCGTTATCTTTTCCTTTCGTATTCCTATTGTAAGAAGTAAGTTCCATTCAGACAGATTTTTCCCAAGAACTGCTGCTTTGTGAAACAGACTCCCGGCAGGATGTTTTCCCAATCACTACACACTTGACCTCTTCAAGTCCAGGGTTAACCGTTATCTTTTCCTTTCGTATTCCTATTGTAAGAAGTAAGTTTCATTCAGACAGATTCTTCCCAAGAAGTGCTGCTTTGTGAAACAGATTCCCGGCAGGATGTTTTCCCAATCACTACACTCTTGACCTCTTCAAGTCCAGGGTTAACCGTTATCTTTTCCTTTCGTATTCCTATTGTAAGAAGTAAGTTCCATTCAGACAGATTCTTCCCAAGAACTGCTGCTTTGTGAAACATATTCCCGGCAGGATGTTTTCCCAATCACTACAATCTTGACCTCTTCAAGTCCAGGGTTAACCGTTATCTTTTCCTTTCGTATTCCTATTGTAAGAAGTAAGTTCCATTCAGACAGATTCTTCCCAAGAACTGCTGCTTTGTGAAACAGACTCCCGGCAGGATGTTTTCCCAATCACTACACTCTTGACCTCTTCAAGTCCAGGGTTAACCGTTATCTTTTCCTTTCGTATTCCTATTGCAAGAAGTAAGTTTCATTCAGACAGATTCTTCCCAAGAAGTGCTGCTTTGTGAAACAGATTCCCGGCAGGATGTTTTCCCAATCACTACAATCTTGACCTCTTCAAGTCCAGGGTTAACCGTTATCTTTTCCTTTCGTATTCCTATTGTAAGAAGTAAGTTTCATTCAGACAGATTCTTCCCAAGAACTGCTGCTTTGTGAAACAGATTCCCGGCAGGATGTTTTCCCAATCACTACAATCTTGACCTCTTCAAGTGCAGGGTTAACCGTTATCTTTTCCTTTCGTATTCCTATTGTAAGAAGTAAGTTTCATTCAGACAGATTCTTCCCAAGAATTGCTGCTTTGTGAAACAGATTCCCGGCAGGATGTTTTCCCAATCACTACAATCTTGACCTCTTCAAGTCCAGGGTTAACCGTTATCTTTTCCTTTCGTATTCCTATTGTAAGAAGTAAGTTTCATTCAGACAGATTCTTCCCAAGAACTGCTGCTTTGTGAAACAGACTCCCGGCAGGATGTTTTCCCAATCACTACACTCTTGACCTCTTCAAGTCCAGGGTTAACCGTTATCTTTTCCTTTCGTATTCCTATTGTAAGAAGTAAGTTTCATTCAGACAGATTCTTCCCAAGAACTGCTGCTTTGTGAAACAGACTCCCGGCAGGATGTTTTCCCAATCACTACAATCTTGACCTCTTCAAGTCCAGGGTTAACCGTTATCTTTTCCTTTCGTATTCCTATTGTAAGAAGTAAGTTTCATTCAGACAGATTCTTCTCAAGAATTGCTGCTTTGTGAAACAGACTCCCGGCAGGATGTTTTCCCAATCACTACAATCTTGACCTCTTCAAGTCCAGGGTTAACCGTTATCTTTTCCTTTCGTATTCCTATTGTAAGAAGTAAGTTTCATTCAGACAGATTCTTCCCAAGAACTGCTGCTTTGTGAAACAGACTCCCGGCAGGATGTTTTCCCAATCACTACAATCTTGACCTCTTCAAGTCCAGGGTTAACCGTTATCTTTTCCTTTCGTATTCCTATTGTAAGAAGTAAGTTTCATTCAGACAGATTCTTCCCAAGAATTGCTGCTTTGTGAAACAGACTCCCGGCAGGAAGTTTTCCCAATCACTACAATCTTGACCTCTTCAAGTCCAGGGTTAACCGTTATCTTTTCCTTTCGTATTCCTATTGTAAGAAGTAAGTTTCATTCAGACAGATTCTTCCCAAGAATTGCTGCTTTGTGAAACAGACTCCCGGCAGGATGTTTTCCCAATCACTACAATCTTGACCTCTTCAAGTCCAGGGTTAACCGTTATCTTTTCCTTTCGTATTCCTATTGTAAGAAGTAAGTTTCATTCAGACAGATTCTTCCCAAGAATTGCTGCTTTGTGAAACAGACTCCCGGCAGGATGTTTTCCCAATCACTACAATCTTGACCTCTTCAAGTCCAGGGTTAACCGTTATCTTTTCCTTTCGTATTCCTATTGTAAGAAGTAAGTTTCATTCAGACAGATTCTTCCCAAGAATTGCTGCTTTGTGAAACAGATTCCCGGCAGGATGTTTTCCCAATCACTACAATCTTGACCTCTTCAAGTCCAGGGTTAACCGTTATCTTTTCCTTTCCTATTCCTATTGTAAGAAGTAAGTTTCATTCAGACAGATTCTTCCCAAGATTTGCTGCTTTGTGAAACAGACTCCCGGCAGGATGTTTTCCCAATCACTACAATCTTGACCTCTTCAAGTCCAGGGTTAACCGTTATCTTTTCCTTTCGTATTCCTATTGTAAGAAGTAAGTTTCATTCAGACAGATTCTCCCCAAGAATTGCTGCTTTGTGAAACAGACTCCCGGCAGGATGTTTTCCCAATCACTACAATCTTGACCTCTTCAAGTCCAGGGTTAACCGTTATCTTTTCCTTTCGTATTCCTATTGTAAGAAGTAAGTTTCATTCAGACAGATTCTTCCCAAGAATTGCTGCTTTGTGAAACAGACTCCCGGCAGGATGTTTTCCCAATCACTACAATCTTGACCTCTTCAAGTCCAGGGTTAACCGTTATCTTTTCCTTTCCTATTCCTATTGTAAGAAGTAAGTTTCATTCAGACAGATTCTTCCCAAGAATTGCTGCTTTGTGAAACAGACTCCCGGCAGGATGTTTTCCCAATCACTACAATCTTGACCTCTTCAAGTCCAGGGTTAACCGTTATCTTTTCCTTTCCTATTCCTATTGTAAGAAGTAAGTTTCATTCAGACAGATTCTTCCCAAGAATTGCTGCTTTGTGAAACAGACTCCCGGCATGATGTTTTCCCTATCACTACAATCTTGACCTCTTCAAGTCCAGGGTTAACCGTTATCTTTTCCTTTCGTATTCCTATTGTAAGAAGTAAGTTTCATTCAGACAGATTCTTCCCAAGAACTGCTGCTTTGTGAAACAGACTCCCGGCAGGATGTTTTCCCAATCACTACAATCTTGACCTCTTCAAGTCCAGGGTTAACCGTTATCTTTTCCTTTCGTATTCCTATTGTAAGAAGTAAGTTTTATTCAGACAAATTCTTCCAAAGAACTGCTGCTTTGTGAAACAGACTCCCGGCAGGATGTTTTCCCAGTCACTACAATCTTGACCTCTTCAAGTCCAGGGTTAACCGTTATCTTTTCCTTTCGTATTCCTATTGTAAGAAGTAAGTTTCATTCAGACAGATTCTTCCCAAGAATTGCTGCTTTGTGAAACAGACTCCCGGCAGGATGTTTTCCCAATCACTACAATCTTGACCACTTCAAGTCCAGGGTTAACCGTTAACTTTTCCTTTCGTATTCCTATTGCAAGAAGTAAGTTTCATTCAGACAGATTCTTCCCAAGAAGTGCTGCTTTGTGAAACAGATTCCCGGCAGGATGTTTTCCCAGTTACTACAATCTTGACCTCTTCAAGTCCAGGGTTAACCGTTATCTTTTCCTTTCGTATTCCTATTGTAAGAAGTAAGTTTCATTCAGACAGATTCTTCCCAAGAAGTGCTGCTTTGTGAAACAGATTCCCGGCAGGATGTTTTCCCAATCACTACAATCTTGACCTCTTCAAGTCCAGGGTTAACCGTTATCTTTTCCTTTCGTATTCCTATTGTAAGAAGTAAGTTCCATTCGGACAGCTTCTTCGCAAGAACTGCTGCTTTGTGAAACAGATTCCCGGCAGGATGTTTTCCCAATCACTACAATCTTGACCTCTTCAAGTCCAGGGTTAACCGTTATCTTTTCCTTTCGTATTCCTATTGTAAGAAGTAAGTTCCATTCAGACAGATTCTTCCCAAGAATTGCTGCTTTGTGAAACAGACTCCCGGCAGGATGTTTTCCCAATCACTACAATCTTGACCTCTTCAAGTTCAGGGTTAACCGTTATCTTTTCCTTTCGTATTCCTATTGTAAGAAGTAAGTTCCATTCAGACAGATTCTTCCCAAGAACTGCTGCTTTGTGAAACAGATTCCCGGCAGGATGTTTTCCCAGTTACTACAATCTTGACCTCTTCAAGTCCAGGGTTAACCGTTATCTTTTCCTTTCGTATTCCTATTGTAAGAAGTAAGTTTCATTCAGACAGATTCTTCCCAAGAACTGCTGCTTTGTGAAACAGATTCCCGGCAGGATGTTTTCCCAGTTACTACAATCTTGACCTCTTCAAGTCCAGGGTTAACCGTTATCTTTTCCTTTCGTATTCCTATTGTAAGAAGTAAGTTCCATTCAGACAGATTCTTCCCAAGAACTGCTGCTTTGTGAAACAGATTCCCGGCAGGATGTTTTCCCAATCACTACAATCTTGACCTCTTCAAGTCCAGGGTTAACCATTATCTTTTCCTTTCGTATTCCTATTGTAAGAAGTAAGTTTCATTCAGACAGATTCTTCCCAAGAACTGCTGCTTTGTGAAACAGACTCCCGGCAGGATGTTTTCCCAATCACTACAATCTTGACCTCTTCAAGTCCAGGGTTAACCATTATCTTTTCCTTTCGTATTCCTATTGTAAGAAGTAAGTTTCATTCAGACAGATTCTTCCCAAGAACTGCTGCTTTGTGAAACAGACTCCCGGCAGGATGTTTTCCCAATCACTACAATCTTGACCTCTTCAAGTCCAGGGTTAACCATTATCTTTTCCTTTCGTATTCCTATTGTAAGAAGTAAGTTTCATTCAGACAGATTCTTCCCAAGAACTGCTGCTTTGTGAAACAGATTCCCGGCAGGATGTTTTCCCAGTTACTACAATCTTGACCTCTTCAAGTCCAGGGTTAACCGTTATCTTTTCCTTTCGTATTCCTATTGTAAGAAGTAAGTTCCATTCGGACAGCTTCTTCGCAAGAACTGCTGCTTTGTGAAACAGATTCCCGGCAGGATGTTTTCCCAGTTACTACAATCTTGATCTCTTCAAGTCCAGGGTTAACCGTTATCTTTTCCTTTCGTATTCCTATTGTAAGAAGTAAGTTTCATTCAGACAGATTCTTCCCAAGAATTGCTGCTTTGTTGAACAGACTCCCGGCAGGATGTTTTCCCAATCACTACAATCTTGACCTCTTCAAGTCCAGGGTTAACCGTTATCTTTTCCTTTCGTATTCCTATTGTAAGAAGTAAGTTCCATTCAGACAGATTCTTCCCAAGAACTGCTGCTTTGTGAAACAGATTCCCGGCAGGATGTTTTCCCAATCACTACAATCTTGACCTCTTCAAGTCCAGGGTTAACCATTATCTTTTCCTTTCGTATTCCTATTGTAAGAAGTAAGTTTCATTCAGACAGATTCTTCCCAAGAACTGCTGCTTTGTGAAACAGATTCCCGGCAGGATGTTTTCCCAGTTACTACAATCTTGACCTCTTCAAGTCCAGGGTTAACCGTTATCTTTTCCTTTCGTATTCCTATTGTAAGAAGTAAGTTTCATTCAGACAGATTCTTCCCAAGAATTGCTGCTTTGTTGAACAGACTCCCGGCAGGATGTTTTCCCAATCACTACAATCTTGACCTCTTCAAGTCCAGGGTTAACCGTTATCTTTTCCTTTCGTATTCCTATTGTAAGAAGTAAGTTTCATTCAGACAGATTCTTCCCAAGAATTGCTGCTTTGTGAAACAGACTCCCGGCAGGATGTTTTCCCAATCACTACAATCTTGACCTCTTCAAGTCCAGGGTTAACCGTTATCTTTTCCTTTCGTATTCCTATTGTAAGAAGTAAGTTTCATTCAGACAGATTCTTCCCAAGAACTGCTGCTTTGTGAAACAGACTCCCGGCAGGATGTTTTCCCAATCACTACAACCTTGACCTCTTCAAGTCCAGGATTAACCATTATCTTTTCCTTTCGTATTCCTATTGTAAGAAGTAAGTTTCATTCAGACAGATTCTTCCCAAGAACTGCTGCTTTGTGAAACAGATTCACGGCAGGATGTTTTCCCAGTTACTACAATCTTGACCTCTTCAAGTCCAGGGTTAACCGTTATCTTTTCCTTTCGTATTCCTATTGTAAGAAGTAAGTTTCATTCAGACAGATTCTTCCCAAGAACTGCTGCTTTGTGAAACAGATTCCCGGCAGGATGTTTTCCCAGTTACTACAATCTTGACCTCTTCAAGTCCAGGGTTAACCGTTATCTTTTCCTTTCGTATTCCTATTGTAAGAAGTAAGTTCCATTCAGACAGATTCTTCCCAAGAACTGCTGCTTTGTGAAACAGATTCCCGGCAGGATGTTTTCCCAATCACTACAATCTTGACCTCTTCAAGTCCAGGGTTAACCATTATCTTTTCCTTTCGTATTCCTATTGTAAGAAGTAAGTTTCATTCAGACAGATTCTTCCCAAGAACTGCTGCTTTGTGAAACAGATTCCCGGCAGGATGTTTTCCCAGTTACTACAATCTTGACCTCTTCAAGTCCAGGGTTAACCGTTATCTTTTCCTTTCGTATTCCTATTGTAAGAAGTAAGTTCCATTCGGACAGCTTCTTCGCAAGAACTGCTGCTTTGTGAAACAGATTCCCGGCAGGATGTTTTCCCAGTTACTACAATCTTGATCTCTTCAAGTCCAGGGTTAACCGTTATCTTTTCCTTTCGTATTCCTATTGTAAGAAGTAAGTTTCATTCAGACAGATTCTTCCCAAGAATTGCTGCTTTGTTGAACAGACTCCCGGCAGGATGTTTTCCCAATCACTACAATCTTGACCTCTTCAAGTCCAGGGTTAACCGTTATCTTTTCCTTTCGTATTCCTATTGTAAGAAGTAAGTTCCATTCAGACAGATTCTTCCCAAGAACTGCTGCTTTGTGAAACAGATTCCCGGCAGGATGTTTTCCCAATCACTACAATCTTGACCTCTTCAAGTCCAGGGTTAACCATTATCTTTTCCTTTCGTATTCCTATTGTAAGAAGTAAGTTTCATTCAGACAGATTCTTCCCAAGAACTGCTGCTTTGTGAAACAGATTCCCGGCAGGATGTTTTCCCAGTTACTACAATCTTGACCTCTTCAAGTCCAGGGTTAACCGTTATCTTTTCCTTTCGTATTCCTATTGTAAGAAGTAAGTTTCATTCAGACAGATTCTTCCCAAGAATTGCTGCTTTGTTGAACAGACTCCCGGCAGGATGTTTTCCCAATCACTACAATCTTGACCTCTTCAAGTCCAGGGTTAACCGTTATCTTTTCCTTTCGTATTCCTATTGTAAGAAGTAAGTTTCATTCAGACAGATTCTTCCCAAGAATTGCTGCTTTGTGAAACAGACTCCCGGCAGGATGTTTTCCCAATCACTACAATCTTGACCTCTTCAAGTCCAGGGTTAACCGTTATCTTTTCCTTTCGTATTCCTATTGTAAGAAGTAAGTTTCATTCAGACAGATTCTTCCCAAGAACTGCTGCTTTGTGAAACAGACTCCCGGCAGGATGTTTTCCCAATCACTACAATCTTGACCTCTTCAAGTCCAGGGTTAACCGTTATCTTTTCCTTTCGTATTCCTATTGTAAGAAGTAAGTTTCATTCAGACAGATTCTTCCCAAGAACTGCTGCTTTGTGAAACAGACACCCGGCAGGATGTTTTCCCAATCACTACAATCTTGACCTCTTCAAGTCCAGGGTTAACCGTTATCTTTTCCTTTCGTATTCCTATTGTAAGAAGTAAGTTTCATTCAGACAGATTCTTCCCAAGAACTGCTGCTTTGTGAAACAGACACCCGGCAGGATGTTTTCCCAATCACTACAATCTTGACCTCTTCAAGTCCAGGGTTAACCGTTATCTTTTCCTTTCGTATTCCTATTGTAAGAAGTAAGTTTCATTCAGACAGATTCTTCCCAAGAACTGCTGCTTTGTGAAACAGACTCCCGGCAGGATGTTTTCCCAATCACTACAATCTTGACCTCTTCAAGTCCAGGGTTAACCGTTATCTTTTCCTTTCGTATTCCTATTGTAAGAAGTAAGTTTCATTCAGACAGATTCTTCCCAAGAACTGCTGCTTTGTGAAAAAGACTCCCGGCAGGATGTTTTCCCAATCACTACAATCTTGACCTCTTCAAGTCCAGGGTTAACCGTTATCTTTTCCTTTCGTATTCCTATTGTAAGAAGTAAGTTTCATTCAGACAGATTCTTCCCAAGAACTGCTGCTTTGTGAAACAGACTCCCGGCAGGATGTTTTCACAATCACTACAATCTTGACCTCTTCAAGTCCAGGGTTAACCGTTATCTTTTCCTTTCGTATTCCTATTGTAAGAAGTAAGTTTCATTCAGACAGATTCTTCCCAAGAACTGCTGCTTTGTGAAACAGACTCCCGGCAGTATGTTTTCACAATCACTACAATCTTGACCTCTTCAAGTCCAGGGTTAACCGTTATCTTTTCCTTTCGTATTCCTATTGTAAGAAGTAAGTTTCATTCAGACAGATTCTTCCCAAGAACTGCTGCTTTGTGAAACAGACTCCCGGCAGGATGTTTTCCCAATCACTACAATCTTGACCTCTTCAAGTCCAGGGTTAACCGTTATCTTTTCCTTTCGTATTCCTATTGTAAGAAGTAAGTTCCATTCGGACAGCTTCTTCGCAAGAACTGCTGCTTTGTGAAACAGATTCCCGGCAGGATGTTTTCCCAGTTACTACAATCTTGACCTCTTCAAGTCCAGGGTTAACCGTTATCTTTTCCTTTCGTATTCCTATTGTAAGAAGTAAGTTTCATTCAGACAGATTCTTCCCAAGAATTGCTGCTTTGTTGAACAGACTCCCGGCAGGATGTTTTCCCAATCACTACAATCTTGACCTCTTCAAGTCCAGGGTTAACCGTTATCTTTTCCTTTCGTATTCCTATTGTAAGAAGTAAGTTCCATTCGGACAGCTTCTTCGCAAGAACTGCTGCTTTGTGAAACAGATTCCCGGCAGGATGTTTTCCCAGTTACTACAAACTTGACCTCTTCAAGTCCAGGGTTAACCGTTATCTTTTCCTTTCGTATTCCTATTGTAAGAAGTAAGTTTCATTCAGACAGATTCTTCCCAAGAATTGCTGCTTTGTTGAACAGACTCCCGGCAGGATGTTTTCCCAATCACTACAATCTTGACCTCTTCAAGTCCAGGGTTAACCGTTATCTTTTCCTTTCGTATTCCTATTGTAAGAAGTAAGTTCCATTCAGACAGATTCTTCCCAAGAACTGCTGCTTTGTGAAACAGATTCCCGGCAGGATGTTTTCCCAATCACTACAATCTTGACCTCTTCAAGTCCAGGGTTAACCATTATCTTTTCCTTTCGTATTCCTATTGTAAGAAGTAAGTTTCATTCAGACAGATTCTTCCCAAGAACTGCTGCTTTGTGAAACAGATTCCCGGCAGGATGTTTTCCCAGTTACTACAATCTTGACCTCTTCAAGTCCAGGGTTAACCGTTATCTTTTCCTTTCGTATTCCTATTGTAAGAAGTAAGTTTCATTCAGACAGATTCTTCCCAAGAATTGCTGCTTTGTTGAACAGACTCCCGGCAGGATGTTTTCCCAATCACTACAATCTTGACCTCTTCAAGTCCAGGGTTAACCGTTATCTTTTCCTTTCGTATTCCTATTGTAAGAAGTAAGTTTCATTCAGACAGATTCTTCCCAAGAATTGCTGCTTTGTGAAACAGACTCCCGGCAGGATGTTTTCCCAATCACTACAATCTTGACCTCTTCAAGTCCAGGGTTAACCGTTATCTTTTCCTTTCGTATTCCTATTGTAAGAAGTAAGTTTCATTCAGACAGATTCTTCCCAAGAACTGCTGCTTTGTGAAACAGACTCCCGGCAGGATGTTTTCCCAATCACTACAATCTTGACCTCTTCAAGTCCAGGGTTAACCGTTATCTTTTCCTTTCGTATTCCTATTGTAAGAAGTAAGTTTCATTCAGACAGATTCTTCCCAAGAACTGCTGCTTTGTGAAACAGACACCCGGCAGGATGTTTTCCCAATCACTACAATCTTGACCTCTTCAAGTCCAGGGTTAACCGTTATCTTTTCCTTTCGTATTCCTATTGTAAGAAGTAAGTTTCATTCAGACAGATTCTTCCCAAGAACTGCTGCTTTGTGAAACAGACACCCGGCAGGATGTTTTCCCAATCACTACAATCTTGACCTCTTCAAGTCCAGGGTTAACCGTTATCTTTTCCTTTCGTATTCCTATTGTAAGAAGTAAGTTTCATTCAGACAGATTCTTCCCAAGAACTGCTGCTTTGTGAAACAGACTCCCGGCAGGATGTTTTCCCAATCACTACAATCTTGACCTCTTCAAGTCCAGGGTTAACCGTTATCTTTTCCTTTCGTATTCCTATTGTAAGAAGTAAGTTTCATTCAGACAGATTCTTCCCAAGAACTGCTGCTTTGTGAAACAGACTCCCGGCAGGATGTTTTCCCAATCACTACAATCTTGACCTCTTCAAGTCCAGGGTTAACCGTTATCTTTTCCTTTCGTATTCCTATTGTAAGAAGTAAGTTTCATTCAGACAGATTCTTCCCAAGAACTGCTGCTTTGTGAAACAGACACCCGGCAGGATGTTTTCCCAATCACTACAATCTTGACCTCTTCAAGTCCAGGGTTAACCGTTATCTTTTCCTTTCGTATTCCTATTGTAAGAAGTAAGTTTCATTCAGACAGATTCTTCCCAAGAACTGCTGCTTTGTGAAACAGACACCCGGCAGGATGTTTTCCCAATCACTACAATCTTGACCTCTTCAAGTCCAGGGTTAACCGTTATCTTTTCCTTTCGTATTCCTATTGTAAGAAGTAAGTTTCATTCAGACAGATTCTTCCCAAGAACTGCTGCTTTGTGAAACAGACTCCCGGCAGGATGTTTTCCCAATCACTACAATCTTGACCTCTTCAAGTCCAGGGTTAACCGTTATCTTTTCCTTTCGTATTCCTATTGTAAGAAGTAAGTTTCATTCAGACAGATTCTTCCCAAGAACTGCTGCTTTGTGAAACAGACTCCCGGCAGGATGTTTTCCCAATCACTACAATCTTGACCTCTTCAAGTCCAGGGTTAACCGTTATCATTTCCTTTCGTATTCCTATTGTAAGAAGTAAGTTTCATTCAGACAGATTCTTCCCAAGAACTGCTGCTTTGTGAAACAGACTCCCGGCAGGATGTTTTCACAATCACTACAATCTTGACCTCTTCAAGTCCAGGGTTAACCGTTATCTTTTCCTTTCGTATTCCTATTGTAAGAAGTAAGTTTCATTCAGACAGATTCTTCCCAAGAACTGCTGCTTTGTGAAACAGACTCCCGGCAGGATGTTTTCCCAATCACTACAATCTTGACCTCTTCAAGTCCAGGGTTAACCGTTATCTTTTCCTTTCGTATTCCTATTGTAAGAAGTAAGTTCCATTCGGACAGCTTCTTCGCAAGAACTGCTGCTTTGTGAAACAGATTCCCGGCAGGATGTTTTCCCAGTTACTACAATCTTGACCTCTTCAAGTCCAGGGTTAACCGTTATCTTTTCCTTTCGTATTCCTATTGTAAGAAGTAAGTTTCATTCAGACAGATTCTTCCCAAGAATTGCTGCTTTGTTGAACAGACTCCCGGCAGGATGTTTTCCCAATCACTACAATCTTGACCTCTTCAAGTCCAGGGTTAACCGTTATCTTTTCCTTTCGTATTCCTATTGTAAGAAGTAAGTTCCATTCAGACAGATTCTTCCCAAGAACTGCTGCTTTGTGAAACAGATTCCCGGCAGGATGTTTTCCCAGTTACTACAATCTTGACCTCTTCAAGTCCAGGGTTAACCGTTATCTTTTCCTTTCGTATTCCTATTGTAAGAAGTAAGTTTCATTCAGACAGATTCTTCCCAAGAATTGCTGCTTTGTTGAACAGACTCCCGGCAGGATGTTTTCCCAATCACTACAATCTTGACCTCTTCAAGTCCAGGGTTAACCGTTATCTTTTCCTTTCGTATTCCTATTGTAAGAAGTAAGTTTCATTCAGACAGATTCTTCCCAAGAACTGCTGCTTTGTGAAACAGATTCCCGGCAGGATGTTTTCCCAGTTACTACAATCTTGACCTCTTCAAGTCCAGGGTTAACCGTTATCTTTTCCTTTCGTATTCCTATTGTAAGAAGTAAGTTTCATTCAGACAGATTCTTCCCAAGAATTGCTGCTTTGTTGAACAGACTCCCGGCAGGATGTTTTCCCAATCACTACAATCTTGACCTCTTCAAGTCCAGGGTTAACCGTTATCTTTTCCTTTCGTATTCCTATTGTAAGAAGTAAGTTTCATTCAGACAGATTCTTCCCAAGAACTGCTGCTTTGTTGAACAGACTCCCGGCAGGATGTTTTCCCAATCACTACAATCTTGACCTCTTCAAGTCCAGGGTTAACCGTTATCTTTTCCTTTCGTATTCCTATTGTAAGAAGTAAGTTCCATTCAGACAGATTCTTCCCAAGAACTGCTGCTTTGTGAAACAGATTCCCGGCAGGATGTTTTCCCAGTTACTACAATCTTGACCTCTTCAAGTCCAGGGTTAACCGTTATCTTTTCCTTTCGTATTCCTATTGTAAGAAGTAAGTTTCATTCAGACAGATTCTTCCCAAGAATTGCTGCTTTGTTGAACAGACTCCCGGCAGGATGTTTTCCCAATCACTACAATCTTGACCTCTTCAAGTCCAGGGTTAACCGTTATCTTTTCCTTTCGTATTCCTATTGTAAGAAGTAAGTTTCATTCAGACAGATTCTTCCCAAGAACTGCTGCTTTGTGAAACAGATTCCCGGCAGGATGTTTTCCCAGTTACTACAATCTTGACCTCTTCAAGTCCAGGGTTAACCGTTATCTTTTCCTTTCGTATTCCTATTGTAAGAAGTAAGTTTCATTCAGACAGATTCTTCCCAAGAATTGCTGCTTTGTTGAACAGACTCCCGGCAGGATGTTTTCCCAATCACTACAATCTTGAACTCTTCAAGTCCAGGGTTAACCGTTATCTTTTCCTTTCGTATTCCTATTGTAAGAAGTAAGTTTCATTCAGACAGATTCTTCCCAAGAATTGCTGCTTTGTGAAACAGACTCCCGGCAGGATGTTTTCCCAATCACTACAATCTTGACCTCTTCAAGTCCAGGGTTAACCGTTATCTTTTCCTTTCGTATTCCTATTGTAAGAAGTAAGTTTCATTCAGACAGATTCTTCCCAAGAACTGCTGCTTTGTGAAACAGACTCCCGGCAGGATGTTTTCCCAATCACTACAATCTTGACCTCTTCAAGTCCAGGGTTAACCGTTATCTTTTCCTTTCGTATTCCTATTGTAAGAAGTAAGTTTCATTCAGACAGATTCTTCCCAAGAACTGCTGCTTTGTGAAACAGACTCCCGGCAGGATGTTTTCCCAATCACTACAATCTTGACCTCTTCAAGTCCAGGGTTAACCGTTATCTTTTCCTTTCGTATTCCTATTGTAAGAAGTAAGTTTCATTCAGACAGATTCTTCCCAAGAACTGCTGCTTTGTGAAACAGACTCCCGGCAGGATGTTTTCACAATCACTACAATCTTGACCTCTTCAAGTCCAGGGTTAACCGTTATCTTTTCCTTTCGTATTCCTATTGTAAGAAGTAAGTTTCATTCAGACAGATTCTTCCCAAGAACTGCTGCTTTGTGAAACAGACTCCCGGCAGGATGTTTTCACAATCACTACAATCTTGACCTCTTCAAGTCCAGGGTTAACCGTTATCTTTTCCTTTCGTATTCCTATTGTAAGAAGTAAGTTTCATTCAGACAGATTCTTCCCAAGAACTGCTGCTTTGTGAAACAGACTCCCGGCAGGATGTTTTCCCAATCACTACAATCTTGACCTCTTCAAGTCCAGGGTTAACCGTTATCTTTTCCTTTCGTATTCCTATTGTAAGAAGTAAGTTCTATTCGGACAGCTTCTTCGCAAGAACTGCTGCTTTGTGAAACAGATTCCCGGCAGGATGTTTTCCCAGTTACTACAATCTTGACCTCTTCAAGTCCAGGGTTAACCGTTATCTTTTCCTTTCGTATTCCTATTGTAAGAAGTAAGTTTCATTCAGACAGATTCTTCCCAAGAATTGCTGCTTTGTTGAACAGACTCCCGGCAGGATGTTTTCCCAATCACTACAATCTTGACCTCTTCAAGTCCAGGGTTAACCGTTATCTTTTCCTTTCGTATTCCTATTGTAAGAAGTAAGTTCCATTCAGACAGATTCTTCCCAAGAACTGCTGCTTTGTGAAACAGATTCCCGGCAGGATGTTTTCCCAGTTACTACAATCTTGACCTCTTCAAGTCCAGGGTTAACCGTTATCTTTTCCTTTCGTATTCCTATTGTAAGAAGTAAGTTTCATTCAGACAGATTCTTCCCAAGAATTGCTGCTTTGTTGAACAGACTCCCGGCAGGATGTTTTCCCAATCACTACAATCTTGACCTCTTCAAGTCCAGGGTTAACCGTTATCTTTTCCTTTCGTATTCCTATTGTAAGAAGTAAGTTTCATTCAGACAGATTCTTCCCAAGAACTGCTGCTTTGTGAAACAGATTCCCGGCAGGATGTTTTCCCAGTTACTACAATCTTGACCTCTTCAAGTCCAGGGTTAACCGTTATCTTTTCCTTTCGTATTCCTATTGTAAGAAGTAAGTTTCATTCAGACAGATTCTTCCCAAGAATTGCTGCTTTGTTGAACAGACTCCCGGCAGGATGTTTTCCCAATCACTACAATCTTGACCTCTTCAAGTCCAGGGTTAACCGTTATCTTTTCCTTTCGTATTCCTATTGTAAGAAGTAAGTTTCATTCAGACAGATTCTTCCCAAGAACTGCTGCTTTGTGAAACAGATTCCCGGCAGGATGTTTTCCCAGTTACTACAATCTTGACCTCTTCAAGTCCAGGGTTAACCGTTATCTTTTCCTTTCGTATTCCTATTGTAAGAAGTAAGTTTCATTCAGACAGATTCTTCCCAAGAATTGCTGCTTTGTTGAACAGACTCCCGGCAGGATGTTTTCCCAATCACTACAATCTTGACCTCTTCAAGTCCAGGGTTAACCGTTATCTTTTCCTTTCGTATTCCTATTGTAAGAAGTAAGTTTCATTCAGACAGATTCTTCCCAAGAACTGCTGCTTTGTGAAACAGATTCCCGGCAGGATGTTTTCCCAGTTACTACAATCTTGACCTCTTCAAGTCCAGGGTTAACCGTTATCTTTTCCTTTCGTATTCCTATTGTAAGAAGTAAGTTTCATTCAGACAGATTCTTCCCAAGAATTGCTGCTTTGTTGAACAGACTCCCGGCAGGATGTTTTCCCAATCACTACAATCTTGACCTCTTCAAGTCCAGGGTTAACCGTTATCTTTTCCTTTCGTATTCCTATTGTAAGAAGTAAGTTCCATTCAGACAGATTCTTCCCAAGAACTGCTGCTTTGTGAAACAGATTCCCGGCAGGATGTTTTCCCAGTTACTACAATCTTGACCTCTTCAAGTCCAGGGTTAACCGTTATCTTTTCCTTTCGTATTCCTATTGTAAGAAGTAAGTTTCATTCAGACAGATTCTTCCCAAGAATTGCTGCTTTGTTGAACAGACTCCCGGCAGGATGTTTTCCCAATCACTACAATCTTGACCTCTTCAAGTCCAGGGTTAACCGTTATCTTTTCCTTTCGTATTCCTATTGTAAGAAGTAAGTTTCATTCAGACAGATTCTTCCCAAGAACTGCTGCTTTGTGAAACAGATTCCCGGCAGGATGTTTTCCCAGTTACTACAATCTTGACCTCTTCAAGTCCAGGGTTAACCGTTATCTTTTCCTTTCGTATTCCTATTGTAAGAAGTAAGTTTCATTCAGACAGATTCTTCCCAAGAATTGCTGCTTTGTTGAACAGACTCCCGGCAGGATGTTTTCCCAATCACTACAATCTTGAACTCTTCAAGTCCAGGGTTAACCGTTATCTTTTCCTTTCGTATTCCTATTGTAAGAAGTAAGTTTCATTCAGACAGATTCTTCCCAAGAACTGCTGCTTTGTGAAACAGACTCCCGGCAGGATGTTTTCACAATCACTACAATCTTGACCTCTTCAAGTCCAGGGTTAACCGTTATCTTTTCCTTTCGTATTCCTATTGTAAGAAGTAAGTTTCATTCAGACAGATTCTTCCCAAGAACTGCTGCTTTGTGAAACAGACTCCCGGCAGGATGTTTTCACAATCACTACAATCTTGACCTCTTCAAGTCCAGGGTTAACCGTTATCTTTTCCTTTCGTATTCCTATTGTAAGAAGTAAGTTTCATTCAGACAGATTCTTCCCAAGAACTGCTGCTTTGTGAAACAGACTCCCGGCAGGATGTTTTCCCAATCACTACAATCTTGACCTCTTCAAGTCCAGGGTTAACCGTTATCTTTTCCTTTCGTATTCCTATTGTAAGAAGTAAGTTCTATTCGGACAGCTTCTTCGCAAGAACTGCTGCTTTGTGAAACAGATTCCCGGCAGGATGTTTTCCCAGTTACTACAATCTTGACCTCTTCAAGTCCAGGGTTAACCGTTATCTTTTCCTTTCGTATTCCTATTGTAAGAAGTAAGTTTCATTCAGACAGATTCTTCCCAAGAATTGCTGCTTTGTTGAACAGACTCCCGGCAGGATGTTTTCCCAATCACTACAATCTTGACCTCTTCAAGTCCAGGGTTAACCGTTATCTTTTCCTTTCGTATTCCTATTGTAAGAAGTAAGTTCCATTCAGACAGATTCTTCCCAAGAACTGCTGCTTTGTGAAACAGATTCCCGGCAGGATGTTTTCCCAGTTACTACAATCTTGACCTCTTCAAGTCCAGGGTTAACCGTTATCTTTTCCTTTCGTATTCCTATTGTAAGAAGTAAGTTTCATTCAGACAGATTCTTCCCAAGAATTGCTGCTTTGTTGAACAGACTCCCGGCAGGATGTTTTCCCAATCACTACAATCTTGACCTCTTCAAGTCCAGGGTTAACCGTTATCTTTTCCTTTCGTATTCCTATTGTAAGAAGTAAGTTCCATTCAGACAGATTCTTCCCAAGAACTGCTGCTTTGTGAAACAGATTCCCGGCAGGATGTTTTCCCAGTTACTACAATCTTGACCTCTTCAAGTCCAGGGTTAACCGTTATCTTTTCCTTTCGTATTCCTATTGTAAGAAGTAAGTTTCATTCAGACAGATTCTTCCCAAGAATTGCTGCTTTGTTGAACAGACTCCCGGCAGGATGTTTTCCCAATCACTACAATCTTGACCTCTTCAAGTCCAGGGTTAACCGTTATCTTTTCCTTTCGTATTCCTATTGTAAGAAGTAAGTTTCATTCAGACAGATTCTTCCCAAGAACTGCTGCTTTGTGAAACAGATTCCCGGCAGGATGTTTTCCCAGTTACTACAATCTTGACCTCTTCAAGTCCAGGGTTAACCGTTATCTTTTCCTTTCGTATTCCTATTGTAAGAAGTAAGTTTCATTCAGACAGATTCTTCCCAAGAATTGCTGCTTTGTTGAACAGACTCCCGGCAGGATGTTTTCCCAATCACTACAATCTTGACCTCTTCAAGTCCAGGGTTAACCGTTATCTTTTCCTTTCGTATTCCTATTGTAAGAAGTAAGTTCCATTCAGACAGATTCTTCCCAAGAACTGCTGCTTTGTGAAACAGATTCCCGGCAGGATGTTTTCCCAGTTACTACAATCTTGACCTCTTCAAGTCCAGGGTTAACCGTTATCTTTTCCTTTCGTATTCCTATTGTAAGAAGTAAGTTTCATTCAGACAGATTCTTCCCAAGAATTGCTGCTTTGTTGAACAGACTCCCGGCAGGATGTTTTCCCAATCACTACAATCTTGACCTCTTCAAGTCCAGGGTTAACCGTTATCTTTTCCTTTCGTATTCCTATTGTAAGAAGTAAGTTTCATTCAGACAGATTCTTCCCAAGAACTGCTGCTTTGTGAAACAGATTCCCGGCAGGATGTTTTCCCAGTTACTACAATCTTGACCTCTTCAAGTCCAGGGTTAACCGTTATCTTTTCCTTTCGTATTCCTATTGTAAGAAGTAAGTTTCATTCAGACAGATTCTTCCCAAGAATTGCTGCTTTGTTGAACAGACTCCCGGCAGGATGTTTTCCCAATCACTACAATCTTGAACTCTTCAAGTCCAGGGTTAACCGTTATCTTTTCCTTTCGTATTCCTATTGTAAGAAGTAAGTTTCATTCAGACAGATTCTTCCCAAGAACTGCTGCTTTGTGAAACAGATTCCCGGCAGGATGTTTTCCCAGTTACTACAATCTTGACCTCTTCAAGTCCAGGGTTAACCGTTATCTTTTCCTTTCGTATTCCTATTGTAAGAAGTAAGTTTCATTCAGACAGATTCTTCCCAAGAATTGCTGCTTTGTTGAACAGACTCCCGGCAGGATGTTTTCCCAATCACTACAATCTTGAACTCTTCAAGTCCAGGGTTAACCGTTATCTTTTCCTTTCGTATTCCTATTGTAAGAAGTAAGTTTCATTCAGACAGATTCTTCCCAAGAACTGCTGCTTTGTGAAACAGATTCCCGGCAGGATGTTTTCCCAGTTACTACAATCTTGACCTCTTCAAGTCCAGGGTTAACCGTTATCTTTTCCTTTCGTATTCCTATTGTAAGAAGTAAGTTTCATTCAGACAGATTCTTCCCAAGAATTGCTGCTTTGTTGAACAGACTCCCGGCAGGATGTTTTCCCAATCACTACAATCTTGACCTCTTCAAGTCCAGGGTTAACCGTTATCTTTTCCTTTCGTATTCCTATTGTAAGAAGTAAGTTTCATTCAGACAGATTCTTCCCAAGAATTGCTGCTTTGTTGAACAGACTCCCGGCAGGATGTTTTCCCAATCACTACAATCTTGAACTCTTCAAGTCCAGGGTTAACCGTTATCTTTTCCTTTCGTATTCCTATTGTAAGAAGTAAGTTTCATTCAGACAGATTCTTCCCAAGAACTGCTGCTTTGTGAAACAGATTCCCGGCAGGATGTTTTCCCAGTTACTACAATCTTGACCTCTTCAAGTCCAGGGTTAACCGTTATCTTTTCCTTTCGTATTCCTATTGTAAGAAGTAAGTTTCATTCAGACAGATTCTTCCCAAGAATTGCTGCTTTGTTGAACAGACTCCCGGCAGGATGTTTTCCCAATCACTACAATCTTGACCTCTTCAAGTCCAGGGTTAACCGTTATCTTTTCCTTTCGTATTCCTATTGTAAGAAGTAAGTTTCATTCAGACAGATTCTTCCCAAGAATTGCTGCTTTGTTGAACAGACTCCCGGCAGGATGTTTTCCCAATCACTACAATCTTGAACTCTTCAAGTCCAGGGTTAAACGTTATCTTTTCCTTTCGTATTCCTATTGTAAGAAGTAAGTTCCATTCGGACAGCTTCTTCGCAAGAACTGCTGCTTTGTGAAACAGATTCCCGGCAGGATGTTTTTCCAATAACTATTCAAGTTTAGGGTTAACTGTTATCTTTCCTTCCAGCTCATGAACTTTTAGGACTTCTGCAAGCTGTAATAGTTAGCAAGCTTGTCTCGCCAAATCAGATTACTACTGTAATAGCGTCTTCGATCCTTAACGGGTGCAGTGTAATTTCGGCCTCGTCCCTAAGGTACGCTTTAAAAAATATCACCAGAATCTCATGAACGGCACTTCTCGCCTTGTTCTTGTGCGCATACGACATCACACTGTAATCATCTACCTTGAGCAAATATTAGTTTTAAAAAATTGAAGATTATGGTTTTCTTTTCAATTTAGTTTTTCATTTGTATACGAGCGGACTAAGAAAAGGTTTTGCAAGTCTATGTACATATGAAGGAAAACTGAGACGTAACAGAGTCTCACCTACCCGGTTATAAACTTGTCTCGCATTCAGCGCCTCTTTTTATTGCTTGCTATCATTTAACTTTACAAGAGCCAGATTAGGCCGAAAATGGAGTACAGTTGTCATATTTGGGTGGGAGCTGCCAAGTCCTCACTTTGTAGTCTCGATAGAGTCCCAAGGCCTCTCCGAGTCCTTGAGGGTGATGAATTATCTTCCAACCTCTCCTTCACAGGCGAGCTCTATTGCTACTTGCAAGTGAAGTGCTCAGGAAAATTACTTCCTTGGTTGCACCACGTCTAACCTTGAACTCTAGGACCCGCTCTGTAACTTAAATTCTAACAAACCAGTCCCAGTTGCACTTGAACAGCTTCTCCCCGCGAACCACTGCTCTGTGGAACTGACTCCCTAGAGGATGTTTCCCTGATCACTACAATCATAACCTGTTCAAGTCTAGAATTAAGTTATCTTCCTCTCTAATCCATATAAAGTACCTCTTAACCTGACCCTGTACCTCAAATGGCTGCAGGACCTTGGACAGAGTGAACACCACTAAAAAAGTGTTATAACAGACAATGGAAAATGCATTGAAATAGTGACAGATGTCTTCCAAAAGCTAAGTAAGGTATTAAGAAACAGGAAAAATTCCTGGGCCTTGTACAGGGTAAAGCTTACTTCCATCATAGTTTTTCAACTTGTATTTTCCTCTCAGTTGTACATGTACCTCAAGAACAGGGATTCTCAAATCAGAATATATATATATATATATCCTTCCGCATATACAATCAAGTATCTCACACTCTTAGCAATTTACATCACTTTTTAGGATTAGAATTTCACATACATTTTTCATGATGAAAAGACAAGTCTTCACAGCCAAGAAAATTTTCAATGTTTGAACTCGAGTAAGGTGAACACTTGAGAATACCTGTTTTATAAGTTATTTTATGAAGACTTAATGATGCAAGATGGCCTTATACCAAACTAAGCCAATGGTTATTTTTTTTTTTTTTTTTGCTTCAAACCAAACTTTGACCCGTGCATGAAAGAATAAAAAAGACAACATAATTTATGAAACTCTTTTTTTTTCTTTTATTTTTTTTTTATTAAATTGCTGCATTATACATTAGTGTACATTGATTATACACAAATTTTTCTTGGAGGAGGGGGGGGTTGAAAGGAAAGAGAGACATGAAAAAGTGACAGCAGAGAGAAAGAAAGAGACGTTTATTTTAATGGATAAGATCCAGTTAAAGAGGGTGAAAATAGTAGGGTGGAAAAAAAAAGAAAAAGAAAGAAGCTTTTTAAAAATGCATATATAGATGAAAGACTGCAAAAGGCGGGAGGGAGAGAGAAAGAGAGATTTTATTTTATTTTTTTTTTTTTAAGAGGAGAGAATAACTAATCCTCTAGAATGATCCCATTGTTAAAAAAAAGAAAAGAAAAAAAAAAGATATGCATTTATTTATTTTTTTTTTTCATCTTTTTTTTTTTCTCCCGAGTAGATACATTGGTAGCGTACAAAGTCTACTTTGCTAAGGTTAATTTTGTATATCAGAATATAAAACATGCATCATAATCGTAATAATTATAATGATCATAATTATAATCGTAATAATTATAATGATCATAATTATAATGATGTATCACCACAACAGGAAGAAACAATGAGAAATGAAAAAGAAAAGTATGGTGTCTACAATAAAGTCATACGTCAGATCCATTTTTTTTTTTATATCCTTTTCCAGACAGATTTTTAAAAAATTATATCCGATATTGCACAAAGAAAGTTATTTAGATGAGATTTAAAAAAAAAAAAAAATAAAAAAAAAATAAAATAAAATTTATTTAAAAAAATTAATTATTTTTTTTTATTTATTTTTAGTTATTACTATTTCTGTCCCATAATAGATGGTACATTTAATGTATGAAATATGTATGGAAATATAACACGTATAATGGGACAGAGGTAGTATTTTTTTTTTTTAATTTTTCGCCTTTGAATTTGAAAATAATACTGGGCACTAAATAATGACTTTTGCTGAATTGACTGCAGACCGCAGCAAAGCAATCAGTGAAATATACACAAAGTTTCTAGATTCCACCTCAAATCAGGGTGGGTTGGGTGGTTCCCACCTCTCAACCTTGAGAGAGAAAAGAGAGAGAGAGAAAAGGAGGGTGAGAAATTGGTCTATGGATGTTGAAACGAAGAATGTATATGTGTGAGAAGCGACAAATAGGAAAAATTATATAGAATTTTGGATTTTGTCTCAAACTCTGCATAAAAAAGCGTTTCCCTCTTATCTCTCTGAATACGATATGCCATACATGGAAATATTTTGACACCATTTAAAAATGTATTGTAACATTCATATTCACAGCAGCGAAATGGTATATAAAAAAACAAAGCAAGAAAGAAATGATGTGTGGAGTGGGAATGAGTTTTCTTATATATATATATATATATATATATATATATATATATACACACACATATATATATATATATGTGTGTATGTATGAACACACTACAGTTCAAAAGTTTGAAGCCAACCCCCCCCCAATTAGCATAGGATGAACTTGACAGAAGTGAAAAAAAAATATTTAAAAAAAAAAAAAAAAAATATGCAAAAGTGCTCTTAGAGTCATTAAAAAGGAAAAAAAAAAATTATCAAACTTATATTTTGACAAACTTTTTGCAACAAATGCCAAAAATTTGTGCTGCAGTAATCAAGGCTAAAGGAGGATATTTTGATGAGAGCCAAATATAATCATAAAATTGCTTTTTTCTTTTTGTCATAATAAAAAGAAAAAAAGTCACTTTTAAAACAAAACCCCAAAAAAACCATGTCTAATAATTTTCTCTCGTTTAAAATACAAAACAACTGCTTTTTTGGGCTAATTTAGAAAATTACCAGGGGTGGCTGCAAACATTTGAACTGTAGAATTAGAGAGTGTGTGTGTGTGTGTGTGTGCGTGTGTGTGTGTATATAAAAAAAACACAAACACACACAGATGTCAAATGGAGAATCTGGACAGGGAGTGGTGTCGGGTAATGGAATAAGGAAACCGATAATTTACTTTTATTATTATTATCATTATTATTATTTTTAATAATGGTATAGAAGCTTTTAACGCTATTTGTGGGTCTTCCCGATTTGTGACGGAGCAAAAGGGAAAAAAAAAAGAAAAAAAAAAAAGGAAAACTGCATAAGAGAAACATTTTTTTTTTTTGTTACTCACGAGGAGTTGTATTCCTTGTTACACCGCTTTTCGACTATCGGCCATTAATTTTAAAACTGTACAGGAAAGTTAAAATAAACAACACCTGTATGCCGTGAAACTTATTCTGCAAAGAGTCCTAAAAATGTAATTGGGATCGAGAAGTGTAATGTGTATAAGATTATATATGCCAAGAGGTTCCGTCGCAGGGTTTGGCTGTTGGGGGTGAAAGAATAAGGCAGGGAAGCTAAATATATCACCTGCCAACATAAATTGCAGCCCATAACAAGGGGCTGACACAACAAAACAGAAATGGTAAATAAAGCTTACAAGGCCATGAAGACACAGTTTTCACTGCTCAAACATAAGATGCTAGGTAGCTCAAATTTGGAAATAAGTTTCCATTTTTGAAATAACATTTAACACAGATATTTAAAGAAAAAAAAGAAATAATCAGGGAATATAGTATTTTTTTTTTTTTTTTTGGTATTTTTTGTTTTTAATCAACAAATCCTTTAACAGACTTATAAAGAATGGAAGACTTTTTACTCCTGAAGGATAAAAAAATAGCACTTATTTCAATGAAAACATGAGAAAAAGATTTTTTTTTTTTTTTTTTTTTTTTTTAAACCAGTGACCCAGGAATGGTAAATATGAAGTCATTTTATGGTCCAAAGCATTTCTAACTGCGCAGGTAACTAAGAAAAGACAATTTTTGCAAATATTCCTGAATAACTTTTGGTGGTGTGGTTAGTTATTGACAGAACTGGCCAATAACTGTGGCTATACTTTTTTTGACAGGCCTAAGCATAACATAAATGCACACAAACTCTCAAACACACACAAATTATAAATTGAATGGGATTGTGGGAAGAAAAACGAAATAAATTTTTAAGTCTAAGAGAATTCTTTATTTTTAAATCTTGCAACATTTTGTTTTATACACAGGAGCATTTTTTTTATCTTGTCCCAATTTAAGAATAAAAGCTGGAGAAAGATAAATGAGAAATAAAAAATAAGAGAAATGAAAACAAATACTTTTCTTCAAGTTTTTTTTTCTTTTTTTTTTTTGGTGACCTTTCACCCTGGAGAGTGATCCCAGGCACTTGGGTTTAATTCCCAACACAAAACAAAGATGCATATTTGGAGCCCCTCAATAACTGGAGGGTAAATAAAGGATATATATATATATATATATATATATATATATATATATATTTGTTTTTTTTGGGGGGGGGGGGCGGTGAGAATGTTCCTACAATCATCACTGTCCTTCAAGAAATAGGGCTAAGGAGCAAAAGCAAGTCTGTAGAGTTGCACTTTAAATGCGAATCGGTTTAGAAGTGGACAAAAAAAAAAAAAAAAACAGGAAAAAGTATCAGGGTCATGACACAGAAAACCTAACTTAATTTCTTTTTCTTTGTCCTAAAATTTAACAGACAAAGCTTGTTTATCAATAACTGATTTAAGAGTCAGTGAATAATGACCAAGTTTGGTAAATGAAGAGGAGAAGGAAAAAAACCGTGTTGGTGGGGGGAGAGGAAAGAAAGTAAGGGGGATTTCATAAACTAAAAATGGAAAAAATGTAATTATATATATATATATATATATATATATAAAAATAAAGGACTTAACTGTTTCTACAATAATCAACAAAATTGCTTGTTGTACCCAAGGCATGAAACATTTATAGAACACTAAAAAAAAAGAAAAAAAGAAAAGAAAAAGAAAGAGAAGGTATCAAGAGGTAGACAAAAGATGTTTATCACAGATTACCATCACACAAAAGCAAATTAGATGAGAAACTTGGTGGGTGGGGGGGGGGGAAGCTCTTGAAACACGAGTTCCTTCTTTCTTAATGGTTCTGCTTTGTGAAAAAAGCCATTTTTTTTTCATTTTTCTTTCTAATATTTAATTACAGAACACACTGACTAGAAAATGACAAAATATACTTAAAAGCAATTTGGCTTTGATCGCAGTGCAGGACAAGATTTTTTTTTCTATTTTGATGGGGGTGGGGGTGGCATTTTCCAAAGATCAGCCTAGATTATTTTCATGCAGTCAGTTGGTCCGATATGCAATTGGACCAAAGCAAGAATCATGTACAGAATCTAACTGGACCAGGCAAGGCAGCTCAACAGTTTTTTGTTTTTTTTTAAAAGATAACCATTGGTTTTCTGATACAGATTAAATGACTGAATCTGTGGCAATGAGGGTAACAAAAAGAAAAAAGGAAAAGGGGGCTGAAATTACCTGAAGGGTAAGTAAGGGTAAGAGAAAAATGAAGGGCGTGATGATTTTTGGATACCTCTTAGAGGTTGACATGTACTGCTTATAGGTCAATGACCCTTCCTACAAATTGAAGGACCATTAACACAGCTAAAAAAAAAAAAAAAAAAAGTCATTGAACAAAGCTTGGGTATGATGGGTGTTTTTTTTAAACACATTTAAACATGTTATTAAAAAGTTGACTGGAGAAAAAAACCTCTTGGCAAAAATTTAAGGATTAAAACTCAAAGTATCATCAATATATGGATGTCATTTTATACATATTTTGGGATGGGGGACATTCTTGAAAAAAAGAAAAGGGGGGAAACTCATGCAGAGAGGGAAGAATGTTGTTACAATTAAAAGAGTAAGAAAGGATTTGGAAAGGTGTAAAATGTAAAGGAAAGAAAAAGAAAGAGACAAACTGTGAAGCAGGTTGTGAAAAAGATGGGGGGGGGGGGTTAATTTATAAACCCCAGAATGAAAGAATTGAACTTTTTGTTCTTTCTCATGAAGACAAAAAAAAAAATGTAAGGAGAGACAAAGACAGTTAGGAGGAGGAGGAAAGGGACTTCAGAATATGGGAGAGACCATGAGAGAATTTTATTGTAAGTGGTAGCTTAGTCTGGCACAAGCGTGGGGTGCCTGCCTGTTGAGGATCAAAATCAGTACAGGCCTGCTAGACCAGTTTACCCCACAGTGATGTGCCTGTGACAAAATCAATAATAAGGTCCCTTCTTGAAGAACACTTGCAATTAGACAAGAAAAGACATACCGACAAAGGTAAAAACATTAAGACAGGCAAATAGGTGGGCGTGTTTATAGGTCAAAGCTTCCCCAGGAAAGCGATGGCCTTGATGAATAAGAAGAGAACAAGGAGATAAAGACAGTTGAAAAGGAATCAAATTTAGCCACTGACAGGAGAAGGAAGAATATAAAGTAAAAAAAAAAAAAAAAAAAATTCTCCTGGCACTGAAGACTGTAGCGACTAGAACAGCACTCATCCGAAATGTTTCATATACTTCTTAAACCCACAGACACACATACGCTCCAATGGGTATATATGCATTTGGAAAAAAAAAAAAAAAGAAAAAGAAAGTAACAATGAGTCGTTAGACACTAATAATACACAATTAAGAATTATATTACATTATCTACATTAATAATCAGCTTTTTTGCTTTCTTCTTGCTTGAGTATAATACAAAAGAAAAGAAAGGTTTATTTGACAAGCAGTATTTAAAAAATAATAAGTCATCTGTAGCCACATTGATGAGGGGTAGGTAGCTCGACACAGGGACACAAAATGAAAAGTTTGGATTCTGGTCCGTAAGGCTCTAAGTGGCTAAATGGTTCTGTAGGTATTGCATACATGACATAATATAGATAGATAAAAACTGTACACATACACACCAATATGTAACAAGGTAAGAAAAAAAAACGAAAAAAAATCCCCCCAGAAAATACAAGGTTGACGCTTGAAAGAAAGGCAGAGATGGTCAAAAAAAGAAAAAGGAAAAAGAAAAGAAGCATAAAAAATAATGCACTTGAGTCAGCCCCACAAAATAAGAATATGGAGAGAATGGAGATTAGGCAGGGGAGATGTAAGCAAAAAAAAAAAAAAAAAAAAAAAAAAGATCATGGGTCATGGGAATAAAGGCTACGAGGGTCAAGAGATGGTGGGTTGAGAAGCAACTGGGTTCAAGAATTGAGAACCAGGAAGTACCTTTGAAAAAGTGAAGGCTATGTCCAAGGAACAAGAGAAAGGAACTAGAAAAATACTGAAATTTTTTTTTTTTTTTCCGACTGGACATCAGAACACTTATTGTTAACTACTTTTTTTCTTTTTTTTCTCCACTTTTGTTGAGCGAGTTTTGCACCTTGGGGCATAAAATAAGATAATGGCAATGCAATCAACGAGAACACCAAAAGGTAAGAGGCAGGAAACTAAAAACAGTCTAAAAAAGACATCAAAGAAAAGGAAAATAAACACTTGGATCCTGAGAAAGGAAAGTGTATGCAAATATAGGGTTATACAAAAGGCGGTTTTGTGATTAAAAATGGGGTAAAGTGGATAAAGATTAAATTAACCACAAAGAACATTACTTTAGCATAAGGAAGAGATGTTCTTTCATCTCAAAATTCAATGAGAGAAGTCAAAATGAAATGGTCAAAATGAAATGGTCAAATGCTACGAGTTAAAGTTGTATGGCGACATATCTTAGAACTGACCAATTACTATCACTGCAAACAAGTTTTAAACCCAGATAGTACTTTTAGAAGAAATAGATTAAAAAGGTAAGATGTTCTCAACTTTGAGGTCTGAATAAACTCTCAGGTCTTTCAAAAGAACTAATTTTTTTTAAATAAATGAATCCAAATTGCCTTGCTGATTTTGAACAGGAATATATATATGTATGTAATTACATATTAGTAATAAATATACATAATTTTATCTCCACCTCCATACTGGAAGCACAACTAAGTTTGATGCACAACACAATCTTCTGGTGCTGAGTTAAGAGTTTCACTCAGTACCTGAAGATTGCGTGATCAGAGTTGTGCTAATGATGATGGAAAGTATGTATGTTTATCATTAATATATAAATTACAGCTCTATTTTACATCAAACGCTATTTTATTAACACTAGCACTTGATGTGTGAGATATATATTAATGTAAAAAAAAAAATAAAAAAAATAAAAATATAGTATTTTTGGAACAAAAATTATATATGTAGATATTTACTAGGCTAAGCCTAGTCTGGTACAAGGATAGAATATCAGAGCTTAAATTCAGTAGGGAATCAAACTCCTCCAAGATTACCTTGCAATTTATATCTCCATCACAGGTGTTCTAGATCTAAAAGTGTGTGTATTTATTGCACTGAATGACAGCCAGCGTCAGCACTAGAGGCTTGTACCCAATTTCCCTGATTCTATCATATGGGGCACTCATTTCACTACATGTCAATTTCCTTCCCCATCTAAGGCCCCACTAAAATGCTTGACCATCCAAAGTTTAGAGGAGGGGGTAGTTAGCATTGACCCTTTAAAATTTACTCTTGTGTCTCATGTCAAAAGCTAAAAGAAAAAAAAGAAAAAGAAAAAACAGCAAATTTTGGCTTAGATTTTAGAAAGTAATCTGAAACCTAATTGTGTTTTTTTTTTTGTTAAATAGTTAAATAAGTCAGAGAATATTGTAGGTAACAAAGCACTTTCTTTAAAAGTTTAAAAAAAAAAAAAAAAAAAAAATTTTTTTTTTTTTTTCACAGCCAGTAAACCTGAAAAGAAATTATTTTTCTCAGGTATGTGGTTTAAGTAATCAACTACCAAAATTCAATTTGCATATATCTGGATTCTGCAAGAATTAAGAAATTTTATAGCAAATGCAAAATAATGAAAACAAGATTTCTAAAAGTATCAATAAAAAGAACAAATCTTGAGATTTACAAAAATGGGAGAGAAATAAAAAAAAAAAAAATAACCCCTCAAAGTAGCCAACTAATGCATTGATGCAATTATCAAAGGAAAAAGGCATATGTCCCACTCACTCGTTCTATTGACAAAGTAGCAGCAGTGGCAAATGTCAAAGCAGTGATTAAAATATGAACCAGGAAAGGAATTTAAAAGGCAGGGAGTAATGGTTTCATATTTTTTAAAAACCAAAGACGAAAGTTTGAAAGTAGAAACAACAAGCACCAAATGCTAAAATATTTTACCAAGTCAACAGACAAAAGATCTTTCCCATTCAAAATCTGGATTCTTTCGACATATAAGGTCTTTACAATGGAGAAAAATTAGGGAGAAAAAACAAACAAAAAAACAAAAAAAAAACCCATCTTTTTCATGATGTTCAAAAATAAACTAAAAAAAGAAAAGAAATTTGGATAATGAAAACTGCCTCTTTCTGAAAAGAAAATAAGCAGGTCTTGAGAAAAAATTTTTATCTTTCAGGAACATTGGATTTATAATTTGTAGCAGTAAACAGACTGGTCATCTGTTTTGAAGACACTAGAATTGTAAATGAAAAAGTAGAATCTCTGATGAAGTATTAAATGAAAAATCGAAAAAAAGAATTGCAATATGAAAATCCGCTCGTCAAATTGGAAAAGAAGAACAAAGAAAACGTCAGTATCTGGTTAAAAAAAAATAAAAAAATACAAAGGCTTTTTTTAGGCAAATAACTTTGGGGAGGAAATAAGGGTGTATGTGTGGGGACACATTCATGTTTTGTTTTTGTTTTTTTTAAATATCTTTAGGATTATGATAATTGCTTTTCCTTTGCAGGTTGGGAAAAAGAAGAGAAGACGAAAAAATTTCAGAAGATTAATTTTAATTTTAAAGTATTAATTTGCATGAAATAGAGACATCTGAAAGATCTCACCTGGGGCAGTGGGGGTAAAAAAAAAAAGTTAATATTTTCGAACCACAAGTTAATGTATATACAAGAAATGTTTTAACAATAAATTTTTATCAAGGTTATTTGTGTGCTATTTAAAAAAAACCCTTATTTAATTGAGACATGAAAATGAAAAAATGAATCCATCTTTTGATTTTTTCTTTATTTTACAGCCCACCCCCTGTCTTAAAATACTTTTTTTTTGTTTTTTTTTGGTCCAAGTTTTGACTGAAAGGAGCAAAGAAATATGTGTATGGTCAATTGTATGGAGCATAAGGCAAACACTATTTATCCAAGCTGAAGAACCCCCAAACCATTATGAGGAACAAGGACAGTTTTCTAATTGAGAGAACCTCAAAGACCATCTCAAGTGGGAAGGGGTAAATAAAAACTTGTACAAGGCAGACAAGGATGGACGAGAAGTTGAAAGGCTAGAATTTAAGATGAGAGAAAGAGAAACAGTTTTAATACATAATTAGTTTGAAATAAATAAGTATTAAGTTTATCAGGCATGAACTCAGAAGTGATTTAATATTTAAAATAAAATAAAAACGGTGAAAAATAGAATGTTTTTAATACAGTATTTATATAGAAATTATAACGGCTTAAAAGTATTTTTTGGAACCATCAAGGCCGAAATAGATAGAATGGGCATTTTGATGTCTACCCGCCTTCTTCCTCAAACTTCATTAGAAGAATATGACCTGCAGTATGTAGATAATTGCCACATACTTATAAAATCCAAATTCATTTTTACAGACATATGAATTAGTTATTATTGCTAATGTATAGAGATGTCCAGTTAAACTTCAATAAAGGACATCTGACCAATAGAAATGAAGGAGTGGGGGGGGGGTGTTAGTATTTGTAACTTGTCAATTTACCAGACTGGAATATTTTTAAATGAAAGAGAAATATTTTATCACCCAAGAGAAAGCCTCTGACATTACAGCAAACACACTGGCACCACAAATACACCTTCCACAGAAATTCTGCTGGAGCCACACCCAAAGTTGCCAAACAGGTCAGTCAACAATGATTCAAAGAGACTTCCTCCAAAACCATGGCAACCACCCAGAAAAGAGGAACCAAATTTAGATGAATGAAAAATACTTTTGCAAACCCAGAAACTGGTGAGCACCAACAAACCTATTAGTTCTTCTATTTTAGATTTACTATTTTTTTTTTCTTGGACAGTGGTGCTTTGCAGGACTTTGATAACTTCCCCACCAAGAACGTAAAGAAGATATTCTATCATGATGAAAACTGGAGTCTTGTTAAATTGATGAAGATGAATTTTTACAGAAGGTTTTCTTTGGGGGAGAGGAGAGAAAAAAAAAAAAAAAAAAAAAAAAAAAAAAAAGAGAGAGAAAAAAAAAGGGAGTTGGTTGATGTGGGAAGGCTTAAAAAGTGATGGACAATTCCAACAACGTACCTATGACAATGAAAATAAATGAGTAACCTCGTACTAACATCGAAAAAAGGAAAATAATTGGAACATGACTAGATGCAAATAAATTTTTCATAGGAATCAAGATCTTTTTAAGTACTCTATAGTAATACATATATAATCTCAGTAAATATCAGAATTAAAGCCCTTGAGTTGCTCCCCCCATTCCCCATCTCATTGTAGTGAACATCCAAGTAATATAAAAAGAGTTCTAGAGACCAGGCAGTGTTGTTAATTTGGGGACAATGCATATAATGCACGCACACACACACACACTCTCATTCAGACATATCATTATTTATTTATATATTATATATATATATATGTTTATATCAAGAGAAAAGCATCAAATGAAAACAATATTTTTATAGGCAAATTTGCAAAATATATCATAACATTTTGTTTCCAAAAGGTCAACAAATTAGAAACTGATTTTGATGAGAAAGAAAAAAAAAATTTCTTTCCACCCCAAACTTGTGATTTGACCCCAAAATGCTTTTGCCCGCATGGTAAACATACTGAACGAGAAATTTGATAGGCAGAAAACTTAACAAAAATTGGCCCTGTACCATTACAACGAGAAATGAGGAAGACTTGATGAAGCTACCAATTATAGTGCACAAAGACAGTATTTTCCCATTGACCAATCAAAAAGACGACTAAAGGATTTAAGGTTTGAAATAAAAAACACAAGGTTATTATCAATGAGCCAACAAGAAATCCTGAAAATATTTTAACATTAGTTAATGTTGCAACCATTTTAAGATATAATTTCCTTTCTCTATGCCCTGAAAATGTAGACAAATACAAGATGGTGATGTTTTTCTTAATGAATAAATGCCATATGGAATTAATTGAGATGAAGCCAACAATAGTGTAAAAATGAAAGGGAAAATGGGGAACACCGTACTTTGGGGTCAAAAACGTTTCAATAAAGCATTTCACTTAAGACATAGTTTTTGGCGCTAAGAGATAAAATGAAAAGAAAGTATATGCTAAAATGCTTTCAAGTGGAAATGTATACAAGAATATCTGTCCACTGGCTCAGTTTTTAGACAGACAGATGGACGACTACTTGTAAAAAGTTTATCAGATAAAAACCTTATTTTAAATGAAGAACTCAAGCAGGTAAATACGATACTTAATACAAGACCTGCTGTAATCAAAGACATTATTGAACACAGGTATTTCAGTCATGTAATCTTCTTGACCAGATTGAATTAATCTATGCACCAGATAGGCCAAGAGTTGTTCAGACCATTCACCAAAAATACCAAGAGTTGGCCATTTTCTTGCCATGATATTGTTTCAGCTGACTTAAAGTTTTGGTTGGTTGTCATCAAGATTAGTGTAATAAGTGATATAGTTACCATCATTTTTTTTTCTTTTCTTTTTAATAGTAAAAAGAAATGTTTAGTAGATACCATCAGGAGGTGTGTGTTTGCATGGGTGGTGGGGGCGTTTAGAATAACCCCCCTTGCTTTTTCCATATGAATTACATACAAAGAATTTCAAAGAATACATGGGTTGAAATGTCTGAATAATTCTTGGAATGAATTATAAACTCTCGGAATCATAAAATGTATCAAAGCATAGTCAAGGAATACAAATAGTTGACTGGCAAAATGTTGACACCACCCTCACAAAAAAAAAAAAAAAAAAAAAAAAAAATTCAAGAATGCTACTGGGAGAGGGAAAAATTATAAGCTTAAGTAACACAATTAATATATATATATATTTCAGAATAATTAGCTCTCCACCTACCATGTTTAACATGAAAGCAAACCAGAGTTATTTGTTTCTAAATTAACTGGAAGCATGTAAAAAGTTTTCAAACTGTTACAATGCAGTCATCACAAAACAATTTTTTCTACAATAATAATAAAATTTTTAATAATTCCTAACATTGTTCAATCACGAATAAGCTTAAATTCTAAATGCCAAGATTAAGAGAGAGAGAGAGAGAGAGAAAATAAAAAATAAAATAAAATAAAGAAATTTCTCAGGTGTGTATCAACAGTGGAATTGCCAAAGATGGAAATGGTTGCCACAATTTATAGATTTCAAGAGAAGAACTTAGGTAGAATTTTGCAGACACAAAAGCTAAGATTAGTATTTCCAGAGAGTAAACTTTGTGATTTAAATTTGGTCTGAAATTTTATTGAAGAGTTTTGAAGTGGGGGTGGGGGAATGTTGGGGATGCAAAGTTGGCAATACTTCCTGGTAAAAGAGAAAAAGATTAAAAGACTTATTCAATTCTTACAGAATTCTCAAAATAGCAAATGTGAGAGGAAAAATGGAAGTTGGAACCTCTAAGAACTGCTATGGCAGTGTGTAGGAGTTCTAGAAACCAAGATAGGTGAAAAAGTTGGAATTACCAAAAATAACGATGATAGAACAGGTAATTTATGGAATCAAGTTTGGAAAAAGACTTACTAGAAGGAATAAAGAAAAAAGAAAAATAAATAAAAGATCCTGAAAATGCCAAAGCGGGAATGGCAAATAACAGGTGGAACCATTTTCTTGATGCAAAGTAGAAAAGGAAAGAAAGGAAAAAAAAGAATTGAATTACAGTATTTTGTACATTTCATTCCCAAGAAAGGTGGAAGAGGGGAAAAAAATATAGATTTTTTTAGAAAACATCCATACCCACAAAAAAGGGTACCAAAATAGAGTGGCACAAGGCCATCATAGTGGGGTTCTTGTGAGGAATAAACTCACAAAAAATTGGTCTGAGATGCGAGCTTGGTAACCATTAAATCATGGTAGTTGCCCAAAATCATTTAGTAAAACTGATTAGACTGATAAACCCTGTTTGTAAGAGTGTTAAAAAGATATGCCAACAAATGGAGGCACATCCACTGCAAAATCATCCATACGCACAAAATGGAGAGAAGAAGACGACTATATTAAACAGACCAATGATTTGACAAAGATTTTTATAGATCAGCACAGATGATGGTGGGACTTACAAAAAAAAAAAAAAAAAATGGGGCAGATAAGGGTGGATAAAGAAAGTTTATTTTGATTACTATTAATATCATAGATATAAGAAAGAAATGTTGAATATATTAAGATATATGCATGTATGAGGAAGGGCAGTCCTCATATAAATTTTTTTTTATTTTATTTTATTTTTTTTTTTTTACCAGCAGTTCAACCAAGTATTTTTGTATAAAAAATATTTTTTTTTTTAAACATTTTGAGCAGAAATTTTTTTTTTTTGAATGAAATGAAATAGAAATTTTTTTTTTTTTTTTCTTTTTTCCAAAACTGGAAGATTTAAAAAAAAAAAAGATAAAGTAAAATGAAAACAGAAAAGACATCATTGTCATTTTTTTTTTTTTTTTCCAATTCATTCATTAGCAGCAATATGCATACTGTATAGCAAAGAAAAAAAAAATTTCCTCTTGAAAACCATAAACAGAAGCTATTAGACTTTTTTCTTTTCTTTTTCGACCAATTCTCCAGGGGGTGCTGGGGGAGGGGAGGAGACATTCCAATTTATATGCTTGAATCTCTGGATATATATATATATATATATATATATATATATATATATAGGAAGTGAAAAATGTCTTCAGTCGAACTGGCCTGATGAGTTATTGCGCTGATTTTTATTCCATATCTTTTTTTTTTAAACTTTTTATTTTCTTATTTTTTCCCTGAAGATTATTTGTGATTTTTTTTCCAAGACTCATTTGATGCTATCACACTCTCTCTCTCACACACACACACACACACACACACAGCAGCAGTAGATTCAGGCAAGCACTTGTCACAAGAACAAACCTGTTATTTTACAAATAGGGTCTGACTGGCTAAAGACACTTGAAAAAAATATCTGCTCTTATCATAACCAGAAACTCATCTTTGAAGAGAAGGTGACTGGTATGAATTGCTATTTGTAGATATCATTAGGAAATTAAATTGACGGGTGAATCCCCAGTAATGTAGACCTTGGACAAGTCTCTTTAAAAGAAGAATGATAGCCAATAAGATCAGCATGTATAGAAATAACTAAAATTTGATGGGTCCAAAGAGTGTGGACACCTGCTGGTCTGTGTGCACGCCCACACACACACACATACATAAATATTATATATATATATATATATATATATATATATACACATTATATATATATATATATATATATATATACATATATACACACACACAAGTATAGGATTGGTGTATATGGAATAAGTTCCAATAACCAAAAATACTATTCTTAAAGGAGTGCTCAATACAGAGTAGAGCAAATATAATTTATTCGAAAATTATAACAAATATGTTACAAAATCACTTCAAAAATAGCCATTTTGTTTCAACAATTCTGGTGTCTTATCAAGTGATGGTGGTGAATGTAGAATAATGAAAACTCTTTATTCTACATTCAACACCATCACTTGATAAGTCACCAGAAGTTTTGAAACAAAATGGCTATTTTTGTAGCGATTTTATAACATTTATGTTATAATTTTCAAATAAATTATATATATATATATATATATGTGTGTGTGAGTGTGTGTGTGCACTATGACAAAATATAGTTTTAGGATATACTATATTTATAGGGTAAAAAGTGGCCAAAATCCGGGATAGAGTGTATGCAAATATCAGCAGAGGGTACACAAACCTTAACACCAAATGGTGATGGCCTGCGTGATAGCTTGAACATTGCGTTTAATAACTGTTGTCATTCAGTGTCTACAATGTGCATGCGTGTGCGTGTGTGTATGTGTAAAATAGGATACAGAATCCAGACAAAGTTTTACAAATATGACAAATGCAAAACCGTTTCATTGAAACTAGATTATGCGTTTCTTTCTTTTTGATCTGATGATACCTAACAACGGTGGAATGCATAATCTAGTTTCAATGGAACCGTTTTCCATTGCCATACAAATGATGATAATAAAAAAAAAATAGTAAGACTAATGAAAACACATAAACATTATTAGAATTTAATGTATTTTGAAGCTAGCAGAATTTTTAAGGAAGTGCTCATCTGATAACTAGAGCAACAATAGTCAAATTAATAAATTTTTAAAGCAACCTATCTTTTGATCTACTCCAGAATTTAAATCAGAGGAACCAATAAATCTATAAATATATTTATTGAAAGTTTTATCAGACCTTCTGACCCTCATGAGTGATATGACATGAAACTCTGGAGTTAATCAGGAAATGTCATACTTGAACGTTTATTAAATCAATGAAAAAATATATATATATATGTGTGTATGTGTGTATATGCAAACCGAATAAGATAATACTAAAAGAGTAAACACACGGAAAGGTGGCATGGAAAATAAGGTTTAAAAAATAAAAGAAATGCTGAATACAAAAGCTTAACAGAAAGAAATAAAAATGTTGTTCAGGCAAATCTGAAGCCAGTTCGTCATATCATTTGCCTCTTTGGAAAAACTGCTTTTTGTGGTTAGACACATGACAAATTTTTGGTCCCTTTTCACATAGCAGGTTTTGTGGTCTATCACAGGTTGAGTAGCTCATATTTTTTTTTTTGCTTCATAAAGCAAAAATACAAACAAGAAACAATGAGGGAACAAACATTCTTTGATGAGTACATTTTTTTTTTGTGTATATGTGTGTGTGTGTGTGTGTGTGTGTGTGTAATATATGTATTACATACACTTTTTCATTTTTTTTTTTTTCCCTTTTCTGACCAAGGTGTTGATAAACTTTTTTTTTTTTTTTTTCTTTTGTTCAGTTTCACTGTCTTGGTTCTTTGTAGTTGACAGACTTTCTTTTGAAAATAAATGATTTTTTTTTTTTTTAACAAAAAAGAAAAAATATATATATGAAAAAAAAAAAAAAAAACTGGCCTGAGAAGAAACAAAGTTTACATACAATTTTTTTTTTTTTTTTTTTTTTTAATTGCATGCAAATGTTAAAGAATAAGAAGAAAGTAGTTTAAGAAAGGCTTCAGATTCCCAAACTCAACTGCAGTCATTTTAGATTGGAATAATTCCTTAAATACTTTTGTAGTTGAAAAATCACAGAATTAAAAGAAAACAATGGGAGATTTTCTTTGTGTGGAACCCAAGAACCAATGAGCACAATAATTTGTTTTACCTTCTTAAGAGGAAAAAAAAAAAAAAAAAAAGAAAGAAAGAAAAAGAGTAGAATCTTTTCAAAAGACGAGATAATGTCTAGTTCATGAAAGCTTTTACATTTGGTATCAACAACTTATCCTGAGATGGAGGGTATTATTATATATATATATATATATATATATATATATATATATATGCGAGTGTGTGTGTGTGTGTTTGTTAAGAAGAATCAGCAGCAGCACCATCTAACATAGGTAAGTACGTGTCTTATGATTTCTCTCCTAAACATATATGAACATTATTATATATTTCTGCACTATTAATGTGGAGGTGGTGGTGGTGTCGAATAAATGAAAAAAAATTATATCTAAAAGCCATATTGCTAACAATATCAATTTAAAAAAAAATACATAAATAAATGTTATTAAAGATCTATCTAAATATAGAAACAAATGATGAATTTTATTGTTTCTTTTCTTATCGAGTGTAATTTTCTTGGAATAAAAATAAATTAGAAGAAAAAAAAAAAAAAAAAAAATCTCCAATGGCCAATTATAGATTTTGGGGGGCAGGGATATGATGTTGGACCTTTTTTGTTTCAATAAAATACAATTTTTTTCTTTTTAATTTATTTAAGAAAAAAAAAAAAAAATTTAGAAATTTAGTCATTTTAAAAAATCTCCAAGAATATAATTCAAATAGATATATGAAGGAAAAAAAATGTTTGGTTTTGAATATACTATAAGTATATTAAAAGATATTTTGTATTGAGATCGAACAAGGTTAAGTATTGTAGTTTTATAATGAATTCTAAGAAACAATATCTCATTATTTACCAATTCTGTTTTGCTTCCATTACAAGCTTCCAATAATTTCCTTGCAAAGTAAATAATGAAAGAAAATGGTCAATCCTTTGTTTATAAGACATGCAAAGGACCTGATTAGGTGAAATGATTAAGAATATGTTTTGATTGAAAATAGTAAACCTATTCAAAGTTTTCATTCAGCTGGTGTTTAACATATCCAAGGTATTTATCTCGGTGAATATTACAAGGAATTAACAATTTAACAGTGTTGCAACATTAGAGACACCAATTTTGACTCACGGGAAGAAATTTTAAATTAAAACAAAAACACATTAAAAGGACATTCGGTTTATATTTGTACTTTACAATCATTAGATGATTAACGAAACTGGTTTAAGATCAAAGTTGAGAATTTTTTTTTAAGCAAGGAAGAGACTGAGACAGGTAAAGATGGAAACGAGTGAAACGCTTAGAGATATATTATTTGGTAAAACAAATCTATAAGAACTTATGCAAGAAAATACAAAGCATAAGTGATTTTGTTTCTGCTAAAAATTAAAAATTATTTCCTTATTTATTATAAAGAGACAAGAGCTTTTAAAAAATGCTTCATTTGATATTTAGTTTTTACCTGGCTTTGTCAGCAAACTCTAGCAATGTGAGTCGTATCGGCAATAATACCCGCAAATGCATTGTGGGTCACAACTACTAAATGGAGGCATAACAAAAACCAAAATGCTGACAAATTTCTTCCAAAAGCTTTTAGTTTTCCAAGTTTACGAACAGCGTTTGCCAAAAATTGAGTTTCGTAAAGTTTAAATTTGCAGCGAGAACATCTAGTGCAAGTTCTACAGCCAGAGTAAGAAATAAAATTTATAAATTAGAAGATTTAAAAAAATAAAATAATTTCTGTCCGTTTTATTTCAAATGATATAAAGATAATAAGTAGAATTGAGTAAAAATATTACATGACCTAAGGTTTGGAATGGCAAAAGATCTTTTGCATATTTTTAAAATCTGTTTTGGGATTGGATGGGGAGACGGTGGGAAGGACTATGAAACAATAGGAATGGACAAGTGAATAAAAAAACACTTTAGTTTCATCTAGATTTTACAAGTATTAGGAAAAAAAATTGTTTTATCAGGCACATAGATTTAAAATTGCTGCTGTTCATTGGGAACATTCAAAAGCCAAATACTGAAATGTGGTTAAGGTTGTAAAAGCGTCATTTGACAAATAAAAGTTTTTAGATATTAAAGAGGGAAGAATGTAAATCTTTGTGTCTCAGGCAGAAGGATAAAAAAAAAAGGGTGGGGGAGTAAAAAGAGTTTGAAAATGTAAAATTGCCACTGCCTTTACTCATTAAAAAGTTTAGAGAATATTTGAATCTAATTCCATTTAGTTGTTAAGTTTCATACAGCTGGAGAAAGACTATTTTCTGACAAACTTATGTTAAATTTTTAGTGGGAAAATGTAAGTGCCACTGAAATTAGCTAAACATTAATTTGTAGATTAAAAAAAAAAAGAAAAAAAAAAGTAATTAAAGATAATTAAAAGAAGCGAGGAAAAAGCCGAGTGCAACCAAGTGCAACACTGAAGTTTTTTGATTTGCCATGTCTCAAGATACGAATTGGAGACAAGAGATGAAATGAGCAATGTCAAGTTGGTCAAACGGCAGGAAATAAAAAGGAAACGTAATGTAATGTAAAAACTGGGACAAATATACACAGAAAAAAAAAAAAAAAAAAAATAAGGTTAAATATGCAGAATTACATGACTATAATGTAATAAAAAAAAAAGAGGAAAATTAAATCAAAAACATGCAGCTACATGTTCTTTTCTTAAAGAAAAAAAATATCTTTGAATATTTTTTTTTTTTTTTTTCAAATTCACTACAAGCAAAATACAGCTAAAATGTTTGTTTTCTAGCGTAAAGGAAAAAAAAAAGAAGAATTTGAGAGAAAGTCACGAGGGTAAGATTTTTAACACGACAAATATGAAGATTACTTTTAAAGAATTTCCATCGTTTCTTAACAGAAACGAATCTGGAAGAGCCATACACCAATTTGGCAACCTCAGCCTTAAAGTGTTGTGTCTAAAAAATGATAAGGCTTTATAAAGTGTTTTACTAACAGATACTGATGTCTTTTGCAAACATTTTAAACAATATCTAAAGATTAGTCTGTCAAGATTTGATCCTTTCCACCTGAAATGCTTCATGCCTGTGCGCTACCGTTTGAGATTGAAGCCCATGCAATAAAAGTAGCACAGAACTCTGGCCAGATAAAAAGATGGATCGTTTTGGTTTTTAAAATCCATTACAAGCAGAACTAGAAGCAAATCCTTCCATGACATCCATAAGAAAGAAAAAAATATCTTCACTTGAATTTTGTTTAAAAAAATATGAAGACCCAGACTCATTGATTGAATTAACTAAATAAAAAAAAAAAAAAAAATTGTTTTAAAAGTAATTTTGGAATTTTAACCATTTTCTTTTTAAAAATCTATTTTGGAAAAAGTGTAAATAGATTTTTATAGTTTATTTATTCTTTTAAACTTTGGTTTCCTGGAAGATGTGTATGGTATTGAGATATATAACATTTTAACATATATGCTTGATGGAAGACAGTTTAAACAAAAAATATAAAAAATAGCACTAACAAAAAAAAAAAAAAAAAAAAAAAAATCTCCCCCCCCACCAAATTAAAAATAAACTGTGTTGCATTGTAATGATGTTCCTTTTAGCATCAATATTATCCTCTTAAAAAAAAAAAAAAAAATTTCTGCTTTCCATTTCCAGAATTAACACTAGTTCAGTCATCCCAAGTTGGAAAAGAGAACGAGAGAGACAAGCCAAACATATTGACAGGCATCCATAATCTTGAGCTGAGGCTTCTGTAAAAGGACTTTCTTGACGACCATATTCATTTATGATAGACTTTTTTTTGTTTTTGTTTCTTTCATCAACATTCACTCAGATTTCTTATATACTTCTTATATGTATTTCGTATAGACTTTATATGCACTTGAGTTTTTTTTATATTGCTTTAGAGAAAGACAGGGAAGAGAAAGAGAGAGAGAGCAGAAATTCCATCAATTTAACTAATTTGTATTAGTTACAAAACAAATGGGTTCACACCAGTCAATCACAAAAAAAAAAAAAAAAAAAAAAAAAAAAAAAAAAAAATCAAAACCATAGCCCATACTATGCTTATAGTATATATGCAAATGTGCATCTGTGTGTGCATATATATATATATATATATATGATGATGCATATATACATTTGCATATACAGGATGAAATGAAAGTTAACTTCTTTGCTATATCAGGCCACTCAAAAATTGTTCTTTTTTCATTTTTCTGTATTTTTGTTTAAATTGTTTCTGTTGATGAGAAAAGTTTGTCAACATTTTGGGTCAGAAGACAATGAAGGGGGAGGAAGTTTCAGATTTTTTTTTTTTAACCAGAAACTTTGTGTTTTTTTTTTTAATTTTTTTTTTTATTTTATTCTTTTTTGACTGATTTTCAATTTGATTTATATACCTCAGTGTATCTTGTCCAAATTAGTTTTCTTCTGCAGAATCCAGGTGCAAAAGAATTGCGCCCCCACCCCCGACCTTCCCAACACTTCAGTCTTTCTTCCTTCATTTTTTTTTTTCTTCTTCTTCTTCCTTCATGAGTCTCTTAGTTTTTTTTTCTTTCCCATTCAGCTGCAGAAAAAGAGAAAAATAGAAGTCACATCTTGGTCAACCTGATATATATTTTTTTTGTGGTGGTGGTGGGGTCTATAAATTTTTTCTTTTGGTGTGTGTGTGTGTGGGGGGGGAGGGGTCTGTAATTTTTTTCATTATATATATAATGTTTTTTTTTTTTAAATTTTTTCTTCCCTATCCTTGTCAGTTTTTATTCATTCACTCATCATTGTTAGCTTCCTCCTCGTCAAGAAGCTTAGCAGGCTTGCAGTATTTGTAGCGATGATTCATGTGTTGGCTATAAGAACCAGAATGGCTGAATCTCTTAGCACATTTTTTGCATTGGAATGGTTTTTCGCCGCTGTGAAGACGTTTGTGTTCTGTTAAGTGATGTTTGTGCTTGAAGGCCTTCGGACACTCATCACAGGTAAAGGGGCGAGCCCCTGAAATAAAAGGGAAAAAACAAAGACAAATTAATGATTAGCGCACAAAGCCACACTCAAAAGAACAACTAAACAGAGCTATCCAGTAGTTTCGAAGGTAGTCAACTAAAGTAAATAAGACAAAACCCAGTTTATCATCATATAAACTGTCCATGGAAATTGTAATATCAAAAACAGGATTTCTATAAAAAAATATATATATATATATATATATATATATATATATATGAAAACTAAATCTAAACACAACAAATTTTAAAAGACCTCTTTGATAGAAAGTAGGCAAATTAATACATTTTTTTTTTTACAGCTTATAAACCTTTTGCAGATTATTTAAAACCAGAAATATTTTTAGATTTTTAAAAATGTTTTTTGAGATAAGGATTTTATTGAAACAAGTCTTATGAATTAACCTATAGCTCGGGGATAGGGGAAGAAGTGGATTCATACCATTCCCAAAGGTATTTGTGGGTAAGTGAATAGAATGAACCTGACTGGAATTGGAACCCTGCTCTCCGATTGCCAATTCCAAACCCCTATCCATTGCAACACTTGCACATCCAAGCTTACAGCACCTGGTATTCCTATTAGTAAATTTTGTCTCAACAGACAGAACTAAATATTTCCATGTTGATTAGTTTTCCATGTTCTGTTAGAAAATTTTGATAAAAAATACTGACTTCAGAAGCATGCCTGCAATGTAGCAAGGATATGTTTTTTTTGTATTCATCTCAAGTTGGTAAATTAAGGGAAAAGGCCAATAGTGTCAGCATTTGCCCTTACAAGTGAAACTTGAAGATTTAGCCACAGAATTTACAATTTTTGACCTTAAATTTGTATCAACAAGTTTCAGCATTCGGGAATGGGGAGAGAGAGAGAGAATAGGTCTGTCACCTGTATGATTTTGTAGCAGTATCTTGTATTAAAAATCATGAGGTGAGTGATTGTAAGTGGTCGGGAAATAATGTCGTATCACTGAGAGAAGAGAGAGATTTTATCTTCAGAATTTACTGTTTCGGATTTCCATTTCTAATAATTGAGATTTAAATTGTTTTTGCCGATTTCACTGTGAATAAAACTTTTGTGAGCTTTGCCAAAAGAAATGTCTTCTGTATTTTAAATGATTAAGCATTTAAACAATTATTTACAATTTTGGATGTAATAAAAACAAAATCCTATCATTAATACAAGCAAACGACCAAATATTATTTTAAATTCAAATTTCTTGTCACAAAATAAAACCTGTGATTATTTTGAAATATTAAGCTGTTTTCCCCACTTAGCCTAAAAGATATAAATATTGGTAGCAGTTTGTTGTACCTATGGACGATAGTGGATTACAGTAGTAAATACTGTATGTTGGTCTGCAGTTACAGATTCATTGTGGAATTCACTTGACTCATTTCTAGCAGTTGACTATTACTTCTACTACACACCACTGGCAAATCTTATATGTGTTGTTCTTGTCCTAAGTATTATCATTCATTACCAACCTTCATGTGATTATTCTATTCAATAACCTTCCCTCGGTCACAACACAGTTATAAATATTTTCATCACTTATTCAGCAGGGGTAAATAAGTTATTAATATTCTATGTTTAAACAGGATTTAAAAAAAAAAAAAAAAAATGAAGTTAAATAAAATCTGTCAAACTGCTGAAGATTCATTAAAATATTTTTTTTTAATTTTAATTTAAATCTAAAAGAAACAATGACTGGAAAAAAAAAAAGCACCACATTCTACTTTGTTTTTTCAATAGTCACAGTAATTATTTCAGTTAGAAAGAACACCATAATTAATCAATATCTAATGATATCTACAGGGTAATGGAAGTAACAGGTGTCTTTATCAGAAGTCAAAATTCAGGACCGCAGTTAAAGAAAATTACCTTCAGTATGAGAAGCAGGCAGTCAGAAAAGAATCATGATAATGCAGGTGGAAAAATGATGAAACAAAGCGAGAGGTTTTTAAGGGGGAGCAGCAGATCCTACAAAATTATCCACTTAAATCTGTTTTTAGACAGTATTAAATAATGCTCCACCCTGTAACTGACCTCCTCCACCCCTACCAAAACCTATTTGCTCTGGAAACCTCAACAGCCCTAACACTCATAATTCTTAAGCCATGGCCTTACACTCCAAGGTAGAGTCTACAAAAAATTCATAAACTATTTGTATATTTTTTATTTAAGAATGTTTAATTCATATTTGAAACCGTTTCAGATGCAAAATGCCAAACGACATTTGTCTGAACTTTTGTCTTCTCTTGGGTAGAGTTGTGGCTCAATTTTACCAAGACGGTAAAATGTTGGTTTTTGAGCCTTAAAAAAGGCTTTCAGAGTCAGCTGAGCTTGCCAAATTGGTATATGGCTCCACCAAACTGGTTTCTGTTAAGAAATGATTGGAAACTCCTTGAAATTTCAAAGGAAAAGGAATACTCCTACCACTGTCCCATAACCACTGTAACATTCAGTGTATGGAAATTTGTATGCAAATATAACAATTATTATGGGATGGAGATAGTGACTGGAATGTATATTTAATAAAACTTGTAATTGTGTCTTAAAAAGTGCAGGGAACCATGAGGGTTAAAATTTTGGGTAATGAAATGGAGAAAAAGAATCTGAATTTTGGTTGACACTGCTTGTGTCCACATTCTGTTAATGGTCTTCAGAATGGCAGAAATCCAATTCCTTTTAAACTTGCTCACCACCACAGTGCCAGTATTCTCTCTGGAATACCCTGATGGCTGACAAAAGTAGTTACGGATGAGTGATTTGTCAAAGTACTCCTATTCTCTTTATTTCTTTGACAATAGCAGCAAAATCTGCCATCTCCACAAAACCCTAATTTTCACCAGACTGATGATGTTAGTTAAGCAAGAAAATTGTGTCCCCTATCCATCATGGGAAAAAAAAATACCTGACAAGAGATAAGGTGTGAGCATTCAGTGAAGACTGAAGCTATGTATGAAGTTATTTTAACATTTAGCACTCTGTATCATTTCTAAATATTACTTCCCCTTTTTACTGCATATGGAATCACCTTGAAATTTAGTGTTTTATATATTAGTTCTATATATTTGAAATTGTAATAACCTGGTTTGCAATTTCAGTCACGGTTGTTTTAGGTGTTGCCATAGAAGGATATGACTACAAAATCAAGAAATTTAAATTCCACTTTCATTGGCAAGACTAACATTTTGCTTGGTGAAAATAGTCACCTGCAAGCTGATTTCCTTACATGCCTAAAATCAAAGATTTTAGAAAAATTTATTATTGTTGGCAGGGACACCCCCACCAAACTAGAAGAACGTAAGGTTCTGATAACTACATGCCACAGAAAAAGATTTTGACAGTAAAGTGAGCATAGAACAAATTCATCCTTTGTGCTAAGGTCAAAATGAATCAATTGGCTAATCTAAGCATCCCACCACTGATTACTTAACAGTCATCTGGGTTGAATTATTTTCTTGATTTTGCTAGAGAAGTCTTAGAATTCCATTGGTGGAATTATTATCAAGATGTTCTTGAGGTCATAGCCTCTTGATTATATAATAAAAAAAGAGAGAGAGAGAAAAAAAAGAAAAAAAAAAACGGTGAGAAAACAGTTTTGCTTACCTGAATGTTCATACTTATGTCTGGCAAGAGAACTTTGCTTGCTAAACATTTTATCACACTGGTCACAAGCATACATGCCTTCTTCAACATCCACTCGGTGGCTCTTCCATGATCGACGCTTTTTCCGATGGGAATGGTCCTCGTCCCCAGTGATAGAGTCTTCAAGGTCCAGTTGAATTTCTTCCGCTTCCATCTGGTGGACAAAATCAAAGAAGACAAAATGCCGGAAGGTTTTAAGAAACAAAAACAACTACAAAAAGGGGGGTTAGTCTTAGTAGGGTTAATAAATGAACAAAAAAAAAAAATAACAAAAAAAAAAAATAATAATAAAAAAAAAAAGGGGGGGTACAAGGAGGGTTTTATAAAATAGAAAGCTAGAATGGAGGGTTTCATAAAGCAAGGTAAAATACTGACATGCAAAAACAAAAACAAAAAACTTATAAAAACAAAAAAAACAAAAAATTAAAAGTAATAAATTGTTCTTCAAGTGAAATATATTTTATAAGTATTTTTTCTTTTCTGCTTTATTTATACAGGTGCATCAATTAAGTGTAGCTTAATGTAAAAAGTCAAAGAGAAAAAGTATTTATTTTACACAACATTTTTTTCCAGCATAATCAACTCCCTTACCAATGCACTTAATTCAAAGTCACAGATTCAACATTATACAGTGAGAATTTCAGATCAAATTCCAGCTATTAACTATATATCAAGCGACTGACTTATTGATTCACTTTCATGCATCAAATGAACAGAGCAAATTTTATTGGTCTTAACAGATTTGAATTCAAGCCAAACTAGTGTTGCCACATGTGGTTGGATATCAAGGTATAAAAAAACAGTAGGTTGGTAATGAGCTATTAGGCTTCCAGACAAGACCTCTTCAACAAACTAAAGTCAGAAGTTCAGTTTGCAGCAAAAGTATGAAGAAAGCGTGGCATTTTCAAAAAGACCAGTTTTAAAATGCAATCAAGGACGACAGGACAAAAGGTGTAGAATCGTCGTTACTATATTCTGCCATCAGATTTGAATGAGTAGTAGCATAATAAAAAAGTATTGATTTTCATTCAGTCTTTAAAGCCTTTGCTATCAGGGTTTCAACCGAACGTCAGACTGAAAAGCAAGCAGACACCAAGTCGATTTAAATAGATAATTTGGATACACTTAAGTAGAGGGAAAGTTTTTTTCTTCAATTATTATTTTTCCTTTAATGATTTTACCCCAAGCAAGGTGATAATGTCACTAAGACACAAGGGGTTACTGAAAGATGACGAAAAGACTTTAGAAGGAAAAGGAAACCCAATTCTAAACAGGAAACAAGGGATAAACCCCTACTCCTGTTCAAAAGATGGGGAAAGAGTGTGAACCAGGTGGTAGACAAACCTATCGACTCCTACTTAACGTGTAAATGTTGCATTTAAAATCTATTTGAAGTTATATGTATATATTTATTTAATTACAACTATAGATACAGAAGAATGGAATGCAACATTAAGTACATTTTCTTAACTACAAAGTCAATTTTCATCATCAGTCTAAAGCCATGACTACAGTGTTTGCCAGACAATTTCTGACAAGACTTAGTTGCCTCTTGTCACCAAATGCAATATCAAAATGCCAAATTAGTGAGAACTGGCCAAGAATGCAGCAAGTCTGTACCAAAGACACGCTCAACCAGACAATCATTGTGAACATAAGAGAAGCTATGAAAAGACTTACCTGTCTCCAAGATTTCTTTCGTAACCTCTTTGGTTTCTTGGTACCATCAGGGTTGGTCTCTTGCTCTTCCCCACTCGTGACACCCATATTAGCATTGGATGTGTTGTGACCACCGTCTGATATCCCATTGGTCATCCGGGGAGACATTCCGTCGTCGTCGTCGTCATCATCATCAGAATCATCATCATCATCTTCATCATCTGAAAGGCATTCGTCGCCGCTTTTCTCATGCAACTTACTTTCATCAATAACAAGCGAGCGACCGTTAACGCTATCCAAAGAGTCGTCACTGGACAAAGACGAATCATCAGCAGGCTTATTCTCTTTACTGTGACCTGCCTTCTGTTTGGGGTCACTTTCAGCACCCGCAGTTGGCTTTCCGGCCGGTAGATAAGGGCTTGAGGCAGCAAGTGCCTTCAGGGACTGAGGCACCTGGTTTGGAATGGGACTAGATTGGGAAACTTGGACTGGTTTATTGACTATCATGCCCTCTTGTTTCATGTATTTGTAGAGAGCGGACTCCTGGAAACTGCCTGGGGACGACTTGCTACTCTCCAACTGTTCCTGCTTAATTGCTGGCAATCGACAACTCAAATTTAACACTTGATTGTCAAAGTTCTGAACCGGTGCAGGAAGTGGATGAGTGCTATAACTGTTATTATTGTTGCTTGGTTTGTGTCCGCTGTGAGCTTTAGGGGGCTCTCTCTTTAGACTAAGATCCAGGGGTTGGTCCTGACTACTATTATTACTGCTGTCACTGTTATGACTAAACAAGGCATCTCGGTTTTCGCTGGCAGCATTAAACTGACCATTGACTTTTGAATGAGAATGTGCAGGAAATGAAGGTGATGATGACTTTGGAATTCCAGATTGAACATGGACAGAATTATTGAAGCTTGGAACATTGGGGATGTAGGCGGAATTGGCTGGCTTCACTGGTTCTTTCCAGGTTGATGTCGGAGTGCTCGACTCCTCCTGCTGCTTGAAGCGGGCCATTGACGGGAAGTAGGGTACGCTCTTGCCTTTCTTGCGGTCGCGGGCTCGCATATTCTGAAACCACACCTGAACGACACGCTTAGGAAAGCCAATCTCGTTGCCGATCTTGATCAGGTCGTGCTTGCGCGGTCGAGGATTTATCTGGTAATATTTTTTGAGGACTTGCAGCTGCTCGTCGCTTATCAAGGAACGCATGCGAAATTTCTTATCGAGGTTCTCTTCTTTGAAGATCTCCTCGGCATCATCCTCATCTGTGCCGTTGCCGATACTGCCATTGGGTGTCTCCCGCTTGATGGTATCTGAAGACGAAGTTGTGCTGCTTGGACTGTTACAGGAGGCTACTTCCAGATTGGCCACCCTATGCACGATGTCTTTGTTTGACTTGCACAGGTATCGTTCATGTTGGTGCAGATCCACAGGGCTGCGGAAACCAGATGCACAGAATCGGCAGGTGAGATCCACGTCCTTGGAATCAATCGAGTTGGAGGGAGGCAATATGGGCGAGTCAGAATTTTTTTCCTGCGGTGTTGAAGTCAAAAGACAGTCTTTGGAGTCTTCGCTCTTGACAACAACTATGTCTTTCGAAACCTCACTCGGGTCTAAGGGTTCTGTTTTGATGGTGACAGGGGAGGGCGAGGTCACTTGATCCTGTTGGGTCGGCTGTTGTACAGGCAGGACAGGGCTTTCAGACTTTTTGACCATGACCATTGATAAAGGCTGTGTGTTGCTGTTGACATCAGGTGAGAGTTTTGAACTTTTAGGGAGAGGTGGTGGTGGTGGTGGCTTTTGGCCGAGCACTGATTTGTGGGAATTTGCATGAGCAACAGTCTGATTGGTGACTTGTGGAACTCTGTCTGTAACGCTCTCCTTTTGGGAATAGACAGAATAAGACATGAATGGGGAATTTCCGTTGATGTGTGTGGCGTAGAATGTTGGAAGGCCAGAAGTGGGGTGATCAAACTGGATGAATTGTGGAGGGAGGGTGCCTGAGGAGTTTTGTAAAGGAAGATTTGGCTGGCTGTGCCCGTTTTTTGTGACTGGTGGAAACACGGACATTGCATCGGTGTTGCTGTTGTTATCAATACGACGCCCCTTGACGTTCATGACCCAGCATTTCTTGGAGGTCATGTGGCTGCTATAGGATCCTGAGTGGCTGAACCGTTTCCGACAGTTGGAACATTCAAAAGGCTTCTCCCCAGAGTGGATGCGAATGTGTTCCTTCAAGTGATGTTTGAACTTGAATGCTTTGCCACACTGCTCACACTTGAATTTGCGAAGGTCTGTGCTCTCATCGTGACTGATCATATGGCGTTGCAGCCTGTACACATTGGCAAATGTCTTCTTGCAGACGTTGCATGTCTGTGACGTGGCCGAGTGCAGTGCCATGTGATTATCAAGATGGGATTTGAGCGTGAATGTTTCTTCACATTTTGGACACATGAATTTCAAGGTCTTTTCTGAGTGCATAGTCTTTATGTGTGTGCGGAGAGCAGATGTCCGGTTGAAAGACTCGCTACAGTGGGCACATTTGAGCACCAACTCATCATCAGTGTTGTTCAACGAGTCTGCAATGAACAGAATAAACAAAATGAAAAGGAGTCCAATTATTCACATTGGCAATTTTGCTGTTAGTAAGATTATTACTGTCATTTTGCAAATGTCTTATAAAAGAATATTAACAGAAATCAAAGTTAAAACCAAAGAAATCTGAAAAACCAAAGAAAAAATACGGCAACAAATATTTCAGGCAGTCTCCTTCGTCATTGCACTTAATCCAACACTTCTCTACTGATCACATATTATACAATGAAAATTACAGATAAAAAAAAAAAAAGAAGGTTTCACTATTTACATTATTCGGACTATTGTCCTCATCTTTGTTTCCATATTTATCACAATGTTTCAGCCGTTGTACGCTCCGGCCTTCTCCAGGTGGTTGGAATGTCGAACTGAACCCTTTATTTCGCTTGCTGCGGTAGACTGTTCTAGTTCCACGTGCTATGTCTAATGGATGTCAGTTATCAGTTATCTCCTGTTAATTCACTTCTCCAACTTCTCCACTGCCTTAACCAGGTATTGAACTCACAACTCTTTGGATCCTATCACTGGATCTAACCAACACTTTTATCCACTGTGCAATGTGTCCTTAAGGACAATAGTGTAAATAGTATACATAATACTTCATCTCAGGAATATAGACAGATACCAAAAAAAAGTTAACTTCATTCATTTCTGTGTGTGTGTGTGTGTGTATGTATATATATATGTGTGTGTGTGTGTATGTGTGTGTATATATATATATATATATGAAATTGCATAATAAGCACTCAACATAAAATATCTGGCACACAGTATTAATCTCATGTTATTTAACAATGGAAATGACATGGTAAAGTTTTTTTTTTTAAAATAAAAGGACACCAACTCAAATTCCAGCCACATTCCTTTTGCCGGGGCTCTGAATAAACACTACTACCATTCAATTGGCATCACACAGCTACATCTTAAAAGACAACCGTGAAAAGAAATGAACAACAATTAACAACAAACCCCTTCAAAATGGCTAAAGTGTCCAAAAACGTTTCGTACAATAAGACACTGTGGACAATTTTTACACTCCTTTAACTCCATCAAACAGAAAAATTTAAGAATACTAACAATCAATATGAAATCCACCAATTTTTCCTTGTCTGTCATATTCAATGAAATATGTTTGAAAGAAAGGTTTCTGTCCAATTATATAACTATCAATTTCAAATTTGATATATTTGAAATGGAGTTTTTAATCTGATATTATTTCTTATTACTGTTATTTTTAGTGGGGGCACCTGATTTAGTATATATTCCAGTTTTCAGTTTTCTTAAAAAAAACAAAATTATTAACTAGCTGAGATCAAGATTTCCTACTCGAGAAAACTTGAGCCTCCTGACAGGAATCGAACCTGTATCTCTTTTTTTTCATCAAGTAGGGAAACAAATCCTATGTGCTGCTACCAGTTTGGCCATGGGAGACCCTCTTTGTAGATTGAATTTTGAGTATGAAAATGAACCTCGCCCATATAGATTAACAGAAGTTCCAATGAGAAATGTGTGGTTCCTTAAATAGGTAATTCAAACCTTTGCTCTATAAGAGTGCTAATTCAAACCTTTGACTATAAAAGTCATTTCCCTGAGGGAAAAATGAGATACAAGTTTGATTCCTGTTGGGTGACACAATTTATTGTTAATGACTTCTTGGTTTTGTTTGAGCAATATACATTTCTCTGTTTAAGAAAAATAAAATAGGGCTCATAACTTAAGCATGTGTATCCACTAAAAATAATGTTTATAATAATAATAATTGTGTGTGTGTGTGTGTGTATAAAATACTAGATTAGTGGCAAGGTCTCATCATTTTATAATTAAAATGGCTTGATATAACCGTATTTGAGTTTAAGTTTCTTCTCTTGCACTTCTTGATTTTAGAAGTATTTTCCAACTTCTTGCTTCCCAGTCAACTTTGACCTTCAAAAATTTAAATGCAATGTCAATAATTATCTTCCTTCTTAATTCCTCTTCTTTTATTGTTCTCTGTTCATAATGGGTTTTTCTCATTCTCTCACACTCAGTAACCCATTATGTCTTAGTGGGTTTATTGCCTTGCTTGGAGTGAAATGATTAAAAATTACACACACACACACACACACACAAAATAAACCAACACCATTATCTTGTTATTTTTTAATCAAACATATCGCCTCAAAGATGAAAAAGAAACCCGAGGCAACAGGAATGTGGCTCTACAGAAGGATGCTGAGAATACCATAGACTGAATGTGTGAGCAGCAACAAAGTTTTAAGGAAAATGGAAACAAAAAGACACTTAGAATCTGAAAGAGATAGTTGACATTTCTATAGAATGTAATGAAGAAGGAGGGGGGCTTGGAGAATTTGACATGAACAGGATATAGGGAAGGTATGAGGGACAGGAAAGCAGTGAATAACAGACGTAAAAAGTCTGTGTAAATGGTTGGCAGCATAGGAAGTAGAAGGGATAGCAAAAAGACAAAACTTATGAAGAGCTACAAAGGAAAGGAAGCTGTAGTGAGCCATGATCGCTAACATCCTGAAGAGATGTGACAGATTACAGAGTTACTGCTGCCAAACACACACACACACACACAAAATTGTGCAACAAATGTATTCAGGGCTTCCAGAATGAACCAAGTAAGATTGCAAATTTGGATTTTAATTTCATGCCATCTTGCTAAAATTGCTGATTATCTTTAACCCCCCCCCACCACCAACATACGAGATTGACAGGAAATATGACTTTCCTCTTTGCTAAAATAGTGACATTTTCTCCAACACCATCAGAAGTCGGAGCTTAGAGAGAAAGAAATTTTCATGCTGATTTTTAAGGAGGGTAGGTCGGCCAAATACAGGGTGTCCCCAAAAATTTGACATCATTTTAAAAGGAATTATCTTGAAAACTACTAAGTCTAGCTCAATGAAATTGAAAGGTTTAGGTGTTGAACATCATAAGTTTATTAGGGGACTGATTTCATTTCAACATGTGCACCACCTGTGATACGGCACACGTCAAGTCGGTAGTTAAGCTCTTGCCAAACACACTGTAGCATGTCACTGGTAACATTATCCAGTGTGGAAGTAATTGTCTACTTGAGTTCATCAATGCTAGCAAGAAGAGGGGGGGGATATACACTAGACCCTTTACATATCCCCATGAAAAGAAATCACATGGGGACTGACAAGTCCAGTGAGGTGACCGTGGCGGCCATTTCCTCCGAAAACTGTCTTCATATCCACCATGCCAGATTCATCTCTGGCAGATTCTCATTGCAATAAGCACGTACTGTCCTCGTTCCTTAAATATAAAATCTTCATCTGTTTCTAGACATTCTGTGAAAATTTGAGGTCATTTCAACAAGAATTGCCAAAATTATTGGCCTGTGAAATGATGTCAAACTTTTGGGGACACTCTGAATATCCACCACTGCAGTAATGATTTAACACAATTTTCTTCACAATCTCTTCTTCAATGTTGGTACATTTCTGTTTTTACAGAATTTGAAATGTATTTGTATAAAATATTACATACATAGTCAGAGAGGCGGGGTGCTCCAAAAGTAATGCCTCCCATTTTATTATCTTGGCCCAATAATGTCAAAGGTGGATGTTGGTGGTATGGCAATAAAATGGTTTGAATCTTCCTATTGAAACCATATAGATTTTTTTTTTTTTTTTAATATTATTTTTCTTTGTTATAGATAGTATTTGATAACAATTATTTGTTCCAAGTGCTTTTGGCTAATTGATTAGCAATTTTTTTTTTTTTTTTTTTAAATCAAAAGATTCTTTTGTCAAGGGAAAATGGCATCTGATATGAAACTGCACATGGAGCATATGGTCTGACACTGAATTTCTACATGTGGGGAAAAATTGCATACATGCACATTCATCAACACTTGTTGAATATTTATAGAGACCAAACAGAGAATGTGAGCACGTTGTATTAATGCTGACTATATTTGAAACTGCAATTAAAATACGACAATTTTTTTTTAAAAAATCTTTTCATGCTCGACTATGAGAATTTGACATTCATTTTGAAATATTTGTTTAATCAATCCTGCCAGTGATATCATAGTTTACAAAAACAGAAGAAAAACAAAGATTTGTTCATTCAGTCATTTGGTTTTTCTAGTTTGAAGAAAAGCAGCTGTGATTTCTGACCGAAACCTGAGCCCCCTGGTTGAAACAAACACTTTACTTCCAGTATTAACTACATCAGGTGGTGTATAAAATAAGTGATGAAAGGCTGGACAGCATTGATCTTCTCAACACTGTGGGTGAGGTGGGGGAGAATTATATGACAAACGCAGGATAAATCAATCTAACAATTCAAAATTAGGTAGACAGGATTCTCCCTAACAGAGAGCACATTTCTTAGATTTCCTTGAAAATTCATTTATTTTATCACCAGATAATAATAATAATGATAAAAAACAACACATTGATACAATATTTCCAATTTATTTTATTTATAATCATTTTGGGAGGGGGGCTTAATCCAAAGAGACAGCTATCAAAAAAAAAAAAAAAAAAAAAAAATCATCTGTGAGTTATCATGGAAACTCCAATTTTACCCAGAAAAAAAAAAAATTATTCAACAGTAGTACAGAAATCTCTACAACCTGCAATAATTCCTCACAAGGTTTAAATATAAATATAAATATATATATATATATATATATATATATATAATATAATCCTTAGTAAATTAGAAGAATGCTTCATGCTAATTTCCAAGCAAAACAAAGAATTTATCATAAAAATTCTCTCCCCCCGCAAATCTCACAACACAGAATCTTTCCTTTGTATTAAACTTGGATGAATTAAAAGCTCATATTATATATATATATATATATATATATATATATATATATATGTGTGTGTGTATTGCTGAAACCTCCTGATGAGTGGACTGAACAATTACAAAAAGGATTCATCTATAAAACTCCAAAGTTGCAGTGCTGAATATAACATCAATCAGCTAAGAGACGAATTTTGTATTAAACACACACACGTGTGTGTGTGTGTGTGTGTGTGTGTGTGTGTGTGTGTGTGTATGGAAACCTCCTGATGAGTGGAGTGAATGTTTACAAAAAGGTTTGTCTATGAAACTCTTGAGTTGGGCTGTTGAATATAACATCAATCAGCTAAGTGACACATTTTTATATTTACTTCATATTTCTAAAAAAGAATTAATGGATTTTATTCCAACATTTTTATCACTTCAAATATTATTTTTAGTCGATACCTGTATTTGAATAGAGGCTACATTTTTATAAACAGTGTTTATCTCGTGCACTGGCCTCTACATTCGAGAAAACTTAATTGGAGGGTACATTTTCTTTAATAAGCTTTTGAGTGTGCAGGCCAGTAGACAAACACAGCTTAAAAAAAAAAAAAAAAAAAAAAAATGGAGTGTCTATTCAAAAACACGGGCATCAGCTAAAAATAATGCTTTGAAATTATAGATGTGTGCATACAATGGATTTTTCCCTCCAACATTATTACATTAAATTATAATTCTTTGCTTTACAAAGACTTCTCGATCTCTAGGCAGGTAGACATTAATTTCACTGTTTAAGAAAAAAAAAACAAAAAAACAACAACTAAAACCAATGATGATTGATTACTTGAAGATGTGCGCCCTCTAAAAAATATAGCATTTATAAAAAAAAAAAAAATTAGAACGATATCTATTTCCACTGGTGTGACACAAGGAACCGACATTTTGGATTTGACGAGGACCTGCACCAAATCCAAACTCACAAATAAAAGAGAAAGAAAAAGATATTTTCTGGCGATTAGCAGGAACTGAGTATTCTAAATGAGTAAAATACTGCGGTGATTGGGGGGGGGGTCGAATTTCAGAAATCCTCAAACAGCAGATGGAAAGAATAAGTCACGCATGGGACCTTTTTTTTTTTTACACTTCTGCTTTCTTTTGACATATGAAACCTTATCCCTTAAGCCAGGTGCCAGAGAGGGAAAGAGAAAGAAAGAGAGAGAGAGAGAGAGAGAGAGAGAGAGAGAGAGAGAGAGAGAGAGAGAGAGAGAGAGAGAGAGAGAGACGAGGAGAGTGGGGAAGGTACGCCATGAGATTGTCCGGTTTCACTTTTTACCTAGAAATTATAAGCTTATAAACTTTTCAGTTCTAAGTCTTCCACGTGCAATACAGATAAACATAGCTGGAAAAAAAATTAACCTTATCGGAATTAATTAAAAAAATGCTACTAAAAAGATTTCTTTATCAGATGATTTCAGAACTAGTTTTCTTTTTTCGTCGTATCTAAATTAAAAAAACAAACAAAAAACAAAAATTACGCTCATTTTTTTAATGCTAGCCAGGTTGTCTACAGTCTTGAATTTGAACGAAAGACATTTTTGTTGTATATAAACATTATTTTTTTTTAATTGATCGAATTCATAAAACAACTTGAATTGCCTATTTCAAAATAGACCTGCAATTCCTGACAATATATTTTTTCGTTCAGTAAATTACTGAATAAATCTAAGTAGGAAAAAGCACGTGAAATAAATGTGGAAGTGACTCAGAGAGATAAAAAAATATATAGATAGACGAATATAGGGTTTGAGAAGCGTTAATGAGACTTCCTCCTTATCACTGGAAGGGATAGAGTCCCAGATAAACCCTATATTCTTCAGGTGACTCTCAGGTCACAGTTAGGTAGTCAGAGATATTTGAGTAGAGTGGAATTGGGCAAGTAGTGTGGAAATGACACCCGTGAGAGAGAGAGAAAGAGGAACTGGATTTTCAGATATATTTTTAAGCGACCAAGACAAAGAACATGAAGAAAGTACTGATCAAATTTTTATTTTTAATTCTTTAAAAATTGAAATTTTGAATGAAGTAAGGTAAATAATATTTGGAAAACGAGGAGGGGGTGGTTTGCATAGTATTTTTTTAAAATCAATATATAATTCTTTTGTGTATTTCATTAATTTAAAACTAAGAATTTAAAATCCCCAGCCCCATAAAAATACACCCGAAAATAAATACTTCGGAATAAACATTCTCTTTTTTTACTGATGTGTGACCGAAAGTATTATTTATTTATTTGGTTTCTGTGTCGTGTTTTAGGACCTGTGCGATAAGACGGAGAAAGTTTTCTGAAAGATCAACACTAGTGGTTAAGGTGTTAGAAGAGGTATGGACGGGTGGGGAGGTGGTGGTCTAAGAGAAAAAATCACCTGGGTTTGAGGATTAAAAAAAAACAACAAAAAAAACACGAAATGGATTATTAGTTTATTAATTTTTTCTTTTTAAGAAGACGTAAAGAAAGTTAATACTGAAAACAGCTGAGTTAACTCAACTTTGAAAAGTTACTGTTTAGTGTTACTGTTTACCTATAAAAATACTAAGAAAGAACCCCCCCCCCCCGTGATCGGTTGGTAGACAATCAAAACAAAAACCTTGAAGGGAAGGGAACCCATTGAGGTGAAAAGGAGAGACCAACATCAGATTATTAATAAAAAAAAATATCAAAGTGTAAGTGGAAATTATATATCATTTTAATTCTTTTTAAGGTGTTTTACTTTTTTAACATTAAAAAACAAAACAAAAAAACAAAAACGTAATTTTGTGAACATTTTTTTTACTCTAAATAAAAAAAAAGAAGGTAATTAAAAACGAAGAGAGAGGCTACGGCAGTGATTCGATGATAATTCTGTTATGATTTTAACGCAGTATTTCCAACTGAAAGCTTCTGTGGAGAAAGCCTGCAAATTCGCATCAACAAAGAATGACATCCCTACCACGTGGTTAAAAGCACAGACGGAATTTTAATGAAGAATCCAATCTGTAAAAAGTAAATCGACGAATATTTCACGTGTACGTTTTTTTGAATGAAGAGAACACGTGGATGAAAAAAAGAAAAAGAAAAAAAGACGTTAAATTGATGACAAAAAAATTCTTCTTAACAAATAAACAAGTGTTGTTTCATCTACAACGATTTTTTTTTGTTAGAGCCACAACACAACAGCAACTCAAAGATTTAAGGGAGAAAAGACGACGGGAACTTTAGCGACGTTGACAACTGGAGAATCGATCATATATCACGAAAACGACTAATTCTGGGAGTTTGGGGGCACCTTTCTTTATTTTTTTAAAATTTATTAATCCCATTGTGACACTGTCTCTAATATTTCGTAATCTATATCTAACACAGATATTAATTTAAAAAAAATTAAAACTAGTCGTACCCTTTGAGAAAAGTAAAACAAAAGAGAGAGAGAGAGAGAGAGAATCGTATTCGTTGGGGGTTCTCACTGAGAATGGGTGACCAAAAAAGTATATATTTTTCTTCTTTTTTTTTTTCTAACTTATTTACAAACTAAATTTTTTTTAGTCTGTAGATAACAGAAAAGCAGGAAAAAGCTTTTTTTTTTATAACTTTAAAGTTTATATTAGTGACATACACATACACGCGAGAGAGAGAAAGAGAGAGAGAGATATGGTGATGAAAGGCAAAGATGGCAATCATCGTCATCATCAAAAGAAAGGCTTCTTACCTCCGGTGTCATCATCATCCTGATCGCTTACAGGCTGTGGAAAAATGACAGCAGTATCACTTCGGTTCAGGTACTCCTGCAGTTTCTCGTCCACCGCGGCTGTGTTGTTATTATTATTATTGTTACCACTGTTTGCTGATAATGGTTCGGCTTTCTTGGCATTGTTGTTGGTTGTACTCGAGTTGTTGTTGTCGCTGCTGGCGGTACTTGTATCATGTTTCTTTTCTGAATGAACAAGAAATTGAATCCATTGCAGCTCAAGATCATCTTGAATTGTTTTCAGGGTCATTTTGTCTCCAAGGAATTATTAGAATTTAATTCTTACTTCCACATTTTTTATATTTTAGGTCAGATCAAAAAGGCCCTACAAAAAACTCAGGTTTCATGTCAGTGACAAGCAGGCGTATCGCTGAGGTGAAAAATGAAAACTTAAGCTAACAAACGTTAGACACAAATCAACATTATGATTAGTTTGTTTTGTTTTTTAAATTTTAAATTAAAATGTTTTTTTTTTCGGGGGTTACGGTGGTCGGAATAATTTATAAAAGAAAGGTAGGTATTTTTTGAATTAGATATGATTAAAAAATATTTTTAAAAACAACGATTTAAATTCCTATCTCTTTTTTTTTTTTAACATATTTGTTTTTAACGAGAAATAGAAAAAGGGGGAAACAAAAAATGGAAAAATAGGTAAGGAAGAGAAAAACCAAACTAAATTCCCCTTAAAAAGGAACCGGCTAAATAGGGGAAAAGTGAATTAAGTTTTAAATAAGAACAAAGAAACAAAGAAAGAACTGGATCTTCGAATGGGTTTTATGAAAAGTGAGTCTCAGTAAGGTGCCAACTTTGAAAAACAAAACAAAAATACTTTTCTAGGGATTGGCACTAGTGAGCAATGCCCGACCCTCCAGGCTTTGGCTGGCTTAACAGAGTCGCGATAGGGATACCATCAGTAGCAGCGTGAAAAAAAAAAAAAAAAAAAAAAAAAGTGGGTAAAGGCGAAGGAAAAGTAGAAATGGGGGTGAGGTGATGATGAGGTAACATGCAGTGGTAGTAGCCAGAACAAAGTCTCTAACATGCCTGTTGATCCCTCTCCCATCAGCCCACCTTCAGGATACAAACAGTGGTGGTGAATACTTTCTACAGAGGTGAAGTCGATCCACTCTTTCTATTCTTCACCTTTCTTCTCTCTTTCGCCCTCCCTTTTCCTCCTCTCTCTCTCTCTAGAGTCACTAACGTATCCCTAATAAACACCACCTAAATAACTAGTGTTTTTCCCTTACCCCCATTTTTTTGTTAAGGTGAGAGAGAAAGAGCTTATATTGCCGTGCTAAAAAACTCATGGGATAGGTACCAAGTATCATGTAGGATTCTCTTTGGCCTGGTGAAACACAAAGCAGCATTAATTCTACAAGTGGTTGGAAGATGTCTGGAGAGAAGTTGAGTCTGCATACCTGAACAAAATTCCATGATAGTTTAAGATTTATTATCTTGTGTGCAAATAGTTCTCCTTACTGCATCCGATAAATACTTGATTGGGATCATGTCTGGCGAGCCTGGTAGCCACACCCTTTGTTGACTTCCCCAAACCAATTTTGGATAACTTGGATCTGATGACCTGTTGCATTATCCTGCTGGAATTAAGCCCCTCATTGTTGGGATACATGAAGTCGATGAATGGAGTGAAAATAGTCATGAGGCAGCTCAACATAGTGGTAACTCGTCAATGCTGTTTGGGTGGACCAGCAGAGACCCATATCATGTGAACACTCTCGACATCGTTGACGACTGGGATGCATGGCCTTATGAGAGCTGTGTCACCCCTAAACACTATCATCACTCCAACAAAACTGTAACCATGAATCATCTGATCACACTACACATTACCAATCCTCTTGGAGGTTCTGTTATTGATGTCACAAGGCCAGGTGAATTGCTGTGTCCAAAGTTAAGTTTTTAACAAGGGAACCTGGTGGAGGGTTTTCTGCTCCTATATCCGATACAAACTAAGGAACAAATAATTGCACTTGCATTGAATATAGATGTGATTTAAGCCAGTGTCAGTTACCACAGACAATTTTAATTAGATGCCCCTGATCATTAAGGACTTGCAGTTGGTCACGGCGCTGTCTAGGGTGGACGGTAATGCTTTCTGTCAGGTATTCCCGTTACATGTGACATAGATCAAGGGATGCAAGATGTCTCCACAATGGAAAGTCTCATAACTCTAGTACCCACTGTTAAAATTCTAATATGTCACGTTGCCTTGCCAAGAGCAGCCTAGTGAGCATTAACACCGACTCACCAGATGTCAGGCCATAACTGATATAGGGTTGAGCATTTCAATGATGAAAGGGTAGAGTGGTACCACCTATCATGATTTTTATATTCTGCTAGCCCATGAGTCTTGGCATGTCAATATAAGTGGATAGACTATAGTTTGTTAGAAGGGTAGAGTCGGATGTATCATTACTGGTGGAGGGAGAAGGGGGGAAGGAAAAAAGAAAATAAGTGAATAAAGGAAAAATCTAGATAGATTCATCAAACATCTGATGATGAGCACCTAAGTTGGCTAATAGTTAAGTCACCTGAAATTTAATTATAGAGAGAGGAAAATGGGGGGATGGGGGTGAGAGAGAGGGAGGAAAATGGGGGCGAGAGAGAGGGAGGAAAATGGGGGCGAGAGAGAGGGAGGAAAATGGGGGCGAGAGAGAGGGAGGAAAATGGGGGTAGAGAGAGAGGGAGGAAAATGGGGGTAGAGAGAGAGGGAGGAAAATGGGGGTAGAGAGAGAGGGAGGAAAATGGGGGTAGAGAGAGAGGGAGGAAAATGGGGGTAGAGAGAGAGGGAGGAAAATGGGGGAAGAGAGAGAGGGAGGAAAATGGGGGAAGAGAGAGAGGGAGGAAAATGGGGGAAGAGAGAGAGGGAGGAAAATGGGGGAAGAGAGAGAGAGAGAGGAAAATGGGGGAAGAGAGAGAGAGAGAGGAAAATGGGGGAAGAGAGAGAGAGAGGAAAATGGGGGAAGAGAGAGAGAGGAAAATGGGGGAAGAGAGAGAGAGAGGAAAATGGGGGAAGAGAGAGAGAGAGGAAAATGGGGGAAGAGAGAGAGAGAGGAAAATGGGGGAAGAGAGAGAGAGAGGAAAATGGGGGAAGAGAGAGAGGAAAATGGGGGAAGAGAGAGAGGAAAATGGGGGAAGAGAGAGGGAGAAGGGAGAATGGGGTAGAGGAGAATATAGGTAGTGAGAGCGTGGAGAAGGGGGTAGGGAGAGCGTGGAGAAGGGGGTAGGGAGAGAGGGAGGATTGAGATTTAGAAAAAAAAGGAAGGAAAATATCTCACCTGGTGTCGCAGACTGGTCACATTGAACTATGATACTACCATTAAACTATAATACTTAACTGCAAACTACCACACCTGAAGAAAAGCTCAACTATCTGAAGAAAGGCTATGCAGAAGTTAAGGGCGGAGGAGAAAGTATTGAAGTAACTAATTCCACTGTAAAGCTAACACATTCAAGAAGTATAAAATAACCTAAAAGCAGCTCATTTGATACTTGTTTAGTTAAAAGATATCCTTTTTGATAAACAGTTATAAAAGAGGGAGGGGGAAGATAATCCCCCCACACACACCTTAAAAAAATTCAAAGACACCTGGTCCCATTTAATCTATGGAATCTGTAGGAAATTATTTTTCTTCCAGTTTTTACCGATTTCATTTTCTTTTCATGGTAGTAACATCACTGGTAATGATCAGAAGTTTTAAATACTAATTTATTCATTAAAACTAATTTCTACCACTTTCCTTTACTATTAAGTTAAGTCAGACGGCTAGTCGAGAATTGGCTTGGCTGGGCCCATGGAAGAGAAAGTCTGATGTCATGAAGGCCCAAAACTTTGTATGATCTCCAGAATAGACATCACTTAGGAAGCATTCTGGTACGTAATATCTACATATAAAATGGTAAAAAAAAAAAAAAAAAAATGGAGAACTAATATAGTTGGAATGGTCAGTTGAAATTGGTATCTTAGCAACCACTTAGTGATTATTTTGGCAGCTCCTCTGGCAATGAAGTAAATAATGAAAATTCCCTTCTTGTTTATTAATCAAATGTTGATTGCCTTACAAAGATGTTCTCTAGAGTTTGTTCCTTTGTTTAAAAAAGGAAGAATTTTCGAAAAATAAAGACATGCTTATTTTTAAACTAACTCCTGGGTTTTGTGGAGAAGAGCCAATGAATAATAATCAAATTGTTGTTTTTCTTTTATATGAAGATTGTGAACAAACTGAATCATTGCTTTCCATCCCTGATCTACTAAAGTTTTTTTGTTTCAACACCTGTGTTGTCATGGAGGGCAATACTGAATTAGCTCTTATTTACTTGGCAACCGGGACAACATTACCAAAATGAAAAAAACATTTTGCAAAATTAATTTATACAACACAAGAAAATTCAAGTTAATGAGTTGAATTGTTGCCCAGAATTAATTCCGTTTTCTTTCATTGCAATTATGAAACAAAGCTTGATTTTAAATTTCATGGAAGATGATATCTTTCTTCGTCAGAATACAAAGAACCACTATTTATGTAAGAATTCCGCATTCAGTACTTTCATTGTGGAACCGGTACTTATAATAGTCGTACGAGCCAAACACGAGTGAAAAATTTCAGTTCTTCCAGTTTGTGTACTGATAATGCCGAAGAGAAAACCGTAATACTTTTTGTTACTATGAAAAATATAAGTTTGGACTTTACAAAGAATTCAGTTCTGATTTAAAAGCAGATTAGATGGGATGTGCAAGTTTGTATACAATTCAGCAATTAGGGCAAGGGAAAAACCTCAAGTCAACTGCATTTTAACATTTCTCCTTCAGTGGACAACATGGGTCATGAAATATGAATGTTAATTGTGGAAGTCAAAGGTGAAATGTTTCTCAACTAGAGTGAAAAGGAAAAAAAAAAACTAATAAAGTTAGGAACAGTTTTTGATGTGAGAAGACATTGAAGATTTTACAGGAGATAAAAAAACTAGATTAGCATTAATGTTTCCTTTTGTTACAATTTAGACGTTTTTAATTTAAAAACTTTCCTAAAATGTTGGCTTCTTATTTACTTATTCCCCACCAGATGTTCAGTTTATTTCATAGTCTGATATTCAAAAAAATAGTATAAAGAATCAAGACAAGGATTATGAGAAAAGATTTAAGCTTTGGCAGAGGAGGGTATTATGCTCTGACAATCTTTACCGATTGTAAAGAAGAAGAAAAAAAAAAAAAAGACTTTCGAGGCAAGCTGTCTTTGTAATTAAACTGCTCAATATCAAGCTGATCAAATATTAGGATATCAAATCCCTTGAAAAGTGGATACTCTCTCCATGAAACTCACAGTAGGGAAAGATAAGTGAACATTCAACTTTATTGGTAGTTAAAAAAAAAAAAAAGTTAATTTCTTAGATGACTCACCATCAGTTATTCATTTTTTGATTAGTACTACTGCCAATTTAATTCCAATTTGCTTTGTTACGGTTCTGAACAAAGATGGTAGGAACTTTTGACGAGAGAAATAAAATTTAAATGAAAGAAATTCTTGTCAAAAAATTAATAACAGCAAACAAAATATATATGTGTATATATATTTTTTTCTTCTTTTTACATTATTAGTTAAAAAAAAAAAAAAAAAGCATTTTGCCTCTTATCCATAAAAAAAAAAAAAATTATTTCAATTTAACTCTACATTGTTTGGGTTTAATGCCAACATGATTTTATTGCTAGTAATATTTTATCCAAAAATGAATTGCTTGGTATTTTTTTTTTTTTACACTTTCATAGTGTTTTGACATCAATTTTTTTTAGAGTGGGGGGGTTAACTATTTGCCCAGAGATGAGACCCTAACAGGTGCTACCACCCCAGGTCAGGGTGGACCTGGAAACACCAGCAAATAAAAGGTGGTTCAATGCTCCTCAAAACCTCCTGCTCAGAGGCCTTGCTGCTGGACGTAGTTTATCGTCTTACCCAGGATACACTCTACACTGTCATTTCTGTTCAAAATATAAGAGGAATCAGAAGAATTTCAAGAAGAATTTGTGGGTGAAGTAACTTTTCAATCAAGTTACTGTGGTCTACACTGGTTTAAATGTTCCTGTTCATTTAGCAAATCAAGGATGTCCTTTAACATCTCCTACCTGCCATTGTCACACCTGATAGGGATTTAAGTCTTGTAAATGTACATCCCCACATTTTTTTTTAAAGATATTTTAAAGACGGATATTTTAGTTAAATCAATTACAAATCTTTTCAGCATTCTGTATGGTGATCTCAGAAAACGCAAAAGATTTAGAAGAAAGTTTACAGAAAAATTAAAAAATTGATAGGAAATAACATGACTGCCTTCTGTAATTTATGAGAACCAATTATCACTGCTACTACTACTACTAATAATAATAATAGTAAAAATAGTAGTTTTAATAATGATTAGAGTTTTTGTTTTGTTATTGTGACTCACATCAGCCTGATGAGGAAATCTAGCTGGGATAGATGAAGAAGTAGCGAGAGGATGCTATCTTACACGAGGGGGGGGGGTACGGAAGGAAGGAGAGAGAGAGAGAGAGAGTCTAGGCAGTGAACAAAGTAAATAATCACTTACACTCCACGTCTCATTACAAGCTGGAAGTTGAAAATTAAAGTTTAAATTAAATATAAAATAAAGGTGTAAGGGAAGAAATAGAATTGTCATCCGGTGCGACAATTTTCTTTGAAACAAATAAATTCTTTGTATTTGACTAATTTATTTTAGTTTAACAAAAATAAACTTGAATAAAAAAAAACAAAACATAGTTACCAATGCTTAAAAAAGTATTATCTTTAATAAACTATGTGAGATGGTACATTGAGGGACGGGTGCCATAAAACTAACTTATTCCACCTGAGGCAAAATAAACTCATTAGATAGCTTCTGCACTGGTAAGTGAAGTTGGAAACATCAATAACTGAAATATAATCAAATCATTTATGATCTGATGTCGATATTAACAAATAACTGACAGCTAAGGTGGTCAGACAATATTTTCTGACAAGTAAAAACAGATATTTATGTAAAATCTGCAATATTTCCAAGATACAAGCTCCCCATGAAATAAGTAAATATATATATATATATATATATAACTACAAAGAAATAGACTAACAAGTCGACAGGACTAAAAAAAGTAAAAACTTCTTTGGGTTAAAGTTTCAGGCCCAAATTTTATTTGAAACCCATTTTTGGAGTTCACCTAAATTTTAAACAGAAAGAAATCTGTGAAATGGTTGAGGCTGGAGTTGGTAGTTTTTGATTAGACAAAACATTATTATTTTCAAGAAATGTTTATGATGAAAATATTCCTTCAGACAGAAATAACATGCCTCAAAAAAAAAAAAAAAAAAAAAAAAAAAAAGTCTTTTTCTCAAATTGTCTGTCTTGATTATTTAATTTCAAAAAGCAAATCAATAAAGCAGTAACAAATAGAGTGACGGGGGGGGGGATAAATTAAAATAAATTAACCAGTTTTAAACATTTGAATTAAATTTCTGCAAAATTTTAAAAATGATAAATCTGTTTAAATTACATTTTAAATGGGAGCTATTTCTTTCTCTTTGTAAAGAGAACAGAAAAATTAAGGTAGGTGTTTTTTTTTCCTTTACAGATATAAAAATAATATCGTATAAAATTAATGTCAGAAAAATATATCATTGTCATGATTCCAGTTCTGAATCCATTAATTTTAACCGTGTAAAGTCGTTAAGAAAATACTTTTAATAGTTTACAAACTGTCATGTACCACCACCAATAATTAGGTCCTTACAGCCATTGTTTAAATGATATATATATATATATATATATATATATATATATATATATATACACACACACACACACATACATACACAGGGTGTCCATAAAGTTTGTGTGCACTTTAAAAAAAATTATAACTTTATTTGTATTTGTGATAGAAATAATCTGTAAAAAATGTTATAAAGTTTAATGTACCTAGTTTTAAGTATAGCTAAAATAACTAATGTGATTTCAGGCATTACTGTAAATCAGTTGGCAAATGTTTTCCGTGAACTGCAAAATCGTATTACCATTTGTATTGCTAATGATGGAGGACATGTGGAAACTTAAATAAAATTCCAATAAAACCTTTAAAAATATAGATTTACTTCTTTCTAATCCTTTTTACAAATTATTTCTATCGCAAATATAAATAAAGTTATAAATTTTTTAAAGTGCACATGAACTTTATGGACACCCTGTATGTGTGTGTGTGTGTGTATATATATATATATATATATATATATATGGGGAGGGGCCATTTCCCCCCCCCTCACTTTTTAAAATAATCATTCTTGTTTTCATATAAAATGAATGTAATTCATTACCCAATAAATACAGAAACTGTCCATAATTGCGATCTCCTGTGTGTTTGTGAGAGTGAGAAAAGGAGTATATCGAATGGAAAGAGGGTTGGGGGGAGAACAATCATTATTAGATAATCAATTTATTCTGAAGAAAAACTAATTGGCAATTTCTTTGTGAAACCAAAATCATTTCTTGGTCTCAAAGAAAAATAAAGAAAGAAAAAACCCGTCGTCCTTTTCAGATCGGATGGATGTGTTACTTAGAACCAAAATTGTTGGGAGGCACAAAAGTTGAGGTTAAAAAGAATCTTTGTCTACAGCAAGAGTGTTCAGGGAGAAGGTGTTTTAAAAGACAGAAAAGGTTGTCTGTGAGGCAAGGTGGGTAGCAGATGAGTGGTTGATGGTGAGTTGGGGGTGGGAGAGAGAGAGAAGAGAGGCACATGGGGGATCCTTTCCCACAGTCAGGAAGGAGAGATCAGAGACATAAACAACTTTAAACTTATGTGTCTTCTTCTACCACAAACATAGCAATCCTGTAGCATCCACAGACAGACAGACACACAGAACGGAAAGTATCAACCCAACCAGTACTAAATACTGACAGACAGACACACACTTGTAATAGCAACTCTAGTTAATTAGTCATCCTAATATTATAGCTACTTTCACTTGGTTTGGGTGAGAAAAAAAGACAAAAAAAAGTCACTCCAGAACAAAAACACACAGACACACACACACTCACAAAAAAAATATATTAGATTTTTTTTTTTTTTTTTTTTTTTTTTTTTGAAAATCATGCTTTAAATTGCAGAAAATTGGTTTTATTTGAAAATTTGTGATGGAATTAATAAAAATCAAATTTATTGGGAAAAATAATGGTCATAAAAAAAACATGCAGATGGATTTAAATAATAAGAGAAGAAATCTGGAAATAAACTGCAACTTCCAAAGACCATCTTTCTGAAAGTGGATGGAATCTTTTTTGCGCAGTAAAAGAGAGTTACATTGACATGTTATTAAATTCTCATTAATTTGTTCTATTTAGAAGAGATAACATTTTCCACCATTTTTTCAGTTTGACTCTTCTTATTAAGTGCTTTTGTTTTCTATGATTTTTTTTGTTGTAGCTAAAGGGAAAGGAGTGAGGAGATGAAAAAATCAAAAAGCAAGAGACAGTATCAAAAAACTGGTATTATTATTAACACACTTACAGTTTTTTGTTAGTCATAAAGAAAACTAAATAAATCGCTGTTATATTGTACACAAATAAAGCTCAAACAAGTTTATTAAAAGTTGTATACATACACAAGAGCAGCCTGAAGAAATAAAAGAGAAAAAAAGAAAAGATTGAAAACGAATCATCATCAAAAAAAGAAAAACAGAATTCACTGCCACTAAACTAACAAAAAAAAAAAAAAGAAGAGTTTTGGAAAAAGTACAAACCATTTTTGTTAAACTTATTTAGTATTTCAGAGAAACGTTTTTGTTACCTACAAGAAATATGAATATTTTTTTCAGGCACAGTAACAACTTTATGGGTCATACAAAATAAACAATTATGAAAAGGTAATGAAAACAAAGTTGTGAAAAGAAAAGAAAAATATGTAATTTGATATGAAATCAAATCCTTTTCAATATTACCATTTCATTTTAGTTTTCAAGTGCTTGCAAGATCGAAAATATTCAGAATAAAAAGAAAATAAAAAATAATTTATAAAATAAATAAATGAATTAACTTAAACAATTAGTAATAGGTGAGGATGATTTGAAATGTTGAAATTTTAATTAATAAAATCACTTTAAGCACTTATTGATTAAAACAAGATACCTAAGGTTTAAAATTAATTTTAAAAAATGAAAAATCTTTCTTGAAGTTTTTATTTTAATTTTAAGCTAATAGATTAAATTTAATATTTCCAATAAGCAAAATTTTGCTGTATTTTTAAAAAAAATAATTTAAATGGACTGGAAGATGTTTCTTGTTAAAATAACTAATTAGTATCCTTTTTTTACTCGTTTTTCATCGCAATGAAACTATTAAAAAAATCTTCCAAAAATAAAATATACTTTTCTGAAACTTTATTTGTGGAATATGAGCTGATTTAAAGTATAATTAATCTGATTTGAAACATATTTACTTTAAGTTTAAAATATTGCAGAAATGCATTGTTTAATATAGCTGTATTGATGTGCTGACAGCCTGATGACAGTCTCCTTCGAACAAGATTAGATCTATCTGTAATAACATAATTTAAGAAAATGATGTGATCACTTTTGTTATATGATTAAGTACTCAGTAATCTTAAAAATTTAGAGACGTATTCTCTGTAACGTAATGTTTTAATGAATTTTAGAAATGTTGGTTTGGATTTACTATTGTTATTGATCTTATTTTCTGATAATGTGAATGGTTGCCTGTATTTAGAAAGTCATCACCACATTTATGCGCATACAAAAAAAATTCAAAATTCTTTTAAAAAATATTGTGTTTTATGATTTTTATTAAGCTTTTCCATTTATGATGCGTAAATATACTTTTCACTTAATAAAATCCTCAAAAAGGCAGAAATTAATACAGAATTTTAAAAGATTTAAAACTTAATAAATTTTTCTAATTTAAAAAAAATGAAAAAAAATTCTTGTAAAAATTCATTATTCATCAGAAATTGTTTTTCTTAAGACAATAGTGTCCTTAATATATCTTATTTATAAAAGCAATTAAAAGCTTTTTTAATTAAATAATGTCTTAGTTTTATTGCATTTGTTATTTTATTATTTGGAGCAGATTTTCGGTAAATGGGGTTTCTGTTTGACAAAAACAAATTGATGATTTAAATTCTCCAAGGAGTCCCGCATTCAACTAATATAAATATGAAGAGGCTGATAATTTTAATTTCTTGAAATTTCATAAAATTAAGTTAATGGGGTAACAGGTGTGAAAATAAATTTGTTTTTTTTTTTTTTTAAAATAAGTTAATTCAATTGTGGAGAAGTCCTGAAAATTCCATTAAAATCTGACAATTATTTGATTTTTCCAAGAATTTCTAAAACAATGTGCTTTTAACGCCCCCCAAAAATGTTAAAATTTCCAACAATAATCTTTGGCCCAACCACCGATGCAAGAAAAACAAGATTTTTAGCCAAAATTTCTAATGTGCTAGAAAGGATTAAAAAATTTAATAAAATAAATCAAAAATACTTTGCTCTTTCCTGTTGATAATAAACATTTTGACAATAAGACCTTGTTTTTATTAAGTTTGGGGCCTTGGTGTTTTTTGTTTTTTTTTAGAGAATCTTTGGAGATACCAACTATTGATGCTACTAGTGAAAAGAGGAGCATTTAGATAGTATAATGGTTATCAGTGAGAAAAGTGGAATTGACAAAGTTCAAGATTCGTTCTAGTCTGTTGTGTTCACTTTTGCAGAAATACCGTTCTTCTCTCCCTAGCTATGGGTTAAATAGCCGGGCAGCTGGGGCTCACTAGACTAAGATTAACATCTTTCCCAAGAATTCACAGATAAGAATGATCTCAGATTAAAATCCATTAATTTCTTAAACTATTTTGTTTTCACTTTGGGTAAAGAAACAGGGTTGGCAGATATTGGTATCTTTCACAAGAAGTCATGGCAATTCCTTCAGAAACAATAAAGAAAAGGATCTTACAAGGATTATCTTGATATAAAAAGTAGCTGAAATTAAGATGAAAGAAATATTACTTAATCATAGTCAACTGTTTTTTTTTTAATGTCAAAGTGTGTATAATGCCAATAGTTGCTTGTTAGTAAGACTGGAACAAAAAGGTTGAGTGGAGTTTAATCACATGAGAAGATGCCTGAGAATACAGTAATTCTGTGCGACAAGCATATACCTGAAAAGAGCTATGCCTTTGCAATCCACTTCTTGACACTGTGCCATGAGCAGATGTCCTACTCATATCAGATTGGACGACTCCAGGTTTCAAGAATAGGTGTAGAGAAGATTTACCCAGTCTTTCACTGCAACAGTCAACAACCATCAACCTCATAATTTCAAGTATCCATTCTTTTAAGTCATCTTGAACAAGGTTGCTCTTCAGTTTCAGTTCAGTTCTTTATCTCTCTTTAAGCATCTCTTGTAGATTTTCCTCTAAAGATTAGTAAATCAGGATTTTAAAGCAACTAAGACTGACCTTTTATTTCATAACCAGAAGAAAAAACCTGAATTAAAAAAATAATTTTTATACATAAAAGAAGCAAAGAGCTGTCAATATAAAAAAACTATTTTTCTTCTGATAAATGTAAATTGTAAGAATTTTAAGTCAAAATACGCTGACATGATTAAAAAAGATAATATTTGCAAAAAGGCCACAGTCAATGCAAAGGGATATAGAATAAAGACACACAACAGTTATTGTCGTCCTGTTTTGTTTTTTTTGGTCTTTTATTAACGAGGAGTTGTTTATGCAGCCTGTGATAATATGGGCAGAATTTATAAAACAAATCATTTAAACTAATTCAATCTAATGATTACATAATAAAGTCTAGGGGTAGAAAAGAGTAAATAAGAATTGCAGCTGTATTTTAAGGATAACATTTGGACAGGTTGGTAGGGTTTTGACCTTTTTTTAAATTTTTTTTTATAGCTGCCCACTGACTTGACCACTACTCCATCCCCCTGCTTTGTTTTAACCATTTCCTGCAAAACTAAAGATTTATGATGGATGGTTGGGAGAGAAAATGTTTGACTGAGCCTCAAAATAAAAAATAAAAAATTCTAATTTAACTACAAATTGTTTTAACAAGTTTTGAGCTGATAAACTGGTGCATTGATAATCAGGAAGAAAAGGGATTGTTAGTGGTCAGGAATTAAAGCAAGCATTACTGACAATAATGGATTATTATATTGTATGTATAAAGTAAATAATTTTACTATAAGAATAAATTATTTTACAATAGAAATACATTGAAACTGACCAAATAGGAGAGTGTTACTGACTGAACAGTAGAATTACATGGAAGTGACAGAATTACCAGAAATCACTAAAGCAAACACCAGCACTATCTAAAAATACTGCCAGATATGAAAGTCAAAGCACTAAGGTACACCTGGAATACTTTATATGTAAAGTGTGTATGGGAAAATGATATAAGTTTTTATCTATAAAGAACAATTTTATGGAAAAAAATTATGACAAAGTGGAAATTTTTTGTGTAACATGTTTCGTTTTTTTCCACCGACTATCAGAACTATAACTGAAAAGAATTTACGGAAGCTTACAACTCCTTCAAAAACAATAAAAGACTTAATAAAAAACATAATAATCTAAAATTTAGAGGAATTTACTATCACCTATAAAAATTGCCACAAGGAAAAACTTCAAGGAAATCAAATAAAAGATTATATATGAACACAAAATGAATCTTTTACAAAACATACTAAAGGCATTAGTTGCTCATAAGCCTGATCATAATTTTGATTTAAAAAAATGCTACTCTAATTAAAAGAGGAAGTAATTTACTAAGATGAAAATGTATAGAAAGTGCTTTAATTGCTAGATCATCCAGAGTAAATTCATGTCCAGGTTCTTACAACATTTCACCTTTCTTGGCAGATCTTCCCTTATCCAAGTGTGGGATATTTAATAAGTGAGAGAAACATAAACAAAGAAGAAGAAACTGAATGAAAGCAATTAGACTATGTAAGCAAAACATATTTAAAAAGAGAGAAAAAATATTAATTTAAAATTCTCAGCGTCCCTTTTCCTTTGTTCTCATGTGCAGTCAAGACCAACGTAAACATTGCTTTAGTCCGAGGATGTCGTAGAGGATGAAATGCATCACACAAAACAAAGTTTTCCACTTTGGCAAAGTTCTTCACTAATACACACACATATCACACACACACACACACACACACACATATATATACATCACACACACACACACACACACATATATATACATCACACACACATATATACATCACACACACACACACACATATATACATCACACACACACACACATATACATCACACACACACACACATATACATCACACACACACATATACATCACACACACACACACACACATATATACATCACACTCACACATATATATATACATCACACACACACATATATATATATATACATCACACTCACACATATATATATATACATCACACTCACACATATATATATATACATCACACACACACATATATATATATACATCACACACACACATATATATATATACATCACACACACACATATATATATATACATCACACACACACATATATATATATACATCACACACACACATATATATATATACATCACACACACACATATATATATATACATCACACACACACATATATATATATACATCACACACACACATATATATATATACATCACACACACACATATATATACATCACACACACACACATATATATACACATCACACACACATATATATATATACATCACACACACATATATATATATACATCACACACACATATATATATATACATCACACACACACATATATATATATACATCACACACACACACACATATATACATCACACACACACACACACACACACACACATATATACATCACACACACACACACACATATATACATCACACACACACACACATATATACATCACACACACACACATCTCAAGAACAATGTTAGGGAAAAACCTATGACAGAGTTGAAAAAGTCTTTGCATGATGTGTTTCGTTCTTTAGAACTAAAGCGATATTTATATTTGATTCAAATACATACGTGTATAAAAGAGAGGGGGCACTTAGAATTTTAAAATTAAGTTTATTTTTAAATTAGGTTTTGGGCCTATAGTATGTGTGTGTGTGTGTATATATATATATATATATATATATATATATATATATATATATATAGTATAGCTGATTTCATTCAGATTCTTTTTTTTGTAGTTGATGTTCCCATTATTTTTATTATTAAATACCCCACATTTTGATAAGAGAAGACTAGACTCTATATCCAAAATATATTTTTAAAAGTTCTTGGCTTTTTCCCTCTTATGCATATGTGTAGTTGCATCAATGTAAATGTCACTTTAATCTGGTGAAGTCCTGAAGGATGAAACATCACATGAAAACTTTTTCCACATTGTTAATATATATATATATATATATATATATATATATAATAAACTTAGTCTGATGAAGTCCTAAAGGATGAAATGCATCACACAAAAAAAGGTTTCCACTTTGTCATTGTTCTTCACTAATACACACATAGGCATACTGCATTGAAATGCTGCTTGTTGTCCTGTCATTGTCTACCCTGATCAGTACCTAGATGGATTACTGCATGTGAATACCAGGTGCTGTAAACTTGGATGTGCAGGTGGTGGAATGGATAGTGGCCAGGAATTAGAAGTGGGAGAGCAGAGTTCAAAT
>OZ038508.1:25504041-25574041 GCA_964036315.1 Acanthosepion esculentum | reverse complement strand
AGCTAAAGCCTCCAAATTTAATTTTGTTATTAAATTGAAGACATTAGTTCCATTTCCTTGTCAAGCGAATTTTGGAGTAACTTACTTTTTTTAAATTTACAGTTTTAAAGGCATGGCAAAGATTCATAATTGAGTGTTTCCAAGGATACAGAGAAATCCATTCATCTAGACAAGGGGTGGTAGGGTGCTCAATTTTTTAATTTTCGTTGTATCAGTTAATAGTTACATTCGAAAGCGGGGTTATGTTTAGGGATGGGTAGGGATGTATTTTTCAACATATATACATATACATATATATATATATATACATATATATATATATATATATATATATATATATATATATATATATATATATATATAGGTGTGTGTGTGTGTGTTTCTTTGTAGCCAGTAGGGAAAAAACAATCCCTTCTCCAATACACTTGAATGCTTAAAAAAAGAAAGAAAAAAAAAAGAAAAAAAGAAAGAAAAAAAAGAGAAGCATCACCAGACAAGTAGTTGTTTTCTCATCTGCCTCCGGAATGATTCATATATCTTATCTTAAAAAGAAAGCAGCCCTTGCGGAAGAAATCAGACCATCTTAACATTTATTCTTTTTCCTTCTTTTTCATTTTTGTTTTATTAGTTTCTAGCCGACTTATTTTCCCGTTTTGTTGTTTTTTTTTTGGGGGGGGGGTTATTTAGAAAAGCATGTTTGCTACTTTTACTTTTAAGCGTTTCTCTTAAAAGTAAAGTCTTGTCATTTCAGTTGTTGTTCACCTGTTTTTATTGAATATGAAAGCAAAAGCCATCCTAACTGGGCAAATGTAGTAATCAGACTTTCTTTTTGTGAAATACAAGAAAGAAAAGTCCAGAAAAGAAATGTGTAAATGATTGTGTGTGCGTGTTTGAGTGTATGTATGTACGAGTGAGTGTGCATGTGGATTTGTGCAAGTGACTGTGCACCTGGGTGCATGTGTGCAATTCAAAGCTATAAAGAATGGGACAGCAGTGATGACAATCTGAAACAAAAAAAGAAAAACAAAAAAAGAAAAACAAAAAAAAAGAAAAGAAAAAAAGGAAAGAAAATGGGGTTGGGTATGGAATTGCCCCCAAAATAAATGCAAGTTGATAAGTTTTTTAAATGATTTAGTTTTGCAATGCAGATTGCATATATATATATATATATATATATATATATATGGGGGGGCAAAGGAATAAATGCCTCTTGGCCTTTGCCAGTCTTAAACAGTATTATTGATTAGGAGATGAATGTAAGCAGTGCGTGAGTGGGGGGGGGAAATCTTCTGCCTACTAATACAATATGAAGGAGATAGACAATTACTTAATGCTATGGATTACCTACAGCACACTGGGTGGGGGGTGATGCCGAGTTATAAAGATAAGCAAGTTCCGTGTGGGGGGGAGTGTAGGAAAACTACCAGAGAGGAGATTACTTGGCACAAGCTGAAAGGGACAAGAATAGGTTGACAAAAATGGAAACAGTATGAGTCAAATATTAAGTAGACATTATTTAACTTTATTCCGTTCCCAGAATGATGACTTTCAATCATTTCTTAGTTTTTCCCTAAAGGGAGAAAAAAAAAAAAGAAAGAAAGAAAGATGATGAAATCATCCAATGGGATGCTTTTCTTTACTTTCTGACTGAAACAGAATTTTAGTAAGGGAGTGTTATATTCCGTGCTAAAGGAATAAATATTTAACACCAGGTGGATAATAGAAGAAAGGTTTATTGTACACAACCAGTACAATATGAAATATGGTACAGTTATACACATAGGTCAATCTAGTAGTGAGCGCCACTAACTGGAAGGTCAGATGTGTTTGCGTCATCTCGCTCCCACTCTTCCTCAAGTCTCTCCTAGATGCTTGACTTTAGGTACTTACTACCTATAGTGTAATCATTCATGGGGGTGACTGGTTATTCCATTCCATCAGGAAGATTAAAACAATTGATGTAATAATTTAAAAAACGCTTTTTTAGAAGGTTGTCACATTTCATTTTGCTTGATCATTTTCATGTAACAAGAATCTGGAAAACATGTATTCACATTTCAATTGCTTTATAAATAAAAAGAAAAAAAATCTTGCTCACTTGTGATTTAATATTGCCAAGATATTGATAATTCCTATTATATATATATATATATATATATATATAGTGGTGCAGAAAAAACCCCACTGCAACAATATCAGTGCCGTAATGTCCGGCTTAGGGGGCTAATTTATGTATTTATGTAAATTAGAATTTTATTTCGGAACAAAAAGTATCATTTCAGACCAATAATCAATCTTTTTCAACATTTGGATATCAAGGGAAATAGGTGGCAGAAAGTGCACAGAAGTTATTACATGTAAAGATTTCATTTATTTTTTTTTTTAATATCATCATTATAATTATTATTGCTATTATTATTATTATTATTATTGTTATTATAACAACAACAACAACAACAAAACTGTACAGAAATAAATTGTCAGTAAATTAAAAAGAAAACATTGGTTTATTTATTCATTCAGAAATGAAAATTTGTCATAAAAACAAAAAAAAGTTCAAACCTTTCTTTCCCCCCACATCAATATCTACAGGCACTTTTATACTCACTCTCTCACCAACACACACACACACACACACACACACACACGTCTAATAAAAAAATGACATAAAGACTTTCTCTATGGGGTGACTGACTCTTGAAGACTTTTTTTTTTTTCAGATTATCTCCTGCAACTTAAAAGAAATGGCCATCAGAACTGTAACACCTAGATGTCAAAGTCATTTGTCTCTTTACCCCCACCCCCGGGAAGAGGTTGAAATAGTTTCCATTTTCATGTGTAACTAACACACACACATTTCTCACTCTCTCATACATTTACCACAAATAAAAATAAAAAAAATAATTCAATAAGTGTAGCTCAGATTTTCCTTTCTTTTCTTTTTTATTGTTGAAGACAAACTAATTTCAAATAATTTTGGAGCATGGAGTTCAAAAAAACCCCTTCTTTAGTTCCAAATAGAGCTGTTCACACTCCACTCTGGTTGGATATAAAAAGAGTCTTCTTCTCCTTTGCTCCAGTAAAAAGGGGTGCGCTCCTTCTTGAAGGGCTCTGTAAAGATTATATATATATATATTATTTTATATTAATTGATTTAAAATATGGTTTTATCGCTACATAAAACCATATTTTAAATCAATTAATATAAAATATTAATGCTCTGTAAATTTACATTGAGCACTATTGTGTAAAAATAAAAATATCTATAAGAACACCGGATTTTATATATTACTGTTCTTTCTTTTTATATATATATATATATATATATATATATATATATATATATATATATATATATATATATATATATATAAAAATTTATGCCAAAAAAGTGGAGGTCCCTAGTTTAAAATTAAATTTTAAAAATGAAAAATCTTTCTTGAATATTTCATTTTAGTTTTAATTGAAAGTTTAATAATTAAATTTATTATTGCTATTAAGTAAAATATTCTGGTGTATTTCAGATAGAAATTATATAGATTGGAATGTCAAATTTAATTTTGATTTATTAAAGAAATTTTCTTAAAAGCGGCCATTTTGTTAATTTTTTGTAAAAACAAAAAAGTTTTTCTATTTTAAAATTCATTTAAAAAAAAAAAAAAATTTCTGACACGTTATTTTAGTAAAATTAGAAAATTTAAAGTTAAATTAATCTGATTTGAAATAAATATTACTTATAACATAAAAAAAAAATATACAACCAATTATTAACGATTGGTCTTGTTCATTTGATCCAACGTTTGATGGATTGCTGATAGACGAGGCGATGACAGCTACTATTGTCAAAATTCTAAGTGAACGCATATTTTTGGTTTTTAACTACCTAGTAATTTTTTTACAAATGAACATATTTTCTGCAATTATTTAATATTTTATTGACTTTTATTTACCTTTCGAAGATTAGAAATAAAAAAAATAAAAATTTTCTTCAATTAATTTTATAATTTAATAACAAATGAAATACCATGATTACTCAGTTGAAGTATGTCCCACACTAACGTAAATACATAAAATAAAAATATTTAGCGAAATAGTAATTGAAAAAAGTAAAACTTAGTTTAAGCTTTAAACTTTTAAAGTTGGATAGAAATTTTGAAAACCTGTTGAAATGTAACTGAAGCAACATAATAAAGGGACAAAACTTTTAGATCATAATAATGGCAATTTCAGTCTACCATACATGAAAATAATGAATGCATTAAGTAAAAAAATACAAAATAAAAAATTATTTTAAAAATAAAATAGCACAACTAAGTTGATTAATTTTTTCAATTTTGGATTTATAAATTTTGTTTCCACTTAATAATTATATCACATCCAGGAAATAGCTTAATACAGAGTTTTACACGATTTTAAACTATTATAAATTATTATAATTAAAATTAAAAAAAAAAAAATGAAAAAATTCTTGTAAAACTTCATTATTCATCAGAAAAATTTTATTTCTTCAGACAATAATGTCCTTAATATTACTTATTTACAAAAGCAATTAAAAGCTTTTCTAATTAAGTAATGTCATAGTTTTATTGGATTCATTATTTTTCAATTCAGAGAAGATTTTCAGTTAGATAGCTCAAATTTGAAAAAAAAAAAAGTAGGGGATTTACAATCTCCAAAGACTCCTACTTTTAACAAAAAAAAAAAAAAAAAAAAATCAGGAAATAGAAAGGTTTTGTGCGAAATTTCATGAAATTAAGTGTGTGTGTGGGGGGGAGGGTAACATATTTTTTTAAAATATATATTTTTCACCAAAATTTTATAAAAAAAAATATTTAAAAAATAATTTCATTCATTTGTGAATAAGTCCTGAAAATTTTATTAAAATCGGACAATTACTTGATTTTTACAAGAATTTCCAAATCAATGGGTTTTCAATGGAAAAAAGTGCACCCCCCCAAAAAAACAAACAATGTTATTTTCATGTCACCGCGATGACGTAAACAAAAAAAGACTTTAACCAAAATTTCGAAAGTGTTAGAAAGGGTTAAAAAATTTCAAAAAATAATTAAAAAATACTTTGGTCTTTCATCTTAATAATATAAGCATTTTGACGATAAAACTTTATTTTTGTTAAGTTTGTGGCATTTTTCTTTACGCTATCTGTTTTCCCGCAAAACACCGGAGGTGCCTAATTATACATACATATACACACACACTGGACTCTCTTTTGAATTTGACAGATGGGGATACAGCAAATCAGTTTTTAGAACTGAACAGCTAAACTACCTGCACATATTTGATTATAGTGGTGAAGGCTTGTGCAGAAGGGACCACACTTTTTGAAAGAGCCAAATACAGAGAACTCGAGGCTCATTTGGAAACCTTGTGGCATACTTTGATGTGCCAAAAGGTTTTGCATTCAGAGCTGGCCTTTTAGATGGCTTTCTTCCCAAGGCTATAAGGCATAGTCTTAACAAAAGGAAAAAAAAAAACTATACTTAACCATTTTGTAATCTGCTGATACCCCGAGGAGTGGACGGACAGTTTTGCCTACGAAACTCGAGTCACGATACTGAATATAACATCAATCTGCTATGTGACAAACTTTTGCTTTTATTATATATATATATATATATAAATAAAAAGAAAGAACAGTAAGATATATAATCCGGTAATCTTATTGATAGTGCTCAATGTAAAGTTACAGAGCATTAATATTATAAATTAACTGATTTAAAATATGATTTTTCACTTCACATTAATAACCCTGTTTCAAAAATGGAAGCTAAAAACTTCAAATTTAATTATATAATTAAATTAATATTAGCTTAAAGATGAAATGGAACTAATGCTTTTAATTATATAATTTGAAGTTTTTAGCTTCAGTTTTTGAAACATGGTTATTACTGTGTAGTGAAAAAACCCATATTTTAAATCAGTTAATTTATACTATATATGAGAGAGAGAGAGGGAGAGACAGACTATGAATTCCTTCTATCCTAAGTGTCAAGTGGTATTTCCTTATCCATGGCCAAACATAGTGAATACAATCATATGGCTTTTGTCATTGGGAAATACCCCTCCCGCTTGGAGACATAGAAGTATATTCTCATGTCCCAGTCAGTCCAACTGCAAAGGGCAAAATAGAGATTTAGGGGCAAACTTTACAAGTTCTCAGCTGACATCTTTAAAACAAATTACCTGAAATTATATTAAAAAAAAGAAAGAAAATTTGCATTCAATGTCAGTGAACAGGTTTCTACAAACTTTTTTTTTTTTTTTTAAAAAACATTAATTTTAAAATGAGAAACCATTCGGCTAAACAGGATTGTCTGGCCATTGTTAAATAATTGTTCTTACATTCTTATATAGAAATGAAAACTACAAGATTCCACCTGACTGAATGAAATAAGAATGGTAAACAATAGCACCAGATAGAGAAATCAGTTTGAAGGAATCCCAAGAATGCCGACTGATGACACATCAACATTTTTTTTAGGGTATTTTCAAAGCTCACTCTAGGGTTTGCCCTTGGCATGGTTAATCAACATTATTTTCATAGTAGCAGTTGTAAAAAGATACAAAACAAAAAGAACACAAGGAAAGTACCTTTCTTCTTTTTTAATTTAAAGCAAGATTGGGAGGCACCATTTCCTGGTTGCTATGAAGGGACTGACCATGAATGTTCAGTCAAGTTGTCACCTGGCATTCACTGCCAAAAGTCAAGTCATCCAGTTCGAACAATTCCCCATTGAGTGAAGGGCATGTTTCAACTCTTAAAAAGATTAAACGGGATGAAAATTGGTGAAGTAATGTACAATTCTTCTAGGAAGTAAATAAATTCAATTTTTGCCATTAAGAGCGCTTAAGGAATTTTACAAACTAGTCCTCTTTTGTTTATGAATATATATATATATATATATATATATATATATATACACATACACACACACACATTTTATATATATATATATATATATATATATATTTTTATGTGTTTATATATATATATATATATATATATATTTATGTGTTTATATATATATATATTTATGTGTTTATATATATATATATATTTATGTGTTTATATATATATATATATATTTATATATATATTTATGTGTTTATATATATATATATATATATATTTATATATATATTTATGTGTTATATATATATATATATATATATATTTATATATATATTTATGTGTTATATATATATATATATATATATATTTATATATATATTTATGTGTTATATATATATATATATATTTATGTGTTTATATATATATATATATATATTTATGTGTTATATATATATATATATATTTATGTGTTTATATATATATATATTTATGTGTTTATATATATATATATATATATAGTGTTTATATATATATATATATATATTTATGTGTTTATATATATATATATATATATTTATGTGTTATATATATATATATATATATATATTTATGTGTTTATATATATATATATATATATATTTATGTGTTTATATATATATATATATATATATTTATGTGTTTATATATATATATATATATTTATGTGTTTATATATATATATATATATATATATATATATATTATGTGTTTATATATATATATATATATATATATATTGTGTGTGTGTGTTTATATATATGTGTGTGTGTGTGTGTGTTTAAGTGAACTCACTGATTTCATCCAATTCATACACCTCTGAGTCTTTTGAACAGGAGTAGCGGTTTATCCCATGTTTACTGTTTAGGTTTGGGTTTCCAGTTCCTTCCAAAGACTACTTCCACTCTATACTTTTAGCATGTGACTGAACTTGGAAATGTTATTCACTAATTAAATCTACAAGTCTAGAGAGTTGTCCATCTTTTCCTGCATAGCCCTAGGAAGTTCACTTCATCCCCTTTCTTACACCACGCAGTAACCCTCTACATTGAGTGGCTCTTGGGTATTGCATTGGGTGAACATTAGTAAAAAAAAAAAAAAAAATTGGAACAAGAGTTTCACATCTCAATACAATCTTCAAACTTTGTTGTAAGATTGGAATGAGGTATGAAACTAACAGTCACCATGCAGTGTTGATCATTGTGTCCACACCCGTTAAATCTATAAATGGCCTATCCTGATACTGAGCGTCCTTTCCTTCTCCCCTTCTTTATACATATATATATATATATATGTATATATATATATATATATATATATATATATATATATATATATATATATATATATATATAGCGGCTATGCTGTGGTTTACCCTATATAAGGAAGATGCAGTTTTAAACCCTGCTGAAAAGTAAATTAAAGACTATAAAAAACTTTGACTGATAGATGTCAATTATTCTGTTTAAAAAAAAACAAACCCAAAAACAAAACAGATTATATATATATATATATATATATATATATATATATATATATATATATATATATAAGGCATATTTAAGCAGCAAGTGTTCATTCAAACGAGTTTGATGAAACAGACAGACCTTGTTGTTTCTTTTTAATCAAACTTGTTTGGATATTTATTACTTCAAACTTTATTTATAGTGGACACCCTTATTTGAGTAGAGACTCCACGTATTTAGTAAACAGTGTTTATTTTGCCTACCGGCAGATGTACTTGAGAAAACTTAAATCTTATTAAGGCTGGTAGACAAAATAAACACTTTTAAAAAAATTGTGCAGCTACTGAAATACAGGTAATGCCGAAAAATAATGTTCGAGTCATAAAAATATGTCAGGTTAAAAAATAAAATATATTAATTCTTTAGAAACTGGACACATACACAAACATTATATATATATATATATATATGCACAAACAAAGGGTGCGAAGAGTAAATTGTTGCTATTTTTTATTTTCAATTTTGCGCATGGACATTGTTTTTGATTTTGCTGACGGCACAGTATAGTAGCGTCAGTTGGGCACCATCCGTGAGAAAAAGAACACCATGAAGAAATTCACTCCACCAGAAATTTGGAAACAGCATGCTGTACTATTTGGCATTTGTGCCAGAAGCTCCAATATGAACATTTCAGAGTGTTTGGGTGTCAATCTGAGGACAGCACACAGTATTCGGAAGGAGATGGAGGAGTCTAATGGGGATCATGAAGGTGTGGCATCTTGGAAAACTCACTCTGATCGATTTGATAAGGAAAGAACTCCCAAATTTGTTGGTGAGGGCCTCAGACTCAATACAGTGGCCGAAATCAAGTGTCTTGAGGAGGTAGTGCTGCCCTGGGTCAAGAGAGTGGTTTCTGGATGACCCTGTCTGGTACCAGGACTCTGTATCATGCCACACAAGCAGGAGAACCCAGTCATGGTTGTCATACAATTTCAGCGACCGCATAATCCCTTACATCTGGCCCCCCACTAACTCCCCAGACTGCAAGCCCCCTTGATTATTATGTGTGGGGTGCAGTTGAGCGAGAGACCAGGAAAACTTCTTGTAACACCAAGGATGAACTGAAGGCAAGAATCATAGCAGCATTGACTAACTTACACAAGAAGAACATCAAAAGAGTTACAGGAGATTCCGAAGTCGTCTGGGGGCCATGGTTGAAGCTAATGGCAATTTTATTGAATAAATTTACTCTTTAGTATTTCAAGGTATTTTTTGTATAATTTTGGTAAATATATCTGTTAGAATGAAATGTTTGTGTTATTTTCATTTTTTGTGTAATTTAGAGACAATTTATCCATTGCACTGTGTGTGTGTGAGAGAGAGAGAGAGATAGAGATAGAGATAGAGAGAGAGAGAGTTCTTAGAACTTATGATTTCTTTCCATGTTCTAGCCAAATTCCATTCGAATCCATTACATTCACTTACGTGCTAATACCCTTGGGAAAGGTATGAATCCTCTTCTCCCCACAGCTATCGGTAAATAACAGGACAGTTCGGGTTCTATAGCCTTGGATGGCAAATGGTCTACCGCAGAAAGAAATAGAAACCTACTGCGTGAAAAAATCTGCCTCGTCAGTCATGTATTGAAAGATACATGATCACCTAAGCGTGTATCACGCATGGCACATAACTGACTGATCTCAGTTGTTATTCAATTTCTTGTAATAATTCTCTTAAAAGATTGAGTTAACAAAGAGTGCTTATTTCAAAAGCCATTTAGTCCAAGACATTGCAAAGTCACCCTGCTGGTCTGTTCTCTGAAATGCTGCTGTCTATCTGCAGCAATGAGATAAGAAAGAGTTGAAGCCAAATAAAACTCAAATCCATCAAAGTCAGATAAACATAAACAATCTACTTTTGCAATAAACAGAGAGAAAAATCAAGAAACAGAAATATTTACAGACTGAATAGGCATGACACACAAAAACACACACTTCAAAGTCATCAGTATTACACACACACACACACACACATTACATGCCTACACACGTGTGTATAGATATAGGACTCTTAGCTTGTCTTATCCAAGAAATTGCATATCAAAGCTCCTTATTAGCATCAGACCAAGCTTAGAAATCTTTTTTCCTCCCATTCTACACATCATTTTTTTTTTCCTATAAGAATCCACTTATGAGCCCAGGTACTTGAGGTTGGCTGAGGTCAGGAAAGCCCTTACCTAAAGATATTCACTGGCGATCAGAAAGAAGCCCTGTAGGAAAGAAGAATCTGGAAGAAGGAGAAAGAGAGTGCTAAAAAGGATGGCAGGAGCTGAGGCAAAGAGAAGGTGGTTCAGATGCTGTCTGCAGAATTTCTGATTGTCCTGTCATAAACAGATGTCAGGCTTCTGGGTGTGGGGGGTGACATACAGTACAGGAGCACCATTAGGCTGCAAGCAGCACATCCCCAGGACATGAGGCTTTAGATTCTAAATAGGGAACCTTTCAAGGAAATAAGATTGGGATCAAGTCAAGGAGTTTACCTTGAGAAATCTACAAGATCGATGGAAGAGGAAAGAAAGAGAAAGGAATCAGGTGCTTTATTGATTTCAATATAGACTCATAATAAGACTTCGTACATTCAGATTTCTTCTTTATAAGATTATATACATATATATCTCCACAACCTTTCCACATCATAAACCACAGACATTCCAGCAACTGTTTGTTCAGAACCCGTTTTATACCCTGAAAAATTAACAGAAATCTTTTTTTCCTTTAACTGTCTGATATGGAAAGTTACAGCTGTTAATGGCGATCTTTCAATTATTTGAGATTTTGCTTACCTTTAATCTCTACAGTAATTCCTAAAAAAATTGGGAGTGTCACTGGAGATGTATATCAAGGGAAATGGTTATTATGGATCCAAGATAGAACAGTTGGAATAACGCAACTGTAGCCCCTTGAAGCTTAAATTGTGTGAATCTATGGCACTGATTGATCAATTATTACAAGTTTCAAAAAACAAAGGAACAAAATAGTGAAATTCTATTCTAGAATGTAACTCCAAGAACGAACTGAGAAATGGAAAATCTATGAACATCTCAATCAGATGTGAATTTGTTTTTAAATTGATCGAGTGATAAATGGTTAATCCAGTAAGCCTCTGGAACAGGTGCTGTAAAATTGATGTAGTTCTAAGAGAGAGATTATATATATATATATATATATATATATATATATATATATATATATATCTCTGCATTTCCATTCCAAGCTTAACTTATTTGCTTTTGGTCAAATTAACAAAACTCTTATGCTCAAAGACATTGATCTAAAAACTACCTTGTGATATTTCCTAGGGGTAAAAAGAAAGATCCAAAAAGACTTGGCAGATATATGCCTTTAATTATAATATTTATAATTCAATATACTTATAATATTTACACTGTAATAATAGTATTTTGAAAATATTTAAAAGATTTATTAGTTTAAATGTCCTCAAAATCTCTGTAATCCAAGTTGTCAGATCCCGAGTGAAAAAGCTCAAATTAATAAAAGAGAAAAAAAAAAATCTTTGTTGACTCTTGAAAGGTTTTCCTTGTCAAATTCATTCCATTAGTGGGGATGGGAACTTTGTCCCCCTCCATCATCAAATGAAATCCTGTCAAAATATTACTGATTAAAAATAAACATTAAGTTAATTCTAGATTTAATAAAACATTTTTTTCTCCAACATATTGAGCCTTCTTTCTAGCAAAAAGAAAAAAAAAAAAAAACAAAAAAAAAAAAAGAAAAAAAAAAAAAAAGAATGCAAACAAACTTCAATAAGTTCTTAAATTTAATTAAATTTTTAAGATAGTGTTGATTTCCCCATGAAAATTTTTGGGCCAACCCAAATTTCACCATACATGGCATGGGTGATTGTGTGTGATTGGTCGATAGAAGATGAAGTGCTTATCAGGGCCAAAGACTGGTTTGTATGAACATGTAGACTAAAGATATATGGGTGTGTATACACTCAAGGTCAAATATACTTAAAATAAATAACCAGAAAAGATCAAGCAATTTTCTTAAACCAGGTGGAGACGTGGGTGGGGCACCGGGGTGCAGGTAAAGCCACCCTTAACTGTCAACATTTAGCTGACAGGTGAAATAGAATTAAAAGCAGATATTTTTAGATTTTGTGAATTGCCAATGTGAAATGCCAATAAGTGTATCTAATTCTGGTTATGCCTTGTGGCCCCCCCTTGACCAGTAGTAAAAAGAAAGAAAAAAAAATTGTGGTTAAAAATAAATTGCAATTATTTCTTGAAATCTTCCACAAATGCCATTAAGTCGGCATGTGGGTGTGTCGGGTGGAATGACAGACTGAACTAATTTGGTTAAGAATTACATTTGTCCAAAGTTAATGTCGAGAGAGTGTGTGTGTGTGTGTGAGAGGAGATGAACTGAAATTAATCACAATGGGTAATAAAAAGAAGACATTTCATCACAGGGAGTAGTACGATGAGGTCACTAGTATTCAGAGTTGACTGAATATTAATTTCATTTCGAATAAAGCTTGGTCATTCAAATTAACTAGTATAGCGCTATGGATGTGATTGCAACTGGAGTTGAACATCAAAGAGGCCATTTTTTCATGGACTCAATGCGGAAGGTGATTTGCTGAGAGCATTTTTTAAGCCTATTTACGTTCTGAAGAAAACACCAGAAACGAAATTCAAAATAAATAAAAGATGTTTCAATTTGAAATTTCAATATAGAATTCAACTTAGAATAGATACAAAGAAAAACATACGCAACTGACTGTATGGTAAAATCAGTAATCACTTGAGTCTAAAAATTATTTACATTTGGACTAATGTTATTATCACAACGTTTCAGCTGTTGTGACCTTATCAGGTGTCTATGAAGACAGGTAATCTTCAGGGAATTTTTAACTAAACACTTTATTTAATCTATGAGGTTAGATTGTTCTCATTCCACTGTCCATGTCTGAAGACATCTCTTGTTCTTATTTAGTACTGGTAGGCTATTTCTTGCCCTGTTTCCACAGAGTCCAAATTCAAAATTACTATAGTCAGCAAATTTCTGAACAAATGATTTAATCCATTGAGCTAGTATCCCATGGGATAACCCCGGTCTAGAACTTTGTCTTAAACTTAATGTTACTATTTGTTGATGCTACTGTTACACTGGAACCCCCTTCAATTTTTTTTTTTTTTTTACTGCTGCTGCTGAAGTTTTGCTGCCAGTTCTCTTTATTAAATGAAACTGATAAAGCAATTTCTGTTGACAGTGCAAGGGCCTTGTCTCCTCCTCCAATCTATGATATTTGGATCACTCTACTACATCTCAATTTTCATAAGGTAGCATTTATATAAAAAATACAAATTTTATTGTAACCAAATTATGCACAATAAGGGATCAATATGTAATATTAGGGAACAACTAGAAAAATTGAAAATAAATACAATTTCATCTTAAATAAATCAACAATGTTTGGCAGTAATTTTTTACATCAACTTTTTGAGATTTCCCTTGTTAAAATGTTGAATAATTTAATGCATTCAACATTACGGATCCAAAATAGTGAAGGTGTTTTTGTTTTCAAGAATTTTAGCATCAGTAAAAGAAATACATGGATTTGGGGAAAAAAAAAAATAAAAATCCAGAATAAAAATCCAAATCCAAAAATGTTTCTTCTTTTAATAGTCAGGTGTGCTTAGTTTAATTTGTAACATAAATGTAGATAGAAAAAAAGCAAATGTTGATAAGACAGCAGGGATCACAAAACATTGTTCAGGGTACCCAATCAAGCTTGACACACCCTGATCGGGGGTCGGGGTAGTATGCACTGGCCCTGAATCTTCTGAATTGCTACTGTTCAAACTATGTTCATTGAAAGCTATGGAGAAGCATGATTCTCGACTCCTGTCCAAGGATGGAGTCATGTTCACTGTATAGAAATAAATTCAAGAGGTAAGGAGTTTTGTTTTGAGGCATTGATGGATTTGTAGAAGTGGAACTAAGACGAAAAAGTCAAAAGAACTTAAAAATTTCTAACAGATGAACTCAAATGGCAGAAATTCAATGCAATAATAAAAAAAATAAAAATAAAAAAATGAGTGGAAATAAATGTAGAAAAATTCTAGTTTCAAAAATAAAAAAAAATGAGTGTGGCTTGTTGATAGTCGAGGAATTTATTTGTAAATTTGTGTTACCCAAGGCATTAAACAATTGTCTCTTTATACAAACAGTTAACCCCCTGCCCCAAAAAGAGCACTATGGAATAATATAACACACTAATTCATGGGAAATCTACAAAAGGATGTGATTAGATTTGAAGATAATTAAAGAATCTGAATATATTTTCATGAAGCAATAAAGCCACTATGGAAAAGAGGGAAAGACTATAGAATGCTATAAAAACAGATCCATTTGTAAGAATAGAGAAGACTGATTTAGAGCCTGTCCATTCCCACATGTCATCTTTACAGAAATATAGAGAAAAACTATTAATTCTTTTAGCTTGCAAATCCGTTCTATTCTGATCAATGTAAAACATTTGTAACTTTCATATTTCAGGATTTTAGATATGAAAAATACGAGTGAAATAAAAATAGACTATGTTTTATATCCTTGTCCAACCAGGAGAGACTCGTATTAATTGGTGGATCTGGATGATGGCTAGACCGACTGATTCTCATGATAAAGTAGATAATTGAATTTTAAAAAAAATGTTTTTTTTCAGAATTCTGCAATTGTTTCTCTTTCTATAGACCCAGTTCAGGATGGAATCAATAGTCAAATCATAAGGCACTACAAATAACCTTAGTAACATTTACTACAAAGCTTAACAGAAATACAACTCAGGGTGCGTGTTTTCTCTTATCTAAACATTATTTAGAGAATTAGATGGGGAGGAAAATCAAACTTTTTATTTGGTTTGAAATAACAAAATACTTACAAGCCACATTATAACCAAAGTCTCAAAGACAATGAAGAGAAGAAAATTAACAACAAATAAAAAATTTCCATTTACTTTATGGTTTAAAGTTGATTGCTTCCAGAGTGTTCGCTTGTTGTATAAGTAGGCAATTAAGGTAGTCTTTAGATTTGCAAGGAATGGCTTAAATACTTTTAATATTGTATGGGATATTTCTCATCATGTAAGTATTGCATGAATAATAAAATAGTGAATGAATAAGTTATTTACGTGTGTGCCAAGAAACAAGATGAAATCAGGATCAATTATTCAGATTAGAGAGCATTTCCTTTATCCTTCTTCCTGGGCAGTGCCAGGTAATGCTGTTAAGCATTTGAACCATTTACATGAATTACTGATTACAATAACGGCATCCAAGAGTGAGGAATATTCGACTATATCATATACTTTATCTAATATGTACTATTAAAGATTTCATTATGCAAGCCAATGTTTTCACAATTGGTATTAAGCAAGCGATGTTGCTAAAACTTTCTGGATGAATGTATATGACTAATATATCACACGAGTAACACTCCGTTCATAACTAAAAATTATTGGGGAGAGATCAATTTTCATGTACTTCTTCACACAAACAGGTTTCTATTTGGGAAGTTGACTTGAAAGATGGTAGCTTGATTGCTTTCATATTCGTAATGTCCTTAATATTTTGCACTTTCCTGGGTTTTTTATTTATCTAGGAACCTCCACAGAAATGAGAAACATAAGGTTTAAAATGAATTTAAAAAAAAAAAAAGAAAACAATTCTTGTAAAAATTCATCAGTCTTAGTTTTATTGCAGTTTTTATTTTACGATTGAGAGAAAATTTTCAGTAATTAGGGGTTCCCGTTTCATCAAAAAGCATTCATAACAAATTCTCCAAAGAGTTCTGCATATGATTAATATAACCATTAAGCAATGCAAAAATGAATTTCTTAAAATTTCATAAAGTTAAATAAGTGGTGGTTGGTGGGGGAGAACAAATGTTAAAAAGTTTTTACCAAGTTTTTCTAAAAAGAAACATTTTAAAAATAATTTAATTCATTTTTGAATAAGTTCTGAAAGTTTCATTAAAGTCAGGTAATTATTTGATTTTTGCAAGAATTTCCAAATCAATATTTTTCACCATAAAAAAAGACATTGACACACAAAAAGAATTTTTAACAAAAATTTTGAACTTTTTAAAAAGGATGAAAAAATAGAATTTAATAAAAATCAAAAATTCCATTGGTCTTTCCTCTTAATAATAAACATTTTGACGATAAAACTGTTTTTATTAAGTTTGGGGCATTTTTTCATTATGGTATGCTCATTTTTTAGCGAATCAGTGGAGGTATCTACAACATCAGCTTATTCAAATATTTTCTTGCTAGTCAATCCATCGTCCTTTTCATTTTTCTCAAAGTTTCTTTTGTACACAATCTTAAAACCAACCATTTTTTTATTATTAATGTTTTCCATTTTGTATCTTATTTTCTTTAAGGGTTCTGTGATCTCTGGAAAGTGAGAAAAAGTCAAACAATACTATGATCTACCATTTGTTGTCAATTCTCAAGAACAAAGAAAATGTATAAATCCACTTCCATATGTTTGGGTTTTATTAAAATTCTAATGATTGCTTTTTAAAAAAAAATTGCTCAGGGAGTCAAAGGTGAATACAGTAATAGCAGTGGCAAAGGAATAAATGTCTTTTTGACCCACTGCTTTATCTTTGTGGATACGAAGGTTAAATACTGCCGTAATCTTTATATAGACCTGAAATTAAGACATAAATAGGTATACCCTTATATTTATTCAGAATATGATGAACAACCCTCATGTTGCATAATAAAAATTTGCACCATCAAATTTAAGTCATTGTAAATATTTTTAAAGAAAAAACTGATATAAGGTGAAATTCACCTGGTTTATTTGCCATATAAGCAGTGGTGGGAGTGAAAGATTTTAAGAGGAGGTTCTCTCAACAACAGGGTCCCAGTAGCAATGGATTCCCTCTTTTTTCTATAATCTATACTTTACTATAAAGATACAATTTAGGAATAAAGCAAATTTTTCTGGCACTTATTCAAAAATAGCAAAATTAATCTGCATTATATTTCACGTTATCATTTCGAAAGGAAAATAATTAAAAGAAATGCTTTAAAATCTTTTCATCATGATCTTTCATTTGAAAAATTTCCTAATAACCATTTGATTGCCATCATAGCCTTCAAGGTTTTTTTTTTTTTGCCTTACTCTGTTGTCATCGACACTGATTTTTTTTTTTCTAAACCATATTTTAACAAAAGGGGTGGCATCCCATAAATCTAAAGGGAGACCAATAAAATTAATTGTCATCAAGTTTGCTGCATTTTCCACTGTAAGGCGGCTTCTTTTATCTGAGTATATAATATTAATTCTTGAAAAACCTCTTGCTGTCTCGGAAGAACTGATAGCAATTGTATTGATAATAGTTTTGCTTTTTGTACACTTTGAAGAATTACAGGATTATGAAAGTTTTTCAGGACATTTTCCACATCGTGACGAAAATAATTAATGGGAATGTTGTGATGAAAATTTTTACTGAAGCCATTCAGCTTTTCTTCCGCAGCTTTCCAGGGAATAACTATTTCAACTGCCCAAATTTATATTAACCTTTCACCTGAATTTACATCCCTTAACCGATTATGTGACTACAACGTATAGACAATCTAAAGTTTGTTCAGACTGCTGCTGGCAATGGGTTCGCTGAGCTCATAAAATTCCAAGAACAGGTTCGTGCGAACCCGTGTGAACCGCGTGAATCCCTCCACTGCATATAAGTAGATCCTGAAAATTTCACCTCCGTTAGTTAAGCAAGAATAGCAGAAAATCACAGTCATTGTGGGTGTCATCTACGAATATGACACCCGTGATGATCATACATGTACAATCGGAGCCACAAAGTGCGTCAATCGGAGCCACAAGCCAACTGATACGAGATTTCCATAACCAGTATCCAGAAAGGCAAACTGCAGCAGGAAGACCGACATGTCAGCAATGTGGAATGGACTTGTAAGACTCTTGTAGGTCTTAAAGGCAATTTAAGACGTCATCAGCAATGAAGTGATGATAGTTAAAATGTGTGAAAAATTTAAATTTGACTCTAAGAGATCGTCGTACTTGGTCACAAGTTGATTTCCACCATATAATATAAGTGTAATGGACAGCAGCCTGGAATGAGAAATCAAAGACCTAAGTTTGAATTCTCAAAGTTTGTTACATGCACAAATAACCTTGGGAAAGAAGAATCCATCTCTTCTCCCCAGCTATGGGTTAAATAGCAAGACAGACTGGGCTCTCTAGCTGCAGTTGCCAACCATTCTTGAAAAAGAACTAGGAATTGGTTCTTAATATTGCTAGGTGTAGTATTCCATGAATCTTATATTTATAAACCTATTCTTCAGAAACAAAGTCAGCTTGGAATCATGGTGCCAAGAGTAATGGAAACGGGTGAAAAAACTTTTGTAAATGACAAAGTTTAGTTCAATGAAGCAAGGTCTGGTCCACAAGAAAGAAAGAATTAAAAAAAAGAAATTAAACTAAATTAGTCATTAGGTGCCTTGTCATGCTCAACTTAATCTTGTCTACAGTTATTTTTTTAACTTTGGAGAAAGTCTGAAGTTGCAGCAAACTAAATTTGGACTTGCTATTTTTGAGTGGAGGCCCGAGATGCCTGGGTGGGGTTTAACCAAAATACCTTGCGTGAGACACAATGAATCTATTGGTGCAGTCACTCAATAAACAAGTTCACATAATGGTGTCCCCCCACCATTGATAAAAGAGTAACTTTATGAATGTTACTATTCATGCATCAACAGCAAGATCTGCTCTGATTGTCAAGTTACATCAAGGTTTTAAATGGATTCAAAACTGGTGGATACTTTCAGGATGTAATGCACCTATATCGATAACTCTGTGTGATCTAACAGATAGATACTTAAGCTTATCTTGTAGATAATTACTTTCATTCTGACTGGGTGTGTCCTATACTCACAGCTGTGTGTGGAGTCAAAACAAAGCTAAGTAATTAAATATAAAACATCTAGAGTAATCAAAGTAATGAAGTACCCCACATCTGTAACCTTGTGCCAAACTCAAAGTGAATGTGGATGTGACTGGCATTGAGCAGTGGCTAGCAATTGGGCCTCAGAAATTATTACTATTGAGTAGTGAGTTCAATCCTCACAGCGTGCACCACAATTTTATCCATGTGCCAAAATTAAGTTAGGCTGAGGGGATAATTATAAAGGAACCCTGCTATAGAGTAATGGTTAACAAGCTGGTCTCACAAAGCATTACTATTGAACAGCAAGTTCACTTGTTAATGGATGCTCCTTAATTGTGGCCTTGTACCAAAAAAGGTCTTGAGCTTGGTTCACCTGTTATAGGGTGCGAGACTAACAGTTTCTTCAACCCATAGAACACCTATAGAACATGATTGTTGTAGGACAATACTCTGTTTTTATTTGTTTTCAAAACAAATATATTATGTCACCAAACCAAGGATATAAAAATATAAAGTCTTCTTCCTGTAAAAATTTGTTTTGCTTTTTTTAAGTTCAAAGTTCAACAGGCAGCAACATTTAGGGTTCAAGTCTGCTTTTGATTCTTTTATAAAATGCCAACCTGTCAGACTGAGTAAACAAGTCTGACACAAGGTTGCAAGCATGAATTCTCTATGATAGTAACAATGGTGTGCAACTGTTTCTAACCATTGTGAATCTCAGCTGAGCCTGGCACAAGGCCTCAAGTGTGAGGTACACACAGATTGAATTCTCTATAGTAGTTACAGACACTGACTTATTTTTTTTATATGATGAAAAAAAAAAAACTCAAGAAAAAGAAAATATAAGGTGTGTAAAGTAGAATAATTTTAATTCTTAGTACGAAATGCATCAGCCACTTAAGATGCAACCTAATGTGTTTCCTCAGGTCAGCCATTAAAAGTCGTTGATCTTTACAAAACATTTGTCTGCTTCTTAGATCTTTAGATTCTGCTGTACTCAAGAGTTGCTGTAGTCAAAACAGTTTTTTTTTTTTCTTGGTAGTCAAGTGACTTTTTTTTTTGTATGTGAAAAAACAGGTAAAAATATAAGAAGTAGATGATGTATCAGTGAGTCTCTTAAAAATATTTACACTTGGGAATGGGGACACGGTTGGAAAGAAGACATCTTAATGTGGTTTGTAAGAAAGTCTTTCAGGCAAACTTAGATTCTTCATCTGACTTCTCAATAATTTAACTGAACGTAGGAATAAAAATTTTTTTTTCAAAAAGTCCAAAATTGTGGCATGTGCTTCATCTGGTTGAAATAGGAAATTACAAAAATGTCATTTTTTTTTTAATCATTTCACCCCAAGCAAGGCAATAATGTCACCAGGATATGAGAAAAACTACTATTGAGGAGAGAGGACAATAAAAGAACAGAAATCAAAAACATATGATGACTGATGTTGCATTTAAGGTTTTGAGGATCATACCTGCGAGGAAAGCAAGAAAGAGTCTCACAAGCAAGAAGTAAGAGAAACTGTTGGCATAGAACTTATAGTTACATCTAGAAATTTTTGACAGGATTATGAGGAGACCTAACTGCCAATCTAGTACTGTACTTAAATTTGTAAAGTCAATGTACCAAAGAGGAAAGCTCATCAGAACAATTACGACGAAAATATTTATAGAAATGGCAATGGGAAGCTATGTTGTTGCAATGGGTAAGTGACCGAAGCTGAAATGTCAAGTCAGGATCGATAATGTCATATCTACTTTGCATGTGATTAACATCATCAAAATTAATACATATTTGGAGTGTCTTCTTCATCTTTTTGATAGTTGTTCCAAATCAACACTAGACTATGAGATATGCTTATATGAGATATACAAGACTTAATTCTTAAAAGTTTTATTCGATTGATGTCTCCGCATAAACATGGAACACAGTAACGCCTACAAATAAACAGATTACCAATTCAGCATTTGAGAGAATGGTAGAAAGTGAAATGGTCACTTGAATTTGTCACTGTAAAAGAAAGAATAGACTTACTTCTGATTGCAGACAAATCAGGGCACTTGATTTTTGGTTCAGTTCCATTCTCCTTGCCAATATCCATGTTAATGCCATCTCCATTGATGGCAGTGGCATCGCCATTTAGGATGGCTCTTCTTTTGCTGACCTCTGCAGCATTACCATTTCCGGCCAGGCTGATATTGCAATCTCCATTGACTTGTGCATGTTCTTCATTGACTAAGAGACTGTCAGCATCAGGCTGGGAATTCTTGTCTTCGTCGTAGCCGTTGGTTTGCTGCTGCTGCTGCTCACTGGAAGACTGTTGCTCACTTTCAGCATTCAAACTTTCAACTTGGTCATCATTTTCAACTGCCAAAGAGAAAAAAACAAAACACCAAGTCAGATACAAAGTTGTACAAAATGAGGAGAAAGCTATTTAAATAACAATGTCATTGAAAACAAGCAATGAAAGAATTAGCAAGTATTAAGACAACTTGAAATCTATGCAAATTACATTTGAATGAAAATATTAACAAGAATTAAAGATGATGACAGTGAAGAAATAAAAACAAAATTGCAGCTGATTATTTAAATGAGAGTTTAAAAATGTGTGAAGGCCTGGCTATTAGCTTGCAAACATGGGCTTCAGCCAAACTTGGGATTTGATTTATACAGCATTTAAAGCCTAAAAAAAAAAAAAAAAATATATATATATAAAAAAAAAAAATAAAAAAAATAATAAAGGGAAACTGAATTCACCTGTATAGGGGAGTATGTATATATATATAGCATAATGAGAAGCCACGTATACTTTCTTAATATGTATATAATATAGAAAAAAAAACAACTGAAAAGTTGCAAATTAAAAAAAATTGAATGTTTTTTTGTGAAAGTATTTATATTTTTTTATATATATAAAAAAATATAAGTAAATAAAAAATTGAATGTTTTATATATATATATATATATATATATATATATATATATATATATAAATAAAAATCTGAATGTTTTATATAAAAAAATATAAATACTTTCACAAAAAACATTCAATTTTTTTAATTTGCAACTTTTCAGTTGTTTTATATTATATATATATATATATATATAAATATTACCCTAGAAATTTTGGATAATATGAGAAAGTTTAGAGATAACAAAAAAGTTGACAATGTTGTTCAAGCTTGTTCTGCAAATTTCCTATAAGCAGAGAAGATCTTAAACTTTTACAAGGATTCTAATTTCAAGTAAAATGTCAAAGAAAACTACTTAAAGGTAAAACCAAACTTGAGCAGATAGAAAAGTGGTTAAAAGGATATCAATTTGGGTGGAGGGAATAGAAGAGAAATATAAAGGTCTGCAAATTCTGTCTATTTCTACCAATTCTTTTTGTGACAAGATTAACAAAACTAAGAATGGTTGAATGAACAAGAAATGATGTTTGGCTGGTTCTAAAGACAGTTTGCCATTTTAAAAAGTCTGCAGAGAAAAAAAAAAAAAAAAAAAAAAAACACAAAAAGAAAGTAGTTCCCGGCATTGACACATAAGACGAAGATTTTATAGGAAATATATAAAATGCAAGAAAATGTTTTCAATATCAGCGAATACAGCTTTTATTTTTAAAATGATTTCATCAACTTTTATCAACATTAAGAAAAAAAAAATGATGAAAGTGAAATTGTAAAACTGCTAAGAAGGTTGTCATGATAGAGAAGACAAGTTTGTTGCCTCATTTCCAATGTGAAGCTGACACATACAAATATGACAGATGTTTCTTGCTCCATTACTCACAGATTTAAGAAAATGACGATGAAACAAACCCAAACTGTGCAAAATGGGCTATTATTCTGCCAACAGAAATGGAAGGATTTGCCTTCACTGAAACCCCAAGGGATGCTGGGTTTTCAAGAAACAAATACAAAATTCTACAAATGGAATGTACAAGCTTCAATTATGTGTACATCTTTTGCACAAAAGAAAGAAAAAAAAATAATGAAAATTGTTTTGCTTCTTTGATTTTCTCAAGAGGGAATGAAACAATATTTCAATCTTAGATTTTTGAATTGAGGACAAGAAATAATTTTTGAAAAGTTGAAAAGGAAAAGACAAGATGAGCAAAAAAAAAAGTAAAAACAGGAATGCAGAGTGTGACCTAATTTGTAACGAATGGAAAAGCGGGAGGGAATGAGATGCAAATGAGGTAAGATTATGCAACACCAAGTTACATTTTGTATAACATGAAGACGGATAAAACTCAGCCATATTTTTTTTTCATTTCGGATTTGCAAACTAACCAGATAAAGCAATGTGGCAGTTTTCTAGCAATCATGATCTAAAAATGAATGAATGTATTAATATGGAGAAAAAAAGAAAAAAAAAAAAAAAAAAAATGAAATAAAAAGGGAGATAATCTAATGAAGAATGAAGACAATTTAAAAATCTAAGTAAATTCCATTTGGAAGAAAATATAATATTAACATCGATGAATTAAAGATGACGACATCAGAGAGACAAAAATAAATGACTGCATTCATTTTGATTGAATAATGCTAATAAATAAAAATAAACATTTCACAGCAAACTGACATTTAAAAAATAAAAAATAAAATACTTGAAAAATGTGTGAATGTCAGGTTTTTGTTTTGCCCACAGTCTTCTGTCAAACTTGGTATTTGATCTATAGAGCATTTAAAAAGCAGAGAAAAATTTAATTAAATTAGCTACATATATGCTAGTATATTTATATATCAGTGTGTATATGTATTATAAAAATAAAATATACATAATGTATGACGGATGAGTTGTAGGATTGGCCAAGAAAAATTGCTTCTGCATATCTTGTATTATTTCTTTTGTCAATACCGGCAAAAACAGGCTCTTGATGAATAGCTTCGTTTTCTGCTACTTAACAAAATAACCAATATATCAAAATTAATTCTTAACTGAACCTTTCAATCCCTGTAAATATTTGATCAATTTTATGAAATGCTAAGCATAAGAATTATTTTTTTTCTTGGCTTGAGAAAAGTTTGTGGTCACAAGTTTAACGAGCATATGACACTTAGAATGAAACCTTCAAAAGTTGAATCCTACTACTTGAGCAAACTAACACATGGCAAACAAAATTTGATGCTGGGATTGTGGGAGGGGGGAGTTCGTTGTTACATTCTAGTCCAACACATATGCAGTGAATGTGTTTTTTTCACATACATTAAAGTAGGTGAACATAAAAAGTAATTAAGCCACTCCTAGAAAAAAAGTGTTATTTGCCAAAAACAAATGAACCCTAATTTTCAAAACCACTCATATATATATATATATATATATATATATATATATATATATATATATATATATATATACACACACACACACAGGGTGTCCATACAGTTTGTGTGCACTTTAAAAAAAGTGCAACTTTATTTGTGTTTGTGATAGAAATAATTTATAAAAAGGATTATAAAGAAGTAAATTTATATTTTTTAAGGTTTTATTGAAATTTTATTTAAGTTTCCACATGTCCTCCATCATTAGCAATACAAAGGGTAATACGATTTTGCAGTTCACGGAAAACATTTGCCAACTGATTTACAGTAATGCCTGAAATCACAGTTATTTTAGCTATACTTATCACTAGGTACATTAAACTTTATAACATTTTTTACAGATTATTTCTATCGCAAATACAAATAAAGTTATAAATTTTTTAAAGTGCACACGAACTTTATGGACACCATATATAGATAGATAGATATGCACAATTTTGAAGCTTTCTCAAGTAATAATTTCAGCAACTAGAACCAACTCTAATTCAAATAATGCATATGAAGACAGTTATGTGCCATGCGTGATATACGCTTTGGCAATCATGTATCTTTCAATACTTGACTGACAAAGTAGATTTTTTTTCCCCCCACTGTAAGTTGACATTTCTTTCTGTGGTAGATCAGTTGCCATTTAAGGCTATAGAAGCCAGCCTGTCCTGCTATTTACCCATAGCTGGGTGGAGAAGAAGAGGATTCATACCTTTTCCAAGGGTATTATCACGTAAGTGAATGCCCTTGGGAAAGGCATGAATCCTCTTCTTCTCCCTCCAGCTATAAAGACAGTAATTATTATAAATGCATGGTCTTAATATTTTGTCATCGCATGTTTTCAAACTGATGTCCATTATAATCCAGACATTGTTGACAATGTGATGCAATGGAATCCCAAGCAGTGATCAATATTTTGATAGTTGTTTTTTTTCTTGGGGTTCTGTGAAAACTTTCCATCACCCTTGCGTCCTTGCTTCATAGAGCTTGGTTGCTATACATGGTCACCCCGAATGGTTCTTGTGCACACCATGTACAATATTACCAGCTTCCAACTTATCTCTAATTCATGAGATTGTAAGCCATGGAGACTGATCTGAAGGAAACTCTTGGATATCATATTCGAACTTCAACTGCATTTTCGTATTGCCAGTAGAATTTCAAGAACGTTCTTTGTTCAAAGATAAGTTTGAATGGCAATAGTAATACTAACATGTAAACCTGAAAAGAAAGCAAGTTGACTTCAGTTAGACACTGTAAAAAATGTGTATACAATTTTTTGAGATACACTGTATATTGGGAAAAGCTATGGATGTAAATCCAGGCAAAACCTGGGGTGGGGCCCCACAAGGTGGTTGACTGTCAACACTGACAATCTTCTGGCTACTCTTGCAGCCAAGCCAGCCCCAAATGTAATGTGATATATATATATATATATATAGAGAGAGAGAGAGAGAGATATGCACAGCCCCCATTTATCAATGGCCAGGCCTGTACTTTGAAGAGGTCACTCAAGTCTCACCACCAATAGACTGAATTTTGACCAAACAGGGTGCTACCTTTATCTCATGAGATAAACAGATGCCTATATATATATATATATATATATATATATATATATTTTTTTTTTTTTTTTTTTCTCAACAGAAGAGAAAGTTTTGTTTGTAGTGGCTGGTAGTGAACTTATTGATTGACAACCATCTGATAGAGGCACAGTTTACTGCACAAGCCAAATCCATCATTGACTGGTTCAAATGGTTTTCGAGTCTACTTTACTAGATTTCTTGAGAATTAATAACACACCTGACATTTTAGCAGATCAAGCTGCCATCTGCTGTTTGGTTTCCAGCCCATTTTCAAAACTGATTATCAATCCATGTATATAAAATGCAGTGTCTCCACATAGATATTTTTATTTGCACGTAACACTTTTTCCAGAGCGCACAGATACTATACACTTTAGTCATAAGCAAAAGTAACTTTTAACTGAGAATGCACAGATATTACTCTGATCCTAAGCAGAAATGTCAACATAAAATTTTTAGCAGTAATATCAGAGTCAATTGTTATTTTGCTCATATTAGATATTTTTCTTTTTTGAAGATACATTTATAAAATGTATAACAGACAAGTTAACTACAAAGTAGAAGGTTCTTTACACATATGTAATTATCTAATAATGATACAATAATTAGTAGTGATGGTGGACATTTTATCAGTATTTTTGAATAATGCACATTCAAACAAAAGAAAAGGTGCCAGATGTAAACTACGGCAAAAGTCCTTTTCAAGTGCAGAGTATTCAATTCCTGGTGTTTGTAAGAAAATGATGTTTCTATGGGTTCAGCCCGAACAGTTGGACAAAAATCAATTCAAAATCCTTTTTTTGGGAGAAATACTGAAAACAAACAACAAATGCAGAGAGGTAAAAAAATAAAATAAAAAAAACAACAAAAAGACGTTTTAATATTTGTAAAAAGAAAAAGAAATGAAATTAGAAAGAAATGAAAATTAGAAAAAGATAGAAAAAAAATTAATGAACCTATTCATATTTGTGTGAATAAATTTTAAACGCATCTTTTCAAAAAAATTCATTACAAAAAAAAAAAAGGAAAAAAAGGAGGAGGAAAAAAATAAAGACAAAATTTTTAAAATTCCGTTTACCCCCCCCCCAATTTTCATATTAAAAATATCTGTGAATGTAAATTTTGAGAAAACACCGCCTCACAACCATATTTTTTTTTGTTATTACAGTTTTCTTTTCTGGATGTTGTGCGAAAGGGAAGAGGCTCACAATTCCAGCCATTTTGTGGACCAAGGAGAATTTGTTTGCAAATATTCAATGTAGTGAAAATGAAAGAACCAACAAATATTGCAATTCTCAAGACACAGCTTATACATGTAAGAGAAAATAAAATTTTTTGCCCATCGAAATGAAATCTCAAATAAAGGATAACGAGAATCACATATGGCAGAACAGAAAATGAAAAGTAGAGAAGAGGCGACACACGTCTTTATTCTTTCGTTTCTGATGAGTTAACATTGGCCATCTTAGAAGAAAAGAAACTGAAGTGACATAGAAGGAGAAAAAAAAGTGTTCTTCAATTGTTTGATTCTTATAATTGCATTTAATAGCATTAATTTCACCAGCAGCAAAATCAAATCTTGAGGATGACTAGTCTTTTAAGACAAATGCAGAATTCATTGCTATCACTCCCCCTTAGCAGAAAGGGAGTGTTCATGAGGTGCAGTTAAAATCCTTTGAATTCAGTATAACATTAACAATTTTATTCTAAGTGAAATTGCTTCCATGACAACCAGCATGCCCAAGCAAAACACAAAGTGAAAATTGAGTATTTCAATAAACAACTTTTGTTACATATTCTTTTATTATTTACAAATAATCAACTTACAAAAAAACCTTCAGCAAGTTTCTCAGTGTTTTGTCCAACAGAATCAACTTAGTTGCATAATGGTAAACTGAGGAATATGGAAGAGATACAAGCATCAATTTCAAGAAAGCTTAAAACTCAATGGAACAATTTAAACTGTTTGTTGGTTTGGTTTGTTTTACTGCATATCAACACCTCAATGGGTTATTTAATGCTGACAATTTTTATTGCTGGTAATATTTTTTTATTTTTAAAAAATGTATTGCTGGTAATAATTTTTTTTTTTTTTTTTTTTTTAACAAAGTTTTTCTGGTATTAATACCTATTTGACCCCCAGTTTGGGGTCAACTATTTTCCCATAGCTAGGATCCTAACAGGTGCTACCACTCCAGGTGAGGGTGGATCTAGGAACACCAGCAATTAAGAGGTGGTTCCATGTTCCTTATAACCTCCTGATCAGAGGCCTTGCTGCTAGTTGTAGTTTATAGTCACACCCAGGATGCACTGGGTGTTCGATTATTTTTGTTGTCCTTTTTATTAAATTAGTAAGTTATCTTGTGTTGCTTTTTTATAATCTACATAGACTTTAAACGAACATCTGAGCTTATATTGTCACCCCCCCACCCGCATTTTTCATCCTGATGATACAATTTGCTTCAGATTTGTTTGCTTAAAACTATTTCCAATACAAGAAGTTCTTGTTAGATAAGCTCAGTTTTCAGTCTCTGTTCTGTACTCAACCCTGTTCTATTAAACACCAAAGAAGAAGAATAAAGAGAAGAGAAGGAATAAAATGCTTAGGATTAATATTAAAGTAATTAAAAAAAAATATATGGAATATGAGAACAGTCATTTTGTATATAATTATTGACTGGCTGTCATTTGCTTCTCAGGAACTGCTACAAGATATAATCTTCATAGGTTGTCCTTGTCTTGAATATTTACCTTTGAAGAAAGATGACTACTATGGAATATATATATATATATATATATATATATATATATATATATATATATGAGAGAGAGAGAGAGAGAAAATGTTTGCATTCTGACCATGAGACCTGGGTTCAAATCTCACCATGGTTGATTTGTCAGGAAGAAGACTTCCTGATGTTATCAGATTGGAGGGGTCAATCCCAGTGTGTGGCACTTTTGGAATGTGCCTGAAAACCATACCATGGGTTGACCCAAGTTTGTGTGTGAAATTGTGTAGACAGAACCCGTAGAGGCAGTCGATAGCTGTGCTAGCACGAATTCACAAGTCATCGTGGCCGAGGGCTTGAGTGTGCTGGTCTTGTTCAAACTGTTGATCACGCTAGATAACATGCTTCCTTCCCCCAGAAACTGTAACTAATTTCTGCTCAGCATAGTTGCAGTATAAACCACAGGTGGGCTCTGTGGTATTGAATAAACACAAAATGCATCTGAGCAAGCATCTGTAATAGGGATTGGTTAGCTGCCCTAGTAGACGAGTGTCCTCAAATAAGAGTGGCCAGCTGTGTGTGTGTGTGTGTGTGTGTGTGTGTGTGTGTGTGTGATTCTTCCATCATTTTTTGATATATTAAGGTCCAGCAACTCAGTTCTTAGACCCAAACAACCAGACTACCTGCACATAGTGGTGAAGGCTTGTGCAGAAACAACCGCACCTTTTGGAAGAGCCAGATACAATACAGAGAACTGGTACACAGCATGCAGCAAAGACCCCCCACCCCCAAATACCTTCCTCAGGTTTTGAATTCAGAGTTATCCTCCTCCTAGACTGGTTGCTACTCAAGGCTATAGGACCCAATCTGCCCTGCTATTTTACCCATAGCTAGAGGAGAAGAGATCGATTCATACTTTTCCCCAAGGGTATTTAGCACATAAGTGAATATAACGAACTTGGCTCTCAGATTCCTCAATCCAAGCCACTATTCATTACTCCACTGTGCATATATATTGCATATTTAATCAGCAATCCCACTTTCATTTAAGACAACTAAAAGATACTGTGGTTAAACTTTTTATCTAATTTTTCTTGTGTTTGTACAAGTTTTCTTTCCAGGACAAAGTGTATATTAATTGTCTGATGTTCTGTACATCTGAGTGTTTTTGATTTCTTTTAGTCATTATCAAGGTTATATTTCTTTTTTTTTCTTTTTATTTATTTTTAAATGAATGTGGAAATTTTTATGTATGTATTTAGAATTATGGGAATGCCCCCCCCCCAAAAAAAACGGTCAGCACATTGTGACCATGTTCATAATTGATGTTATTGAGTTACTGCAGTACCTTGTCAGTCATAATCAAAGATGTGAGAATGTGTGTGTGTGTATATATATATATAGTCAAAGACTAAAAAAAATTAATTTATTTTTTTAACATTTTTGATCATTTTTTTGCTTTCAGTCACATATTTAGATATAAATTGTCTAACGTCTTTGTACTTTTTGACCATTATAAGCCATTATCAAAGACTTGGGTTTTTTTTTGTGCTACGCCAGATTTATTTTAAATGTCTTCACGTCTTGGTGCGTTTTTTTTTCTTTTCCCCATTATTATTGAAATATGTTTGTTTTCTAAATTTGATATAATTTTATAGATGAGTGGTTCGGGTCTTTTTTGTCATTTAATAGTTAAAACTATATCTTTATTACATTATAATAAAAAAAGTTAAACCTTTAACTCACTTTTGTTTAGTAGACATTTTCGTTACTTAACAAGTTAACGTCCTCCATAATTTATCTTTACTTTTTTTTTTTTAAAATTTAATGAGCGTCTCTTAAATTAAATAAAAAAAACCCTTTAAATAAAAACTAACATTTTTACTTTCGTTTATAAATACTTGTTGCAAAATAAAATCCTTACATTTACCTACATATAAAGTTAGTATTCTTCATAGAGACTTTGAGGTATGGTAGTTGTAGTAAGAATGGTGAGGTGTTATTTTGATGCCAGAAATATTGTAGTTTGTTTGGGTTAGTGATTATTGTGGCTACCTAAGTTTAAGATAAGACCAGCCCTTCCCACATTTGGCCTTGTGTCACATTTTTTTTGTTTTACGACACAAAAAATAAATATTATTTACTTAAAGTCTATCAGAATGAAACGAGTCGGCTAAGAAATCTTTTCCTTTTGTCTTTCTTTATTCATATCGGAATGACACACGTGTTTGAATAGACATCCTCGTTTTGATTGAACTCACCTATTTACAACAAAGAAATGCCGCTGTATTAAAAAATCCATTAATTGTAAAGATAGATGGATGGAAGTGATAATTGCTATCAAAACATAACAATTTATGGAGCATGTTAATTTTTGTGCTGAACGACAGTCAGCAAAAGAGAAACGAACTAGTTGAAGAGAGGAAACTGTTCAATTCTAATATCGTGTTGTGCACTACTAAAGGATTATACATACTCCTGCCTGACTAATAGAACGATAAAAAGTGGCAAGTAGTTAACCTCCTTTGGTACCAAATCTTTGTGACCATTTCCCCCAATAACTAAGTTAAAGCATTGAGAACAGGTGGCTAAAGAAGAAATAAAGGGCGTTTGGGACGACAACTTATACACGTAGGCACATGTGCGTGCGTGTGCGCTCATGGTTTCGACGTTTCCGCTTTCATTCATGACATATTTTAGTGCCAGTGTGTTTATGCGTCATGAATTAAAGAAAGAAAAAAAAAATGCCGAAGAGTTAAACAAACTGTTTCAAAAAGGAATGCTGACTACGTGAGTGGAGTGGCCATTTTGGTGAGAAAAAAAGTCAGAAAGAAACTAACGGGTTCCTTTTTATACTTTCTTTTCTCTCTCTAAGGTGGTATTTGGTTGGCTAGGGAATGAGGTTTGAGAGAAACAGAAAAAAATTGGGAGGAAGAGAAGTAATAAGAATGATTTCAAAAACCATCATCATCATCATCGACATAACCCCCCCACTCTATCTCTCTTTAAACACTTAGAAAGAGAGGCAGAAAAAAGGTCTCTATTCTACGCCCACTGTAGTGCTAGGTGGATGGTACGCCAAAGAACTAGTGTGTCAGCATCAGCAGTAGCGACAAAAAAACAAAAAAAAAGTAAAAAGGTATGACAGTGACCGCTCAGCTAATCCTAGCGAAAGCCAATGCCAAACGCACATGAGAGAAAGAAAGAAAAGACACCGAACCTAGGTAGTAGGTAGGTTGAAAAAGAAAGAGAAGAAAATGCCATCTCTACTGCTGCTGTTTCTAAGAGCTATCCTACCATTTCTTCGCAGTCGTCATCCGTAACCGTCTTTCTTCTGGTTCCTCTCTCTCTGTGTCAAAAGTCGACTCAGTCGGACACGTAGAGAATAGAAAACGAGTCGATAGAACAACGGAACAGAAAAGTTAAATAACTCACTTTTTAGTGTTATTTATTCAACAGAAATGGCGGTAGAAAGACAACCCTTTTTTTCAGTTAAATTGCAACAGTACCAATTGTGAGATTTAAAAAAAAAAAAAACTTTTTAGTACACACAGTACAGGTTAACAAAGCGGGGCTTTTAGTCATTTTTGGACGGAATGAACTTTAGAATTATTATTAACTTACTTGCGTCCACTTGTAGAGAGGGAAAGAATAAAAATGAAATACAAGCAAGCAGCAGGTTCGTCCCTAAAACAATAATCAAAGAAAAGTGACCCCCACCGCACTTGAACACCCACCCCAGATCAACTGATTAAGTGAGGCGGGGTTCGTTATGATTACTTTTGGGCCGATAACAAGCGAATCGAAGACGACGCAAAACGATGTCTAACAATTCCATTGAAAACGTGTACAATTATTCCTAGTTTTGGTAAAGGAAAAGAAATGGGGACACAAATGTCCTTCCAGACCTCAAATGTGTAGAAATAAATTAAAAATACAATTAAAAAGGTTTCTTCTCTGAACGATACAGTGGAATAATTTTTATTAAAAATTCGACAATTCAAGTAACTGTTAATTTAAAAACGAAAATCATTGCGCGAGAAGAAACAGTAGAGGTTTCGTTTATGATACTGACTGACATTTAAATTTAAAAATAATTACGTTGCCTGAAAATTAACAATTAACCAGTTTACATCATCGATCAATTAAGATTTAAGAATTTAAGATACAGATGTATTTTTATAGAGTTTTAGGTGAAGGAAGCCTTATCTATGTAATTTTGTCATAAAAACCAACAATTAAATTCCATAATCAGAAGAAGAAAAATGTTAGCTGGCATTCTGTAGACAGACGACATTTATTAAGATAATGATTTGAAAAAGTTTGACATTCCTGTTGTGTTGTCTTTATGACCATAACAATAAGTGAAGCACTGAAGACTATTTTTGTCAACTGGAAGAAATAAATCATCACTTGCAAAAACAATTTTGTAACTTGTTTTTTTGCCAATCACAACTTAAGTTTTTGTGATTTTGCAAAAACTGTCATGAGGTCAGAATGATAAAGGACACATTCTAAATATTTAAATATATAAAAGTGTCATAAAATTATTACGTATGAAAACATTTTTGCAGGTAGAAACAAAACAATTTTCACAACAAAGTAATAAGAAAATGGATCGTGTGTGTGAGATAATGAATCACATGGGAAGGGGAGATAACTAGCGGTGAAAAGTAACAAGTTTGGAAGAGGAAAACTTGAAATATGTACAATAAAGTCAAAGAATTAGTTATTTACTAGTGGTAGCTTAGATATAGCACAAGGCCGCAATTATGGGGCACTCAGTGAGAATCGAACTCGCTACTCTGTCGTAATTGATCTACTGACACACGCTTGCCAACAATTACACAACGTTGAAATGCCTAGTACGAGATACAAAGGTTTATGAATTTTAAAAAATGAAACTAAAGCATTATTGAAGTTTTCTTTTTAGCTTTAATTGAAAGCTAGATGATTAAAATTACTATTTCCAACTATGCAAAATACTCTGGCGTACTTTAAATAGAAATTATATTGAACGGAATCACAACTTTTCTTTTTTGTAAAATCATTAAAATCGGCCATTTTGACACATTTGTAAAGAAAAGTTAATTCTCAGTTTTTAAAATCATCCGAAAAACAAAATATACTTTTCTGTAACTTTGAGGAATATTAGCTGACCCAAAGTATAATTAATCTGATTTGAAACAAGTATTTACGTTCAGTTGAAAATAAAGAAATGGATTAAAAAAAAAAAAAATCAGTAGCAATGATTTACGTGCTTTTCATCTCTTGTCAATCACTGAACAAGCATTGATAAGGTGTTGACAGATCTACAGAGACTTTATATATTAATCTAAAGTTAGGAATGTTGACTGTTCAAATTTATTTACTAGTCATCGCTCTTATTTCCTGATAATGTCGTGTATGATGATTGTTAAATGAGAACTTTATAAATTATTATTATAATTAAAATTTAAAAAAATTAAAACAATTCTTATATGTAAAAAAAAATATCTTACCAAGAATTTCTAAAACAAAAAATTAAAAAAATAATTTAATTCATTTGTGAATAAATTCTAACAGTTTCATTAAAATCTGACAATTATTTGAATTTTGCAAGAGTTACCAAATCGATGTGTTTTTCATTAGAAAAAAAGCACAAAAATACTAATCATAAATTAAATATTATCTTAACCTCTGATGCTAAAGAAAAAAAAAACGAAAACAAGATTGTTAACCAAAATTTCGAACGTGTTAGAAATAAGAAAATTTAATAAAATAAAGTAAAAAAATTACTTTGTTCTTTGAATAATTTAATAATTTGTTTTGGACCTTTTTTTTTTTTTAAATCATGCTATGCTGTTTTTTTTTCAGAAGTAAAAAAATGAGGTACCTTACACACAAGTTGGACACTTTGACGTGGTGTAATGGTTAACAAGCTTGTATCGCTAGACCAATTACAATGGACTAGAGAGTGATTGGGTGATCCACACTTCCGGCCTTTTGCCACATCTAAGCTACACTTAAAAAATAATTTTGACGTGAATAGTTAATCGCATGCTGGCCTCGTTAGATCAATTACGTTACTGAGTTAGGGAGTTCTATCCGAATTGAGTACTCCTTATTTAAGTCGATTTAATACGCACAAATGAATAAATAGATACATTTAGGATTCATTTAATGCTATTTATTTGTCAATGTTTAACATGGTTTATGAAGGAAAAACTAGAAGAAAACAACTGATTTAAAAACCTACTCTTCTCACACACTTCACTTTATTTAAAATAAAATTAAATAAAAAAAAATTTCTAAGATTTCTCTTTCAGGCCAACCTACTCAAACAGAAATATTTAACAAATTAATTTAACAAATACAGCTTCTATTGCATTCCATCACTTAATATTTGCAAAGTATAAATGAACATCATCTTCTTGAGTAAGAAGACATTTCACTTCCAAATTTTTATTATTATTTTAAATGAACTTTCGTACAAATATGAAATATATTTTTTTTTTACCATACGCCAATTTATGTGAGAAATAAATTATTTCGAGCAAAATGTAGTTTTCATTTTTATTAATATCAGTTCTTGGATACTAGTTCAATAAAAAAACGTGGAACTTGACTATTCTAATTTACACTGATGAAAAAACAAAACAAACAAAAACAAAACAAACAAAAACAAAAACAAAACAAACAAAAACAAAAACAAAAACAAAACAAACAAAAACAAAACAAACAAAAACAAAACAAACAAAAACAAAACAAACAAAAACAAAACAAACAAAAACAAAACAAACAAAAACAAAACAAACAAAAACAAAAACAAAACACAGCAACAATATTGGAAGAAAATTCTTATGAAAAACTAAAAAGTTTTGATAAATTACCCTGATAGCATTTATTTTCAAGTGACCGAATCTTATGTTTTATCAAAATCTTTTTTTTTTTAAATTTCTTTGATCCTATTTTGACAAAAGCTAAAACATAGGTGGAAACTGGAAAGTAAGAGAAGCAAATCACACAAAACTCGGAAAGAAAAAAATTCATCTCCATTCCCCCATATCTATTCAAATCTGATTTCCGATAAGAATCTTCTTATCTATTCTAATTTAGTTTAGTTTTTTTTTTTTAAATAAACTTTAAAAACACCTTTGTCAGGTATTCACAGTTTTAAAAATAGAACTCAGAATAATTGTTTCCCAATTTTCAGGATATAATTACCAAGTTTTAAATAATTTACTTTTTATGTCAGAAAAATTTAATATGCTAACTCAGTGGGAGACAACGGGCCACCAATCTGATGAAGTTATGTGTAGTGTACGGATGGTAGAACAGGGTTGGTAAAAAAAAAAAAAAAAAAAAAAGAAAAGACAAACATTACTAAGAATTACAAAGGATAGGAAGTTGCGGAGAGCCATGATCGCCCACGTCCTAGAAACGACACAGCACATACATGAATGTGTTTTGTTGAACAAAAAAAAACAAACAAAAAAGACTGATAAGGTACTTTATTTATTTATTTTTTTAATCATTTTTTTTCTTGCATGTACAAATATCGTCTTTACTGGAAAATTGTCCAAACAAAAAATTTGTTGGTTCTGAACACTTTCAAGGATTATTAAATTAAACCCAGAAAAGACAATACTACTAAATAACTAAAAAATACCTTCTTGTCAGTCTTGTTCAACAAAACATGTACTAAAGAGGGATTGCTGCCTGAACGCAAACACACATAATGACACTGTATACAATAAAATTTACCTACACGTAAATTAGATCTTAAAGTTGAAAGGAGAAATTTTTAGGAAATGTGGTTTGTTAATTTTAGGGCCCCTTTTAATTGAATAGTCAAAAAGACATTAGATAGATAAAAACGCATGATTCTCAAGTTCAAACCGAACACAAATCAAGTTTTTTTTTTTTTTTTTTTTTTTTTAAGCCTAAAAGGAAGGATCGTATTTCTACTGGAGACTCCTTCACAAGTGCAAGGTGCTTGATGTGCACCCCCTCCCTAGTCCAACTCACCATTCATTTCATAACAAAGTTTATGTTACTTCTCTCTAAGCCACAAGTGTTTTTCTTTTCGTTAATATGAGAGAGAGGGGGAGAAAAAAAAGAAAGACCAAGAGAGAGCGACCCCCCACCCCTCAATAATAACTGTCTAGTCACACCAATGAAATGCCTGACTGTAATTGGAGACCTCATCACACTGGGTGAGAGAGAGAGGGAGAGTGCAAAGATGATAACTAAAGGCTGGGTAAAGAAGTAATCAGGGTGGGTGGTGGTCAGTTGAATAAGAAGAAGTACAATCTAACAATTGTGTTGCGAGGGTGCTGTAACTAATACTAGAATGCCTGTATCAGTGCAAGATGGAGAAAACATTTTTCAACTTGTGAAATCCAAGCTGTAGAGTGGGAGGGAGCGGGCTTTTGTCTAGAGGTGAGAGAAAGAAAAAGAACGAGAGAGAAAAAAAAGAGGAAGATGTCAATTTCATGAATATAACATAGCCTCATTAACCTTCTTCCAATCCACACCCTCCCCCCACTTTCTAAAAAGCACAGATCTAACGTCTGATGACTTCAGAGGTTTTGTTCTTTACATGAAAAAAAAGGAGTTTCCTAGCAGACATATTGCTCTCTTCCCGTCTGTCTGGTAAATGTTTTTATAGCCACGTTGTTTCTGATGACTATCAGGCATTACTAAAATTTACATTTTATTTTTATTCAAAGACTTTGATAGGTACTTTGCGGGGAGGGGGGTCCTTTTGTCTCCACTCCCGCTAAAAGACTTCGCCAACAGGACATGGTTTTATAGCCTTAGTAAACATTGTTGATATAACTCGTCGTATTATCACTTCTTTCTTTCAAAATTCCGTTTCCTTTTATTTTCTTTGAGAATTAATCAACAACAATTTACAAATTCTTAGTTTCCATTTATTTAACAGTAGGTATGATTAGCAGCCCAAACAAGTTTGGATAGGTGTCTCGCTACAGGGAAAGGGGCTGCAAACTACTTTAGAAAACTGATCTGATATCTCACTTAATGCCTTATGCCAGACTTTTATTAGCTTGATAAAAGCAGCTACCTATGGCAGACAAGTCCTACATTTGTCATAAACAGCTGGTTGAATTTAGATAATACATATAAACACTCACCTAAGAGAAGGAAAGTGAGCAAGTTTTATTTTAGTCAGAAAGTTTTTATTTGGAATCTAATTCCAATGGTTAGTAGCTGGTCAAATTTAGTTGATTTCTTTGTTTTCCAGAAAAAAGTGGAGACTCATCATTTTTTTTTTTCTTTTCTGCAAAATAATAACAGTTGCAGGGAGAGGATAATAATAAAAAAATAAAAGAAAAAAAAAGAAAAAAAAGGAAAAAGAAAAGAAAAAAGGAAGCTCAGTTCTTTTCTAGAAAATAAATGCAAAGATTTAGAAATTATCTGAATTAATACAACTGCTACAAGATGGTAAACAAGAATACGACCATTGTGAAGGTGTAGCTATATGAAGAAAGTTGCTAAGCCCCCATAGCCAAATTAGTAAAAGGTGATGTCCATGTTAGATATAGTTCAAGAATTTGGGATATAAGTTCATGTCTTATCAAGGAAAGTTTGGTCTTTCACTGATGAGACTAATTTGAACAGCCAGACATGGCATTAATCCAAAGTGTTGTAATAAAAAGCAACAAGATCTCAATCTAATGAAGAAATTCAATAGACAAAGATATTTTGCATGGATTTTAGATTCTTGTGTCAAGGATAGTGTCATTTCTTGTACCAACATGCAAATACATTGCTGGGGAGGAAGTGATTTGATAAAGACGTTCTAGTCATTAAAATAATTAACAGGTTGATGTTATGTTTGATGTTGCCTGTAACAAAATGAATCTGTTTGCAAAAGTTCAGGCCAGAAATCAGTTTGAGTGTAGAATGATTGGACACTTAAAAGTAACTGCTAAATAATTCAGTTTAATGGGACAAAAAAGATTTTCCTAGGCCATGGGGAAGTCGGTCATGCATGCCATATTTCGGTATTTATGTTCTCACAAAGAAATTCATGAAAAGGTGATAGCTAAATGGAATTGTGGGAATTTGAACAGATTCATTCATCAGCTGTTCAATTGCCTAGCATTTCCTGCATCTCACTTTGTATTTGACATCTCTTAAAATCACTCCATCCTTAAAACATCTAATTTTCTAGCAAATTCTTTTTTTTTTTTTTTTTTTTTTTTTTTTTTATTTCAGAGCTATTTCACACCTATAATTCCCAAAGCTTTTGGTTGGCATAGTGTGTGTGTGTGTGTGTTTACATAAGAATCAACACTGCATGGCGGCTGTCAGTTTCACACCTCAATGCAATCTTCAAATGATGTGAAGATTGCATTTACACAGGAATCGAGATAGTGTCCCAATGCAGTGTTGAGCCCTATGTCCACACTGTCTATACAAATGTTTACCACAGTTACTGAGCCACTCCCTCATGAATATTAGCAAATTCTAAATACACACAGTTAATACACATAATTTCTGCTCTGAAACACGTATGGCTGAGATATCAATTCAGTACTAGCAATTATCGTACAAGGTGGTTTGTCCATTCTTGTGAAAGTGGCATTGTTTATTTTAATGCGTTGTTGAATTTGAAACAAATCTATATTGCTTAATAGTCGTTTTCTCTTTATTCCATTATTGAAAGTTATTTTATAAAAGTAAAGAGGCATTGTTTTTAGTGGAGAGAGAGAGTGGAAGGATGGAGAGCGACAGAGAGACAGAGAGAGAGAGACAGACAGAGAGACAGAGAGAGAGACAGAGAGAGAGACAGACATGCAGACAGAGAGAGAGAGATTCTGGAAAGAGAGGACAAGCAGAAGTATATAAAAAGAAGGAATAGCTACTGTTATACACACTTCTATAGCAGATGGTAAAAGGTATTAACCCATTTCTTCATCCCTCAGCTATGGGTAAATAGCAGGACAAATTGGGTCTCATAGGTTTGGGTGACAACTGGTCTAGGAAAAGGACAAGTTTGAATTCAAAACCTCCAACTATGGATTAAATTGCCTCACCAACCCACAACTGGTTTAGCATGGTGAGTACAGCTACACCCCTGAAGACATGGTCAGTCAGGGAGGGGTTTCTCCAACAAGAGGAAACTCTAGATTTAGATAATCAGGCACCAAAGACAAAACTTAAATTCAACCAGATAGTTACCCTTAAGCATGACAGGCTAATATTCTGACAATTATAAGAAAGAGTTCAAAGATTACATAAGAAAAAACAAAATCAAAAAAGAATTTTTTTTTTTTTTTAAATATTCTTGTTTAAAAAGGCACTAAACTAAACAGAAATGGGTGAGGTTAACAAGTGTTTACAGGGGAAAATGTTTTGTGTTTAGACACAAAAATTCCTGTGAACTTAAAAAAAAAATAAAAATTCAAGTACGATATCTGAACAACATGTTGAGTTAGAAACCAGATATGTGTGACACAATTTTGCAAGGAGTTTTCTTTTTTTTTTTTAAGAATAGCTTATGAAAAGAAAAACAAACTGCTAAGGAAAGATGAAATTATCTTTTGTTTGTTCATTTTTAATAGGAAAATATTATGCAAGCAAGTACAAGTGAGGAAAGAAACAAAGAAAAATGGAAAACACCCTTTTTGCATGTTTGTAATGATAAAGTTTCTAAAACCTGGAATTAAAATTAGTTTTTGTTAAAAAAAAAAAAAAGAAAAAAGGATCTTAAATTACATAAACAAATGTTTTGTTTTTTTTATAAAATTTCTTTTGAGTCATACATTTAAGCATTGGGTTTTACTTATTTACCAAACAGAACTTTTCTGTAAATATATTCTGATGTTGTGACAAGTGGAGATTTGAAAGTGACAGACAATTCAAAAGGAGACAAAGCAACAAGCAATGATTGATCCATAAATCCTTGAGCCTGGATTGATAACAAGGTTTTTGAATTTGGGATCAAATGAACTTTTGCCAGCCTTCATCAGTTGCATCTCTAATGGAAAGTTTATTGAATCTTATTACAGGCAGGATTAATTACCAGATTCATTACATGACATATACGATAAAATACACCTATGTAATGTGTCCTTTCAGGATGTTGTCAATCATGGCTCTCCACAATTTTATGTCCTTTGCAGCTCTTAATAAATTTTGTCTTTGTTATCTTCCCTAAACCTGGTTTTGTCATTCACTTACTCAAGTTATGCATGTTTTTCATTGTTCCTCTTGCCTTCAATCTGTCCTGTGAGTGTCAAATTTTCCAAGTCCTCTTCATTATGTACCCTGAAAATTTCAATTGCCTCTTATGCTATGTATAAGTGTCCTATTTGTTTCCATTTTCTCTATAATTTCATTGTTGCTCATGCATTTGGTCCACAGAATTCTCAGCACCCTTCTGTAGAACCACATTTCTGTTACTTCAAGTCTCTTCTTCATCTGAGAGGAGATTGTCCAGCATCCACAGCTATATAGGAGGACTGATATTATGTAACAGTTCAGTACTTGTTTTTTTTTGTTTTTTTTCCTTTTCTTTGGTTGTAATGAAATTTTCCTGTTAATACTTTGCTTAGCTTTTGGAAGGCATTTTTGGCTATCCCAATGCACCTTTGGCAAGAGAAAAAAAATACAATTTCATTACTGAACACTGAATTTGGTTATACTGGATCTAGAATTTGCACAAACTTTTACACTATATCCATATCATGCATGTTAAATGAGAAAAGGATTGTACGGGGGGGGGGGCAGCTATTTAAATTAAACATTAGGGACAAGAATACTGATGATATACAAAGTAAATCAATAAGTTTGTAGCCCAGTGAAGAAAAAGCATTTTTGTTTTTTTTTTTACACAAGAAATATTTATTTTTCAACACTATTTTCTTCCTTGTCAATGCACTTAATTCATTGGTGAGTACAGCATACATTAATAATGTCTGATCAAATGTTCAGCTGATAACTACATGTCAGGCTATAGATTTGATACTCTCCTATACTTATTTATTACAAAATAATACAGCAACAGAAGGATATATTTGTAATTCAGAGAGATTTTTTTTTTTGTTAAGAGGGTCATGTATGTATCAGTCTTTTTATTAAGAATGAGTCATTTCTTTTTACACTGACAAATTTCCTTTAGAATAGCCATAAAGACTTCTAAAAGAAGGATCTATTATTTTAACACTTTTTGGAGATGGTATTATGCTATTTAGCCCCACGAGGTAAGGCCTACTTAAAAAAAGGTCCTGCATTTATTATACCGATAGTTGGGTTACCATTAGTCTAAAAATATCTAAACAACACTGATGGATACATTAGTCCTTGGATGATACCACCAAATGAAATACACGTGTTTAAATGATTGAACTATGATAATTAAAAACAATGTATAATATTGACCTTTGAGCAATAATCAAAGTATAGTATCTGTTCTCTTAGATGGAAGACGGCGCCTGATCCCAAGGATTTTACTACCCTGCAACTGCACCGTCCTCATTGTAGTAAAAGAGGTGTGGTTGGTGTACTATCAACATCAGTTTTTGTCCTTGACTCATATTTACACATATGGGCACCTCCCCAACTAAAAAGAACCATGTGCCATACCCTACCATAGTGGGGTGGTCAGGTAAATAGAATTTTTTTTTTTTTTTTTTTGTTAAAGAAATATTTCCCAGTGGTCAAACATTCATTGACAATGTTAAAAAGCAGTTTAATAAAAAGACAAAATAGAAACAGGGAAAAAAAGTATTTTGAGACAGAAAAATTCTTAATTATACTTGAAGATTAACTGATAACTTTCTGATTTATTCGAACTTTAAAAAATTGTTAAAGACGACATTCTGTTTGAACAAAATGAAATAGAACGTAAACCAGAACTAAAAAGAGTACACTGTCATATATATATATATATATATATATATATGCAGAAATTATCAAAATAAAGATACCATATATATGAGCCATTATATATACATACAGGTGAGCAAGTAACTTTTTATTTAATCAATGGTGTAAACAATGGGTAAACAGTGCTCAATGTAGTTAAGCTGAGCTAAAAAGTATATATTAATTATACATACCTACATTTACAGTACAACTCATAGTTGCATGGCTTTGTCAATCAGGAACAAAGAGTTTTTTGTACCTGATGATTGGCAAAACCATGAAACTGAGTCATACTGTAAATGTAGGTGTGTGTGTGTGTGTATATATATATATTCTACATATTCAATATTGAATTTTGTATTGAGCACTTTTTTGTTGTCTATACCTTTTAAGTGCAGCTGTTTTCAGTCATCCTTTTACATTTGTGTGTGTGTGTGTGTATGTATATACATATATATATATGTGTGTGTGTGTGTGTATGTATATATATATATATATGTGTGTGTGTGTGTGTGAAGCGGAAGGAGGGAGGAGAGAGAGACAGGGAGGAGGAAAGAGAGAGAGACAGGGAGGAGGAAAGAGAGAGAGACAGGGAGGAGGAAAGAGAGAGAGAGACAGGGAGGAGGAAAGAGAGAGAGAGACAGGGAGGAGGAAAGAGAGAGAGAGACAGGGAGGAGGAAAGAGAGAGAGAGACAGGGAGGAGGAAAGAGAGAGAGAGACAGGGAGGAGGAAAGAGAGAGAGACAGGGAGGAGGAAAGAGAGAGAGAGACAGGGAGGAGGAAAGAGAGAGAGAGACAGGGAGGAGGAAAGAGAGAGAGAGAGACAGGGAGGAGGAAAGAGAGAGAGAGAGACAGGGAGGAGGAAAGAGAGAGAGAGAGACAGGGAGGAGGAAAGAGAGAGAGAGACAGGGAGGAGGAGAGAGAGAGAGAGACAGGGAGGAGGAAAGAGAGAGAGACAGGGAGGAGGAAAGAGAGAGAGAGACACACACACACAGAGGGAGGAGGAAAGAGAAAATTCAATTGACTAGGCTTGTATGGCTCCATAGAACAAGTGTCTGAAATGTTTACATAACATTTTATATATATATATATATATATATATATATATATATATATATATAGTGTGTGTGTGTGTGTAATTGATAAAGAGGAGAGCTATGCTGAACTGATGGAATTCAGTTTATGAGGGAGAAGTTTGGATGAAAACCAATTTGCTGGTGAGTCCAAACAACTTGCACAGAGTGGATGCATTTAAAAAAGCCTTTATAAAAGTCCTAAGTGACTGCATTGCACAGGGGAATGTGTCCCTTGGCTTTGCAATAGGGAAAAGCTTAACATCCTAAATTTAATTTCGTCTCTATGATTTTCAAATTAATTTTTCTCCCCTCCCCCATCACTCCCACAACTTGCCACTCAACCTCCCATGTTTTCTGCTTGAATTTTCATTTAATATTTTAGGCTTCGACTGGCAGTAGGCACATGTGTGTTTACTCAGGGGCTTAATACACACTGAAGGCATTATTGATTTGGAATGTATCATTTTGAGAAGGGTAGGGACATTTCCCGCCCTACCCGCATCATCTGATCAGCTTTTGCAAATATACATTTTCTCTCTTCAGCTATTGAAGATCCTCTGGTAGATCTATCAATGTTGAATGTAGATATAATTGTGTGTGTGTGTGTGTGTGAGTAAGAGTAAGAGAGAGAGATATTTGACTATGTAAAAGACATTTTAGCATAATTCACAAAATGGTAACATGATGGTATTAGAATCTTTTCTAATGTGAACAGCAGCAGTCCAATTAATTTGCAGTCGTCAAGTGAGCAAAATAAGTTAAATATTTTTTTCATTAGGAAAATTCAAAAATTAAGACTTTATACATTTTTTTTTCTTTTTTGTTTAATCAATTCACCCCAAGCAAGGCAATAATGCCACTAAAATACAAGGGAGTACTGGAGTGAAAGAGAAGAGAAAGACTTTAGAAGGAATTGTAAACCCAATTCCAAACAAAAAAACCAAAAAAAAAACCACAAAGATAAGCCTCTATTCCTGTTCAAAAGACTGGGAATATATGCGAGCCAGCAGATAAATTCACCTATCTTAAGAGATTTTAGTAATTAAATTTTACATATAAGGTATATTGAACTTTGTAGGTATGCAAGATAATGCTTTTCATTTTTACTCAAAATAAAATAAACACATGCAAAAAAAAGTCTTTCAATAACTACAAGCTAATCACTGTAAGCAATTATTGTATAAAGACAAAAAGGTTAACTTGAAAAATCCAAGGTTCTGAGAATTTTAAATTAGTCCATATAAACCTAAATATATACAAGGAAATAATAATTTTCAAGACAACTTAGTTAACATTGTATTCAGATGACCAGAAAAATAATAATTTACTTTGTTTTATGGCCTATCAACTTCAAAGGATTATTTAGTGTCAACAAGATTTTTAGAATTCATTCATTCATTTGTTTAGCGGCATGTCAACTACTTACGGGTCATTTAATGCCAAAATTTAATTTTCTTGGAAGCATTAGTAATTTCTTTTCCAAAAAATGTATTGCTGGTGTCTTCAAATATATATTGCTGGTATTTTTATACTTTTACAGTGTTTTGACCCCAGTTTGGAGGTTAACTATTTACCCATAGTAGGTAGCCTAACAGGAGCTACCACCCTAGGTGAGGGTGAACCTGGGAACAACAGCAATTAAGAGGTGGTTCTACACTCCTCAAAACTTCCCGATCAGAGGCCTTGCTGCGGGATGTAGTTTATTATCAATCCCAGGATGCCAAGAAGAATAAAAAAGAAAAATGGTATCAAGAAAAAAAATTGGTTTCAGACCGAAGAAATAAAACATTTAAGAGATTCCTTATTCCACTGTACAAGTAAATAGCAATCAAACTGAATCAGCACAAGACAAAGTATGATTTAGTGTCCAGTTAGGGTTGTAAAATTTGAGGAAAATCCATGTAAATTGTATTGTAACATGATTTGTAAGCACATATTGCATTTTAGTCTTGTCCGTGTATATCAGCAATAAAAATAAAATAATTAGAATTAATGATCAAAAACTAAAAAAGAAAAAGTTTTGCTTGTGGAACAATAGGAAAAAGGCTAACTAAGACAAGTCTTTTGTGTGTGTGTGTGTGTGTGTGTGTGTGTGTGTGTGAGAGAGGGGAGGGGGTTCTGAGAATTTCAGAATAAATAATTATTAAATCTTATAAAAGGCGTTGCAGGTAAAAACAGGAGAATTACAAAATTTTAGCAATGACAAAGATTGAGATTAAGTGCTTTTTCTTTTCTTTTTCTTTCTTTCTTTTAAATCTCTTGTTTGCACAGAATTTAAAATATTTGGTGGCGGCGGCTATCATCATCATCACAAGAGATTAAAACTAAAAGCATTTCACATTGAAGGGTGAGTTAATAATTTATTCAAGAACAAAATTTTAAATTCCAGAAATGCTCATCATTATTTTGTCATTTTGAATCAAATTCAACTAACATAACAATCAAAATTTGTTTTTATGGAGGAGATTGCTTAAATGACTAAACTGGTCTGATGATGCCCCCACTCAGATTGAAAGGTCTGTTTATCAATCCCATTGAAAGCTTTTGAGACTAATTACTTTGGATGTGAATCAAACTTGAGCTTCTCTTTGTCGAAATGAAGCTCTAATTTCTTTTCTCTAATTACTTTGGTCAGTGAACTCATTAAACACACATACAAAAAAAAAAAAATTATTGCAACCAATACATTTACCCAGGATTGCAATGGAAGCTGAACTTGTTGTTTTTATTTTCGCAAAAAACATATCAAATTTTCCCAAACTAATTTTTTTCCCCCATATTCCTGACAGGAAATCAATTTACACTTTTCACAATTGTTTTTAGCATTTCTTAGTCAAGTTTACAACTCTGATATAAATTTTAGGATGGACATTATGTAAGATATTTTATGCAAATCAATGTCTTTGCCAGAAAATTGATATTATTTAAAGAAGGTAAATAAAACTTTCCGAAATGTCCTCATCGGTGACATTATTTCCCTCCCTACAGCCCCTTTTCTCACAGACCAGACGTTACAAGCTTCTTGGTGCGCTATCGCTATTTCCAGGGAAAGTCTTCAGACAAATTACATTCCTTAGTTCCACCTATTTTACCCTTCACGGCTAAGACCTGCCGTGACACGCCCATTGTAGCGAATCACCCTCATTCCCTTCGCATTCTCTTGGTGAGATGCAAGTTCCACTCAAGCAGCTTCTTTCTATGAACCAATGCCTTGTGGAACTGTCTCCCAAGAGGTTGCTTCCCTGATCACTATAATCTTGACCTGTTCAAGTCTAGAGTTAATTGTTATCTTTCATATACATCCATAAAAGTTGTGCCTTTTACTCTGTGATCCTCTACATTGAGTAGCTCTTGGGCTTTGTACAGGGTGAACAACATTGAAGAAAGAAAGGGGACAAAGAAAGGGGAGAAAGCTGAATATACCATCTGAATTTCAGCTTATAATATCTAGGTCTATTTAAAATACAGTAAGTTAATGGCATGAAATTTTATTATACAATCCAAAAGTTGTATATCTTTATTGTAAATAAATATGGTACAGCTATGGATATTCCTATTTTAACATTTCAGATTTGTAAAGATTGCTATGGATTGAAAGGTAAATACAAAAGGGAAGATGTGACGTTAGCAATGCAAACACCAATGACAATTGAAAGCCTTGAGACAATAATGACAAACAAAGAAAACTGACTTATAGAATATGAAAATAGATTTGAGAAAAATTAAAAATGTTAAGTGAGAAAAATGGATTGATTTGCGAGAAAATATCTGACACAGAAGATGGTTGAAAAAGAGGAAGAATATTAAGAACATCAGCTAAAGACAATGAAAGCAACCAAACAACTACTTTTAACTAAGTATAAAAAAAACAAATGTATAAGCTGGGTGAAGAAGTACATGAAAACTGATTTCTCAACAGTAATTGTTAGTGATGTATGTAGAGCTACATTGGATGCATCTGATGGTTGGGATAGAAATTAGTGCCTTCATGGAAATAGTCAACCAGCATGCCCTAGAAAACAATGTTATATGTTAGTGTTGTGGGCAGTATAGTTATAGGGTGTTTTTTTTTTCAAAGTTGATTAGAATATCATGATAAATGCAAACAATTACTGTAAACTCTTGAAAAAAATTTTTTTTTTTTTTTTGAGTGACACTGTTCACACTAAAGTCTTAAAAATATATCAATGCAAGACGATGCTCCTTGTAAATCTGTAAAGCTGGCTATCGGCTATCTTGCCAAATGTAGTTTTAAAAACCGAGTTAACAGGATGAAGCCAAGCCTCTCCAGGTATCACTCCAACTGAAAACGTTTTGTCTATTATTAAAATAAATGCACTTGAGAATGGAAAACAATATTCAGGCCAAGAAAATCTTGGATAAGGAATAGAAATTGCTTCAAGTAATATTAATGTTGAAACTGTAGAATCATTAACAAATATCAATGAATATAAAACTGAGGAAGTTTATAGACTATTAAGAGTTCCTATTAACATGTCAAACAGTTTATTCAGGTATTGCGTTAATCAAACCTTTTATCTGGATAATCTTTTATATTTATTTACAAGCAAAAATTTATGGTACACTTAGTTTATATACTAAAACCTGACATCTCTGAAGTAAGTAGTGATCAATATTTTTTAACCAGGAGAGATATTATAAACCGAAACACACACAATATATGGCTCACATAAATATATTTTAAAAATCCTATGAATATTGATTGGTTAAGACAAACTTTATCCTGAAAATATTGACTTAAAGAATCAAATAATCTGACAGTGTCAGCGTAAATTATAGAGACATTTTATATATATATATATATATATATATATATATATATATATATATACACACACACACACACACACACACACACAGGGTGTTCATAAAATTTGTGTGCACTTTAAAAAATTTATAACTTTATTTGCGATAGAAATAATTTGTAAAAAGGATTAGAAAGAAGTAAATCTATATTTTTTAAGGTTTTATTTAAATTTTATTTAAGTTTCCACACGTCCACCATCATTAGCAATACAAAGGGTAATATGATTTTGCAGTTCACGGAAAACATTTGCCAACTGATTTACAGTAATGCCTGAAATCACATTAGTTATTTTAGTTATACTTAAAACTAGGTACATTAAACTTTATTACCTTTTTTACAGATTATTTGTATTTGTGATAAAAATAAAGTTATAAATTTTTAAAAGTGCACAGGAACTTTATGGACACCCTATATATATATATATATATATATATATATATGCAAAGTTTAATAATGGGCAGAAAATGTTTGTCTATATTAAATTTGATGTTTTAATTCAAGGAGGTAAAAAAAAAAAAATCGGAATTTCTACAAGAGTTATTATTTACATGTTGACTATTCTCACCTTTGATGATATTATTAAATTTCGGACATTGTATCTTCCACCCTTCATCAGGTGTATATTGAACCTGGTAACCTACCGAAAATTCCAAACTGAAAACTTTATTTAATCTATAAAGGTAGACTATTCTCATTCCATTCTAAGAATAACTCTTCTAACTCTTATTCTTAGTACTGCTCAGTTATTGCTTGCCATGTTTCCAACACTAATCCACTAGGCTATGGTTCTATAGGATTATTCTCTGTGATAACAAAGATGAGGACAATAGTCCGAATGTAAATAGTGTAAACAATCTTTGTACAAAAATTAAGAAAGGATAATAAAAAAACTGAAATATCAAAACTAATTGAAGACATAAAAATAAAATTTCCCTCTCTGCTCAGACAAATAAAAATTACTTGGTTTAATTTGTAAATATCAATAGTTGTCCAAAAAAAACAAAAAAACAAAAGAAACTGACAGATTTATATTAACACAAACCAATTTCTTTTAAGCAATAAAATAAATCAAAGATTTTTTTTTTTTATCAGACAAATGGACAGATGTTTGTTCAGAATGCGAGTCAGGTGTTTATTCATTAGTAATTCATTTGGTGACAGCTTTTCCAACTTGTCTAATCATAACGAGCACTGTGTGTGTGTATATATATATATGTACATACATACATAACAGAAAATGAGCTAGCTTTTATGGTTGCTGTAGAGAAAGGCTGTGGGTGTGAAGTACCAGATTGTTTGCAGCAGATTCTTACTGCAGTGCAAGAGATCAGATGTTGACCCTCCCCTGCTGCTAATGACAGTCACCAACTGCACAGAGTGGCCAAAAGTCAGTGGCACTGAATCACAGATCGGTCACTGAGAATGCGATTATCTATTGTTGTTCCGTCCAAATCTGAATTCTTAATCATAATGTCAGAGGGGAAGGTTTCAGTTGCAGAGCAAAAACTACAGGCAAATAAGCACCTTTTCTGTAAGAGGTGCTATGCTTGGCAGCACGGTGAGTGAAAATTGCTGTCTTTCTGTGTTGTGGAGTTGGTGGCCAGTTGGTTGGGGGCTTTAGCTGGGGGCTATCACAATTTACAGTAAAAGAGATGACTTGGCTCTGATTTGTAACAGTAAATGTGATTCTAGCACATCTCAGCTGGCTGGATGGCCTCTTGGGTGAGATGAGGTTAAATTAGGTGCCATGGATTTCTGTGACAAGGCTCTGCTGGTCTGGTAATATTGGAAACAAATAGTATAATATGGGGTATATCCCTTTAGCTGTGTCAATTTAAATATATGGGAAGAGGAAGGCTGACTGCTGAGGTAAAAGTTCAGTCATTAATACCTTAGTAATCCTGTAAAATGATTAAACTTTTTTTTTGATGACATTTTTTATTTCTTTATTTTGGGATGTTTGCATTTTAGCAAACAAAGAAATTTTTTAAAATTTTTTATTTAATTTTTTTTATTATTGCAATATTTATTTTACCTAAAAATAAAGAAATGAAAAGACTGGAGTTATCTATCTCTAAATGACTGATTTGAGGATTCAATTTACTACAAAACTGATAAATGCCTCTTGTTTGCAAAAGGAAGTTTTGTGTACCTTTTAGTTTTGTGTGAGCTCCAGTCATATTGATGAAAAGCAAAGAAAAGTTACTTTCTGGGTGATAATAGTTGGAAATAATTATTTAAATCATCTTTTTTATCAGTTTCATATTGAAAATATTTGATTATAAAAGAAAAGACTTTCCACAACATTGAAAACTATTTATAGGTTATAAAACTATAACTAATTTCTCAGATGAAATGCATTTTTTATAACAGCTCCATTTAAATAACCTTTTCTGTAATATTTAAAACTTGTTTAAATTTGGTGTATAAGAGAATTAATAAGTCTACAGACTGACATTTTATGAGTCGAGAACTGTTTCATTTTCATTATTTTATAAAACTTTTAAAACTTTCATTTTCATAGACTGCTTGAAATGTAGTTTGGTATTTGTTTCATATATTAAACTATCATTAATGAAATAAATAAAAGCCTAGAATGGAAGAGAGACCAGCTTCGATTCATTAATATTAATCTTTCTGGTGATTTAAGAGTTTAAAAAGAGAAGTTTAAATTTTATATTTTTATGGAGCAGGTGTTGAAAAGTTCTCAGCCCGGCTTATTTTGGAAAAATCAGATTAGAAAAAGTCAAATGATTAGTACATTACATCAAAATAATTGAGGTTATTACTGAGTGAGAACTTGTTTTTATTTTTTTTTTTTATTATAAAACAATTTAATCTTTCATAGAGAGTCTTTCAAGCAAGAGATTTATTAGTTTCTAAATTTGTTTTTTTTAATAAATACAATTTTCTGTAGTTATCTTTTGAATTAATATTGAAGGTCTCTTTCTATGGAGTTGAAGTTCCAGACAAGAGATTTTTTTTTTTTTTTTTTTTTTAACTGGCTCCAACCATGACTACATAAATATTAGGGCAGTGAGAATGAAAATATTATTTAAAAGATGCAGTGATTGTACATTAAAATAAAAGGTGCCGTCATGTTTTTTAGCTTTAGTTAACAGTTATGTTATTAAAAAAAGAAAGAAAAGAAGAATAATTGTATTGAAACATTTCTTTTGAGTGACCAACAATAGGATGAATGAACGAAAGCAGAGATATCGACATGGCGATGAAATTAACTTGACAAGATGTCCCGTTAAGAACTTGATTTGCAGAATAATGCACCAAATCCTTTCAGAAAGTCATTAGAAAAGTGACTCAGTGCAAACTGCAGAAAATAACAAAGAAAAATATACATTGATATTTACTAAGCTTATTTTGCTACAAAGCTTTGAGACTGGATCACTGAAGCAATAATGGTCAACATGAAAAACCTGCTCACGACTAACCAACAGCTAATAAGATGTCCAGAAAGAAAAAAAAAAAAAATCTTTTAGACAGTTTTTAAAAATTGTAATTATAGATTTCTGAAGAGTGTTCATAATTTTTTTTGCAATAGAAAAGGAAAATCTGGATACAATTTATAATATTTAAACAAAAGATATTGCACATGCTTACATACAGAGAAATATGAATCGAATGAAGGAAGGAAGGAAGATGAAAAATACTCAAAATAAACCGGTAAATATAACAAAATGATGAAAATTGGATTTTTCAGCATGGCTGGGTTTGTACAAATATCATTAACGGTTTTATAAACTCTAGAAAACTGAAAACAAAAATACAGAATCTCTTCAGTTCCTTAAAGAAATTTAAAAAAAAAAAATCAAAACAAACAAAAAAAAAAAACAACAACAGCTTTGTATCTGTTTTGAACTCAGTTACTGGAATGCATTATTTGAAGCAAGTATATAAGTAACAACAATTTGAAGAAAAAAAAAAAACAAAAACAAACACTCCTTTTAGAAAATTGCTATGAAAAAATGGAGAATATTGATAGTACATCCAGATGTACAGTTGGGTAAATGACAAAGAAAAAGGCAATCAAACCTTATTTCTAAATAATAATAATAAAAATGAAATGACTACAACGATGACAAACTAAGCAAGAAAAAGAATAGCAAAGAGAGTCCACTTGTGTATTAATAATACACTGAACCATACTGGCTAATGTGGCAGGAGGCTGGACTCCCACTATTGGATAGTTTGTAATTTGGATTTTACTTAGAGTGATAATCAAAAAAATTGCAACAAATGGAGAGGTGGGTAGAAAATATTAATTAGAAGTTATTTTGCGATAGCATATTGTTTCAATGTGGGCCTTTGCTACATAAACCGACTATAAACTGAGGCAACGGAAAAGTCGAGTTCAATACCAAATACAAACGAGTCAATCATTGTTTTGTGTCTCAACTGATGCACACCAAACTCCCGCTTGGCTGCCTTGCCATTTATTTATTTCCGTTTGTGAACAAAGACGAATATACAAGTGTTACTTGTGAAACAATAAGAATGATTCGGAAAGAAAAAAACACAAACTTTGCTGTGAAGCAGAAGTTTGTCTGTCGAGAAGGAAAACAAAGCAATCGGGGGGGGGGGGATGTTGATAATGCAGGATCAAGTTCAACAAGTAACGAGAGAGAAAGAGCGAAACTTGCTGGGACGAGTAAAATAACCATGTGCATGGGGGGGGGGGGGGTAGATAAGAAATTTGCATGAAATGCAAGCCTAAACGTTGCTCATTTTGATTTTGTTTTGTGTTTTAGAAGAGAAGAGCCATGGATTTGAACAACATGGCAAGATGCATCAAAGACACCCAGTCAATTTGAGTTGACTCGAATGGAGAAACAATATCTAGTTTCAGCTGAACACAAAGGAATGAAATATTCCTGCAGAAAAAGGAGAAGCACAAGAAAAGCCACGTGTAATTTCCTTTTAAGCAATGTGATTTGATTTTTTTTTTTCTTTTGAGATTTTTTTTTTTTTTTAAAGAAAACAAAAACCTGATAATGGATTTACGGTAAACAAGGTATCAGGTAATACGTTCGTTGTTCCTAAAGAGGGAAAATAGAGTTTGCGTGTGTTCCAACTGGCCTGTGCTAGTTGTAATAAAACCCCTTCTCTTTACATTGGACCACTCACAGATAAGCAAAGACACACACACACACAGCAATTGTTTAATATTTCATATGAACTGAAGGTAAATCAAACAATTCTCTAATTCTACTCCAAAATTTGACAACATCTAAAGACAATACCTGTGTGTGTGTGTGCGTGTGTCCTGCTTGAGCTTCTCAGTGTGCAATTTATGATCACATGTTTGTCATATTGTGTGTGTGCATGCATAACGTGTTTTTCATGGGTGGGTCAGTGTATTGTCTATTGTAAGGGAGTATACCTGCTTCGGAGGTTGTTTGTGTTTGTACATGGCTCGTGAGGCAGGGGTCGAAACAGACAAGAGGAATTTACCTGGATGTAGACAAAAGGTAGAAAACAACAAAACGGGCAACAAACAAACAAACAAACAAAATAAAAAAAGTGAGGGGAGGGAAGAGAGAAGTTTTATTTTGTTGGCAACAACAATATCTGGCCCATGAAATGAAAAAGGACACACTGTCATAAAATGTATACCTGGGGGGAGAGGCAGAAGTGGTAGCTGCTTAGATAGGTTGGGTAGAAAGGACAAGGGCTGAGCTGCCAGGCCGTTTGAAAAGGTGAGCTGCAGCACAGCTGGTCATCAATAAATGACTGATTACAGTGACCAGTAAGCTGGCCAACCATCCAAGGTGGACACAGGCAGAAAGTAGGAGGAGAAAGGTGGGCAGTGGCTACTCTTAAAAGCCTGTTTTTGTCATGGCAGTCAGTCTCCTTTGACTAAGGTACTGTTTGCTTGTTTCAAGGCTGTACTGTATGAGCCAAGCCACAATGGCTGAGAAGGAAAGGAGAAAGAATGATTCAAACTATCTGGAGGCTGCTAGGCTGAATTAGCATGATAGAAGCAGCAGCAGTGCCAGCAGCTGTGGCCAACATCTACACAGGTCGTGTGTGTGTGTGTGTGTGTTTACACATGCTTGTATGCTGCTTGAGCAGCAAGAAACTATAACTGATCAGGTGAACCCCCCACCAAAAAAAAGATGATATATATATATATATATATATATATATATATATACACCCACACAATGTGTGTGTGTGTGTGTGTGTGTGTGTGTGTGTGTGTGCGCATGTTAAATGTTTTGTGACTTACCTAGCAGGTCGCAGCAGTTTGACTCTCTATTATCTGACAGTGTCGTCTCTCTATACATTGCTAGGTGTGAAGTGTCTAGTCCTTGCAGTGTTGTCCCTACCTTCTCTCTTATATAATGAAGGTAGCACAAGTGATGAAAAGAAGAGCCATGAGGATGGAGAGCAAGGGAGGCTGGTGGCAGCAGTGGTAGTGGTTGTGCTGCTGCCACTGCCACCTCTAGTAATGATGAAGTAGATGATAATGATGCTGACCAAGATGTAGGTGTGACGACACTAATAATGACGACGACGACAACGACGATGATGATGATGATGGAGAAGCAGGGAAAAAGATCATATTAAGAACTAGCTCTATCAGCAGGGGAAGTGAGGAGTGCATTCGATACACAACACACCAGAGAGGAAATCACACAAACAGGCACTACTGTCACTAGTTGTAGTAGTAATAGTAGGAGCAGTAGTAGTAGCAGCCTGGGCCTCCATTATCAGCAAGGTAGGAGGTGGCAGTGGAGGCTGCTAGTGATGTAGCAAGGAAGGAAAGCGAGGATGCTGTGATGGCAACGTAGGTGCCCCAGCCTTCAGTGCTGGCCTTGCTGCTTGGCTTCAGAGTTTTGTTGTTGTTGTGGAAGTGAGATGGAAGGTAAAAAAAAGTAAAAAGATGAGGCAGTTATGACAAGGGAGAGGAAAAAGATGAGGAAGCAATGAAGTAGGGACTCCCATCTGTTAGGTGGTACCAGGCAACTAAGACAGTTGTTTTGAGGAGGACAAACCTTGCTTTCTCTTTCCTGATTGTTTGTTTCTTTCTTTCTTGCTTGCTCCGCATCTCCTACCCTGCCCCAATCACTGTCTCCCCTCCCGAGTGAGCTAAAAGAGGTGGGCCCGAGGATTGTAGGTGGATGAGAGCGTGGAGGAATGAAGATAAAGGAAGAATATGAGGTGACCAGAAAGGATGGAGCAGAGGTAAAAATTGAAAACCATTTCCAAAGACTGGGGCTGGAGAGTTCAAAAGGACAAGGAAGAGTGTAAATAGGTGTAAAAGGATCTGGAACACAAGAATGGTAAGGAAAAGAGAAAAAAAAAAATTAAGAGAAAAAAAAAAAAATTAAGAGAAAAAAAAAAAAAAAAAAAAAAAAAAATCAGGAAAGGAAAAAAGTTTCAGAATAAATTATAAAATATTCCAACAAAAACAAATTTTCTGGTATATGAACATGGGTAAGGGTCACATAGGACTGTATCAATTGTTTTTACAGAGAGTTTCAACTAGTTTTCATGAAAACAGTACTAAAGTTAGCAAATTTGGATTAAAAAATTTCTTGATTCTAACACTGAAAACCCATCCCTGGCAAGATTTGACATCTATCAAAGTGATGTTAAAGTCTATATTTCCTAAACCCTAAATAAGACAGGTAAATCTTTTTCTGCTCATTATCACGGAAAGAAAGTTGTGATAATGCTAAAATGAGAGTTGTGAAGTAGAGCCTATTAACAAATAGAATTCAGATTTTGTCTAATGTTGTCTATTAATTCCTTTAAGAAAGGCATGAATCGACTTTTCCCTGCACTGCTATTCCCAGTTACCTCAACAAAATGTCTTGTAACTGGCATGCTATAAGGCAGCTCTCGATGGAGAAGAGACAGGATTAGTGAGCAACTGGGCAAACCACCTCACCTTCATTAGATTACCTGATCAGGTAGTAGGAGCAGAAAAAAATAAATAAAGGTGTAACCAACATAATCACCCTTGCCAAGATCCAGTGAGAACTATCACTCATATATATATATATATATATATATATACACACACACACAACCTTTTTCTTTCTCTTTTTCAGAACAATTCTTTTTCTTTTTTTTATTGGAGATACTTTCTGATCTTCAGCAGTAAAGAAGAATCATGAGACTGGATTTTACAAACATTAGAAAAGAGACTTCTTGCTTCAGCTTGAAACTGTTTCATGCTTCCCTACTTTAATAAATATTTCTAATAATTGTCACAGGAGATTTAACATCAGCCTACACTGTGTGTGTGTGTATATATATATATATATATATATATATATATATATATATATATATATAACTTTACACACTGCAAATCTTGTGTTCTTCAAGAGTTTATAATAAACTGAACAGAATTCACTGAACTTTTTATTCAGTATTTCACTCTCCTTACAATCATTTCTTTTTAACCAAATTAACAAGAGGATTTCAACTGATGATGGGCAGAAAACAGGCTAGTCAAATAAGAAAAATGGTAACAAGTTTACAATAGGAATATAGATCCAAAATGTACCAAGTCTGACAAAAGGCTCTTAGTAATAGAGAACTTAATGCAGATAAAACTGTTTGCAAGGGTGAACAGTGATAATGGTACAGGTAGAGAAGATTCTAGAGAGATTAAATTTGGTTTTTAAAGGTTGATATAAAATGGTGTGCACATATCTAAACATATTTGATTTTATTATAATAGGTTTTCATAAATTTTAAACATATAAATTTATATTAACAAATGGAGGCAAAACAATTCTACCTTTTTTTGCTAATATTAAAAATAAAAAGTTATGATATATTTTAAAAAAAAAGTAAAGATTTCATTCAAAACAAATTATTTTTTTTTTTACTAATAGTGTATATTTCAATACACTTACATTTTTTTCCGATTTTTTTTCTCTCTTTTAACTTGTGCCATTTTTAGCAGTGGCATCATTACTTAATGATTAGAAAACTTATCTTGCAAACGAATTTATCAGATGCTCCCAACAAAAATTTCAATTCAAAATGAGTAACCAAAGTTGGTTTGGTTTATTTTGTTTTACAGCATATCAACCTCAATGGGTTATTTAATGCAGACAACATTTTTGGATAGTTTCGTATGAATAGAATATGTATTCTTTGGTTTAGATTGGTTTGGTTTATTTTGTTTTACGGCATATCAATCTAAATGGGTTATTTAATGCTGACAACATTTTTTATTGCTGGTAATATTTTGTTTTGTCAAAAATCTGTTTCTAGTAATATTTTTCTTTCAAAATTGTATTGCTGGTAATAATTTTTAAAAAAAAAGTATTGCTAGTAATAGTTAACTATTTGCCCATAGCTGGGACCCTAACAGGTGCTACCACCCTGGGTCCAGGTGGACCTGGGAACACCAGCAATTAAGAGGTGGTTCCATGCTCCTCAAAGCCTCCTGATCAGAGGCCTTGCTGCTGGATGTAGTTTATCGTCATAGCCAGTACGTGGACGCAGTTTAACGTCTTAGCCAGGACGAGATCTAAAGTTGGATATTTCTAATCACATAACAGGAAAATAAATAATAATCAAGCCAGTGGGTATATTTTCTTTTTTTCTAATGCTAACTCAAATATGAAAATTAAATTAATATAAAATGATAGCTTCAGATTTTCAAGTTTTAGTTTCTTGTTTCAGTGAGGGGCAGGGAAGAGCAAATAACTTTTCAGAAGTCTTCATTTGTTCTTCCTGCTTCAATGATCAAGTTGCTTAAGCTGCAAAGGATATCTGGCAAATTTTAATCATAACTTTGCCGGTTATTAAAAGTCATTTTAAATTTGCACAATTATCTACCACAGTCTGTTCATATCAAGCAATATTGCTTAAATCAAATGCTATTGTTTAAAGTGATATATATATATATATATATATATATACAAACATCTATATTATATACAGATAAAAATGGACAATGCACAACAGTAGAGAAGTCGGTAAAAGAAATTCTTTTAATGGTTTCAGAAAATTATTTTTTCTTTTCGTCACTGTGTAATGCACAAAGAAATTGGACAGCAGACCCCAGGTACACCAACGCAGACACAAAAAAAAAAAATAATAAAAAGCATCGAATGAAGAAAAGCAATATGCTTAAAATATGTCGAAAATTATCAGTAAGTGGCAGTGTTCATTTTACTCAGGGCCTAAGGATAAAAGCTATCCCTCAAGTGCTTTACTCTAGGACTAAAATGTCAGCCTGAGGGTAAAAGTTCAAACAAGTGTTACCCAGGATGTGTGCTGTTGTTCATTATGTTTTCTGATCTTATAGAAATATCCTCCAAGTAGTTGATTATTTTCAGGGCAATATGCATAACTTTTTGAAGGGCTTTCTTGTCGTCTGCTGAGCAGCCTGCATACCAAACAGTGACACAGTAAGCCAACACAATCTCAATAAAACAGTAGTAGGTCAGTAACAGCTCCCACTTTGTAAGTTATTTTTCCTATAGCATTGCTAATCTAGTAAATTTGACTTGATTCCACAAAATTTTTCTTACCAACATTAAAAAAAAAATATATATATATATATATATATACAAACAAACACAGAAATTCCAAATGACTACATTAGAACTTACACTAATAATGGTCTTAGTAAAGCAGATTGTAATTGACTCCATAGCGGTGCTATTAAACTGTTAAGGGTTGTAGAGCTTGAGGATTTGAAGTTAAAGGTAGCCACTAATCAAAGCCTCACTAACTAGGTCGGAGAGCACAACAGGTGGAGAAGGAGGAAATATGAGTGAGCCAGAGAGAGAGAGAGAGAGAGAGAATGAGCCAGAGAGAGAGAGAGAGAGAGAGAATGAGCCAGAGAGAGAGAGAGAGAGAGAGAATGAGCCAGAGAGAGAGAGAGAGAGAGAGAATGAGCCAGAGAGAGAGAGAGAGAATGAGCCAGAGAGAGAGAGAGAGAATGAGCCAGAGAGAGAGAGAGAGAATGAGCCAGAGAGAGAGAGAGAGAATGAGCCAGAGAGAGAGAGAGAGAATGAGCCAGAGAGAGAGAGAGAGAATGAGCCAGAGAGAGAGAGAGAGAATGAGCCAGAGAGAGAGAGAGAGAATGAGCCAGAGAGAGAGAGAGAGAATGAGCCAGAGAGAGAGAGAGAGAATGAGCCAGAGAGAGAGAGAGAGAATGAGCCAGAGAGAGAGAGAGAGAATGAGCCAGAGAGAGAGAGAGAGAATGAGCCAGAGAGAGAGAGAGAGAGAGAGAGAATGAGCCAGAAAGAGAGAGAGAGAGAATGAGCCAGAAAGAGAGAGAGAGAGCATGAGCCAGAAAGAGAGAGAGAGAGAGAGAGAGCATGAGCCAGAAAGAGAGAGAGAGAGAGAGAGAGCATGAGCCAGAAAGAGAGAGAGAGAGAGAGAGCATGAGCCAGAAAGAGAGAGAGAGAGAGAGAGCATGAGCCAGAAAGAGAGAGAGAGAGAGAGAGCATGAGCCAGAAAGAGAGAGAGAGAGAGAATGAGCCAGAAAGAGAGAGAGAGAGAGAGAATGAGCCAGAAAGAGAGAGAGAGAGAGAGAATGAGCCAGAAAGAGAGAGAGAGAGAGAGAATGAGCCAGAAAGAGAGAGAGAGAGAGAGAATGAGCCAGAAAGAGAGAGAGAGAGAGAGAATGAGCCAGAAAGAGAGAGAGAGAGAGAGAATGAGCCAGAAAGAGAGAGAGAGAGAGAATGAGCCAGAAAGAGAGAGAGAGAGAAAATGAGCCAGAAAGAGAGAGAGAGAGAAAATGAGCCAGAAAGAGAGAGAGAGCATGCGCCAGAAAGAGAGAGAGAGCATGCGCCAGAAAGAGAGAGAGAGCATGCGCCAGAAAGAGAGAGAGAGCATGCGCCAGAAAGAGAGAGAGAGAGCATGCGCCAGAAAGAGAGAGAGAGAGCATGCGCCAGAAAGAGAGAGAGAGAGCATGCGCCAGAAAGAGAGAGAGAGAGCATGTGCCAGAAAGAGAGAGAGAGAGCATGCGCCAGAAAGAGAGAGAGAGCATGCGCCAGAAAGAGAGAGAGAGCATGCGCCAGAAAGAGAGAGAGAGAGAGCATGCGCCAGAAGGAGAGAGAGAGAGAGCATGCGCCAGAAAGAGAGAGAGAGAGCATGCGCCAGAAAGAGAGAGAGAGAGCATGCGCCAGAAAGAGAGAGGAAATGCTGGCATTGCAAATTCCTCGTGCACTGCTGGCTAAGAGTCATATATAATGGCAAAAATATGGTTTATCTACGTTTGCCATGAGAGAAAAAGAGAGGATCATAAGTTCTGAAAAAGTCAATGGACGATGTAACTGCAATATCACCATTGTCATTATCATCAGTTGCCCGTCCAACGTAGAAGAACAGGCCAAATGCAAAGAAAAGCAGTTGTGGATGTGTACCTCCCCAGGGAACTGCAAGCAGAAACCATCATATAAGAATTAAGGGACAGAAGTAAAGCAGTAGGCGCAGTGGAGGTAGGGGGGAAGAATAGTGGTGTGGGTGTCAGGGTGGGTGCCTGGAGTAAAAAGATGTAAACCTAATACCATGCATAGTTTAAGTGCACAAGGAGAAGACTGAAGAGTGGTTAACAGGTACGAGATGCCAAGTGAGAGAAACTTTGTTACCACAAGATAAGGAGAAACGCGTAAATCTTAAATGACAGATTTTATTTTACAGATGAAAACACACATAAACCTATCATTGTTAAATTCATTTCCGCTTTAAATGAACATAGCACTTTAAGCCTGACAAACTTTTAAAACCTCTGGCACAAAGTTGGCTGACATGAGACACATACGTTTGTGTGCGCGCGTACGTGACAACAAAATGTATGTGTCTCATGTCAGTTGACTTTGTGCCAGAGGTTTTAAAAGTTTGTCAGGTTTGAAGTGCTATGTTCATTTAAAGCAGAAATGAATTTAACAATGCCTACTTGTCAAGGTGGCTTCCATTGTGTGTGTGTGTGTGTGTGTGTGTGTGTGTGTGTGTGTGTGTGTGTGTGTATATATATATATATATATATATATATATATATATATATATGACTGTGTTATAAGTAAAATGAAAATTGCAAGCTCAGCGGTATAATAAACATATTTCTTTGTATGTGCTAAAGATCTGAATGCTTTTACTTTCTCTGTATGTTGACAGAAAACTGGTCTAGGGGATTTAACTCCCATTGGTTTGGAAAAAAAAAAAACTTCTGAAGTTGAATACTTTAAAGTGAAAGGCTCAAATTTTACTAAAACCATGACAATTACATCTAAGACTGTGTGTGTGTGTGTGTGTTCTTTTTTTAAATAATAATTCTTTAGGGCAGAAAACTCACAACCTGTTGAAATTGATAGTGAAGCCGACAGAATTGACACTGGTACCAAGTTCCTTGCTCAAACAGAGGAACCCCTCCTTTCATTACCAAAAGAACCTACCCTCCTACTCTTGCCTCATCCAACCTGTGGAACTTAGAACCATCCCACCTTCCTATGTGGTATTTCTGGTAGCTTAGTGCCTGCTACTATATGTAGGACAGTGAGAATAGACTAACTGTGTGTGTGTGCGCGTATATATATATGTTCACACATATACACTCATTATATAATATGTATACATCTTCCTGTGTGTGTTTTCATATATATATATATATATATATATATATATATATATTTATATATATGAAAAGATGTATGTATCTATTACATATTCACACTGTCTCCATGGATAAAGAATGGTTTTATTGTGTGCTATGGAAATGCGATGTTGGGATATAGTTGTATTGACAGTAGTTGGACAGACCGTCATCATACAAACTGGCGAGGTCAGTGCACTACTGATGAAGAAAGCTAATAAAATGATGTAGCTATTATCATAGAAATCTCATTTCCATAGATGCGGGCCTAATCTAGGCTAACTAACAGTGTGTGTGTGTGCGCACACACACGCACACACACAACAGAGATAAGGAATGTGTGTATGTGTGCACGCACAAGGAAAGAAAAGAGTGTGCATTGTGTGGAGAGCAAATAGCAAGGCGATTTCGTGTCCTTTATTATAATTGATGCTTATTGATCTTAGTGTATGTCAAGCCAATGGCTTAGGCAGAGGACAGGAGGAGGGGGGGTAAAGAGGAAGGCAAGAGAGAAATGGCAATTCACACACACGCACGTGCACCGCTGCAGGAAATATACAAGAGTAGTATAACTAACAGTATAAGGAGAAGAATTGGAGTGGTGGTGGGGGGGCACAGTCTCTACTGCTGCTACTTAGGCCAGATATACTCACATGGGTTGGAGAGACAGAAAGAGAGAAAAATGAAAGAGAAAAATATGGTCATTCTATAATTTGCTTCAGATGAAGAAAGGAAAAAAGAAAAAAAAAAAAAAAAAACCACCTTAAGGCAAATAAATGACCCGAGGATGCTGGATGAGTGGGAGTTACCTATTTGTTTACTTATATTAATTGTATAGAATTTCTAGAAGGCCTGATGGAGACCATACAGGTATAAATATACCAACAACTTTTAAGCATGTGTCTTTTACGGACATTTTAAACAAAGAATGTATATACATATGCAGACATAATCTTCAGTAAGAATATACATTCTTAATGGGACATAAAGATTCTCAAGTACGAGTAACATTTTAAAATGTTGGACATCATTTGAGATATATATATTTGTTACCTCCCTACACAAAAAAGCGATACCTAATGTTTAAAATGCATTTTAAAAATGAACTTTTTTTTTAAGCTTTTATTTTAGTTTCAATTTCAAGCTAAGATTAAATTTAATATTTTCAGTAAGTAAAACATTTTGCTTATTTCAAACTGAATTTAAATTGATTGGAATATTTTTTTTAAATTGTCCATGTTGACAAATCAGTCAACACAACATAATTCTTTTTTATTAAAAAATCTTTCAAAAATAAAATATACTTTTCTGAAACTTTGAAGGAGGTAAACCGATTTAAAGTTTAATTAATCTCAATTAAAACATTAATTTTAGTTTAAAATATTGCAGAAAAGTATTTTTTAACATGAAGGTGGGTGTTTTTTTTCAGGTGTTGACAGATTTATTTTTAAGTAAAGAGCACATAACTGTAAAAATAACTTGATTAAATATAATGTGAACACTTTTTAATATAATTTTTTACGACTAGTAATCTTAAAAATTTAGGAAAATATTCCAAGTAATCTAATATTTTATTGGATTTTAGGTACTTTTGCTTTATAGTCTTATGTAGACACTTGTAGAGTAAATGTTAGAAAATTACCAATAAACTTTCAATTTACTATAGTTACTGTTCTTATTTTCTGATAATGTGTATGGATGTACATATTTACAAAAATTGGCATGTTTAAACACACCAAAACATCCAAATTCTATTCAAAATACTATGGGAGGCCGCTGAATTATAATCAGCTTTTTCATTCATGATTAGTATATATTGTTTTTACTTAATAACAGCACCTAACTACTACAAATTAATACAGACTTTTTCTTTATTTATGAAATTTTAAAATATTTTAAAAGGAAAATAATTCTTGTAAAAATTCATTATTCATCCAAAAAAATCTTTAAGACACTAGTGTTCCTAATATAATTTCTACATAAAGGCAATTAAAAGTATTTCTAATTAAATAATGTCTTAATTTTATATCATTTTTATTTTAGGTTTCAGAGCAGATTTTCTTTAATTGGGGTCCTGTTTAAAAAACAAAAAAAATATTGATGATTCAAATTCTCCAAGGGCTTATGCTTATAACTAATGTAAACATTAAGTGTTACAAAATCAAATAAACTGGGCGAGGAGAGTAACAGTAACAAAAAAAAAGAAAAAGAAAAAAAAAGAAAAAAAAAAGTAAAATAATTTAATATCATTTGTGAAAGTCTCATTAGAATCCAACGAATTATCTGATTTTTTTTCCAGAATTTCTAAATTAATGTGTGTCACTGTAAAAAGACATTAAAATTTTGGATAGTAATTTATAGTCACCCATTAACAAGATAAACAAGATCTTTAAGGTTCTAAAAAGATTTAAAAAATAAAAGAAAAAATAAAAGAAATAATAATAGATCCTTTGAAAAAAATGAAAAAATCCTTTGGTCATTCAACTTAATAAAAACAGATTCTAATGATAAAATGAATTGTATTAAGTTTGGGACATTTTTTTTCAACATGTATGGTCATTTTTTTTTAGTGATTAAATAATCTATGAAAAAAATTAAAAAAGATTTAATGGATTACTTTTAGTCGATACCTATATTTTGAGTAGAATATCCCATTAAATAAACACTGTAAAAAAATTAAAAAAAGGAAAGAAAAAAGAAAAGAAAATGTGGTTTCTACTCAAATATGGGTATCCACTAAAAATAACATCTGAAGAAGTAGTAGTAATAATAATAATTATTAAAATATGACTAATATTTAGTAGATTTTAGTGAAAATCTGCAGACAATAGAAAAGCCTTCTGCACATTTTCTTTTTGCTGCATTTCAATTCATTATTTTTATTTGTTTATGTATATATTTCTGAAGATATATGTATATGTCTTCAGAAATATTCCTTTAATAGAGCTTTAGTCAACTGAGTTCATTTAGTTTTTAATGGAAATCAGAAGACAATAGAAAAACCTTTGTTTTTCTCTTTTACACATTTTCTTTTTGCTGCATTTCAATAAATTGTTTTTAAACAATAAACCTTTTTTTTTTTGCAAGCGTTGAACAGAGGAAATCATTTTGAGTTACAAGGAAATTATTAGAAGAGGACTCTTTAGACATTAAGGAAAATGGATAATTAATCCCCACCTCTCCCCATCTTTAATGAGTACACTGTTTCTACATCAATGGTTCTTTTAAAATATTCGGAATACCACTGCCACAAATTCTCCTTATTTTTATATTCAGTCAGAAACGGAAGCCAAAATGACAGGACATGTTGAGCAAACAGGTAAGATAAGGCCTAATAAATCCGATTCAAGCAAGATTTATGAGTTAGGAATGGAGAATACTTAAACACATTCCATTTGTACAACTCCTGACAGATTGTATTGTGTAGAACCAGAGGAAATCAAGCAAAAGTTTAATAACACTGGAGAAATGTTTCCATTCATTGTAAACAAACAGGTTTCAAAAGGAAGCAAATAGTAACTGATTTATCAGTGAGCTGTCTCTCCCACTTAATGTTCGGAGTGTGTGTGTGAGAGATACAGAGAGAGAGAGAGATAGAGAGAGAGATACAGAGAGAGAGATACAGAGAGAGAGATACAGAGAGAGAGATAGAGAGAGAGAGATACAGAGAGAGAGATAGAGAGAGAGAGATAGAGAGAGATAGAGAGAGATATAGAGATATAGAGAGAGATAGAGAGAGATATAGAGATAGAGAGAGAGATAGCGAGGCACTGGCCAGTTTTTTTTCTTTGTCCATTCTCAAAATATGATTGACCATCAAATGTGAACATTAGAGAGAAAAGAGAATTAAAAATAAAATAATAATGTTGATAAGTAAATTTTACCCAAAATAAATTTTGGGGTTGAGATAAAGAACATTTTAAAAGACTTTTCTTTTCTTTTTTTTTCTTTTATTTCAGGCAAATTAGATTAAGAGAGGGCTTAACAGAAAGTGTATTAATCTGTTCATTGTTTGTTGTTTTTTTTCCTTTTACCTTCTCCAGTGATCAATTCTGATTGTATAATGAAAGTCTTTGCCAAATTTATATTTTCAGTGAGATTAAAACGAGGAAAGAAAATGTACACAAAAGGTAAATGCAATTAAGTCCATGCAATGTGCTTGCATAGATCAGTCATATGTGAAATAATTTCTCAACTTCAAAGAAAGTCGATTGCTTTCGTCAAAAATTCCAATTATGCTATAAATCAATAAACAAAAAAAAATAAAAAGATATTTTGGATCTAAAGGCAATGTAGAGCAACATTTATTTCAATAAGAATCAAAAATTAACACTAACACCCCCCTATATATATATATATATATATATATATATATATATATATATATATTCTACAAACACACAGATGCATAAGCGATGCAGCTACATATAGGCAGTGATAAAATTATTTTACTAAAATTCTTAGAAATAGGTGTGCACACAAACATGCTTAGTAGGAATTGGTTTATCTCACCAGATAATGCTACTATAGACTAGAGTAACCTCACCAAGGAGCAAGCCTTAGCAATGATATGTGCGTATGTGTGTGTGTGTGTGTGTGTATATATATATATATATATATATATATATATATACACTAGTTGTAATCTTATAAATATAAGAAACTATACTTGTTTGGAAAACCTTTGGTTTCTTGATTTGCAAATAAACAAACCAATACCAAAGGGGAAAAAAATGGTACAAAAAAAAAAAAAAAAAAAAAAAAGAAAGAACAGAGAACATGTATGTCAACCGAAAATAATTGTCTAGCCAGAATTCCCTGATGATCTGCTTAGGTGAAACCATGGTAGGTTAGTCCGGCGCTTTAGGTTTAATTTATATATATATATATAGGGAGAGAGAGAGCTATGTGCTGCCCAAACCATATTGCCCTCCTCTCAGCCGTACAGACAAGATCCAAACGAAGATAAACATATACACAGTAAAAGAATTCATGCCAGTCTTGCGAATTGATTGCAAAAAATAAAGTAAACCTAATTATGAAAATTACAAAGAGACGACAATGAAACATGACCGTATTTTTAATGTTTTACATTAATAATGATAATAAAGACTGCACACTCTGAATAGATATGTAAAATAACTGGTGAAGAAAGGTTGTCAAGGAAGTAAACTGATATGTTTGAAGGACTTTCTATAAAGTTTTAAAAAATAAAAAGTTAAATTAGTTATAGGATGGAAAGAGTCCTAAATGGCCAATAGAGTTATAAAAAAAAAAATTATCATTAATCAAGCAAACGTTATTTGAGTTCAAGTCAGTGTTTGCTGAAGCAAAATTACAATGGATTACAATACCAACTAAAGGTAAGTGAAACTGGTAATCGTAGTTTGCTTGTGTAAAATTTGAAATTAAATCAGTTTACAAATTTTCTCACCTTTAACATTTGTTTTCACGGAATTTATGAAATAACTCATAACTTTTAGAATTAAAACAGTGACAATTAAAAGTTTGATCTAGCAATGTTTTATAGCAAAAAAAAAAAAAAAAAAAAAAAAAAAAAAATAGAAATTAATAATAAAATGTGTGCATATACATTGGAACCGAGTTCAGTTATTTAGGTGTGTACTCACAATATAGCAACGTTTCTTACAAAGACCAATATATTCTTTGGTTTGGTTTACGGCATATCAAACTCAATGGGTTATTTAATGCTGACAACATTTTTTTCAAAAGTATATTGCTGGCAATATTTTTTTTTTTCAAAAATATATTGTTGGTATTAAAATCTATTTTTACACTTTCATAGCATTTTGACTAGTTTGTGGATTAACTATTTTCCCATCGCTGGAACCCTAACAGGTACTACCACCTGAGTGAGGGCAGACCTGGGAACACCAGCAATTAACAGGTGGTTCCATGCTCCTCAAAACCTCCTGATCAGAAAAAGGAAAAAAAGGAAAAAAAGGGAAAAAAAGAAAAAAGGGGAAAAAAAGAAAAAAGGGGGAAAAAAGAAAAAAGGGGGAAAAAAGAAAAAGGGGGAAAAAAGGAAAAAGGGGGAAAGGGAAAAAAGAAAGAAAGAAAGAAAAAAAAAAAAAGGAAATTTCAGTAATCGTATTATAATCATGCTTGTCCCCCTTCTGTTAGTTTGTATGATCATTACACCCTTCCAATACCTAATAATGGACTATTCCGTTTTGATCATGTGGAAAGAGGGGAAAAGACACTACTCGGTTTCAGATGAAAAATGAAAAAGACAGACAGACAGAAAAGGAAGATAGAAGTATTTAATGTCTTCTACCAATACCTCATAAGTAATGGATGATTCCATTTTCATTGTGTAGAAAAACAAAAGACATATGCTATGTATTTTCAGCGAGAAAACACGTTTCACTGAAATGGAAAAGTTATCAATTTTAAACCTTTTCATTTGTACCCACTTCTTAAAATAATAAGCATTCATATTTATGATTGTTATTGCAATATGTTGTTAATGTTAAATATTTAATGATGCCACAGGGGAATTTCTACAGGTATTTTACTGTTGTAGAATTCACCATGAGCTTAAAATTTTCCTGAGTCTTTCTAGTTAGAATTATTTGGTGAAAGCTAAAATTTATCTTGTGTCTTTGGAAGCCATTTTGATTTTTGTTCAGGTGGCAAGGAATTTTGGTCTAGACATTTAAGTAAACAAAAAAAAACTTTAACGAAGTTGTGTCCAAATGGAAAAGTAAGACAAGAATAGGTAGATAGCTAAAAATGAGTTCCCTTTCCCTTATTTTTTTTTGTAAATCCTTTCTGATATACCGACTTGTGTCCATATAGGCTGAAGTTTTATTTTGGCTAAATTTAAGGATTAAGAAAGAAAAGTGAAACAAAAACGAGTCAATTGCATCCAGATTTCAATTACAAATAGATATTTAATATAAATCTTCATTTTGAATCAGTTCAGTCATGGCAAAGTCTAGATGAAGACACATGAAACCATTATCATAAGATAAGATAATGGAAGAATTTGGGAATATAAATAAGAGGAGGTAGAAGAGGGAGACAGAAAGTGGTTGGGCACGGTGGGGGGGGGGGGATTGTCAGAGAAAGTGGGAGGAGAGAGAAAAAGTATGCGAAAGAAGTGGAGGAGAGAGAAAATGGTGAGAGAGAGAGAGGGGGGGGAATTGATGGAACAATGGTGACTCCTGGGACAGGGTGGCAAAGTGTGTGTGAGGTGATTGAGGTGAGGGGAAAGTTTTAAAACAGCAGGAGGTTTTAGACAAGGACAAAACAGGTGTTAATTCTTGTGTAGTGCCAGGCAACTTAAAGAGATTGCAAAGCAAAAAAAGATGGGTCTAATGGGCGAAATTCCATAACCGAGTTCCTTTTTCCAAGTGTTCAAAAATAAAGAATGAACAAAAATTAATAACGATAGGTGGAAGAAAAATGAAAGTTAGCGAAACCATAAAGCATTAATAAAATAATTAGCAAAAAAAAAACAAAAAAATATAAAGACCAGTTTTTTGCAAGGTAATAAGAAAATAGCTATGCAAAAACATTAAGAAAAAAAAAGAATGGAAAAATAAAGACCCCCCTCCCCTGGATGAAGAGAGAGACGGAA
>OZ038508.1:25461541-25499041 GCA_964036315.1 Acanthosepion esculentum | reverse complement strand
TCTTAGTTTTAATTTCATTATTTATGATTCAGAGCATTTTTTTGGTAACTGAGGGTCCTGTTACACAAGAAAAAAAAACAAAAAAAAAAACAAATTCTCCCAAGAGGTGTGTATAACTAATATAAGCATTAAACCGTACGAAAATCAATTTCATAAACAAAAGAAAAAAAAATTCTCTAAAATAATTTCATTCATTGGTAAGGCCTGAATGTTTCATTAAAATATGACAGTTATTTGATTTTTGCAAGAATTTCCAAATCAATGAGTTTTTCATTGGAAAAAGGCTCTAAAATTTTCTATACTAATTTAATGACACAAGAAAAACAATTTTTAACCAAAATTTCAAACATTCTATAAAGGATAAAAAATATAATTCAATGAAAGTGGCAGATTTTTTTCATCGTGTATATTAATTTTTTAGCAAATCTCAGAGATACCTGACTCCATATTCTTTTTAAAATACATGGAAAGTTTATAAAATATTTCAAATGCAATTAGTCTTTCTCTGCTGCACATGTTGAGTTATTACAAAAAATAAAAAAAAAGTAGGGGCAGTAATAGGAGTCAATGCTTTGAGGTGTCATTAATTTTTATTCAAATGCGCTACAGGTAGAAAATTGTCAATTTTTGAAAGAGAAGCACAGACCTTTTGGTTTATGTACCCATGTCCCACCATTGAGCTACACCTGTAAGTAAAATTCATAGGTAAGTATGTATGTAAACTTGTTTGGGTCTGGGGTGGAAGCTGGTGGCCGAAAGCATTTGAGCCCCAATTATGAAAAGAATTGAGGAAAAATGTAGGTCAGCACATTCCTGGCTCATTACCAGCAGGCACCACCCCTATGAAATAGGTGCACATTGTTCAATGACTGATGACATTTGAGAAACACTAAATACTTTCTATATCAGAAAAAAAAAAAAGCTAAGTTAGAATGAGAGAGGAGAAAGAGGAGAGAGAGAGAAGTGCACGAGAGAGAGAGAGGGGGAAGTGCACGAGAGAGAGAGAGAGAGAGAAGTGCACGAGAGAGAGAGAGAGAGAGAGAAGTGCACGAGAGAGAGAGAGAGAGAGAAGTGCACGAGAGAGAGAGAGAGAAGTGCACGAGAGAGAGAGAGAGAAGTGCACGAGAGAGAGAGAGAGAGAAGTGCACGAGAGAGAGAGAGAGAGAAGTGCACGAGAGAGAGAGAGAGAAGTGCACGAGAGAGAGAGAGAGAGAAGTGCACGAGAGAGAGAGAGAGAGAAGTGCACGCGAGAGAGAGAGAAGTGCACGCGAGAGAGAGAGAAGTGCACGCGAGAGAGAGAGAAGTGCACGCGAGAGAGAGAGAAGTGCACGAGAGAGAGAGAGAAGTGCACGAGAGAGAGAGAGAAGTGCACGAGAGAGAGAGAGAAAATAGGAGAGAGAGTGCGACTAAGTAAAACAGAAGGAAGGAAAGTGGCAAAGATGAGGAAAGAGTTGAACAAAAGGGAAAAAAAAAGAGGCGAAAGAGAATGGGGAGAGGGAAAAAAAGTGAGGCCATGTGGTGGTGTAAATGTGTTATATTTAGCAGCAAGTGATCAGTTACTTAATGCCATTTGTAATATCGGCAGGACAACTACGCAGTGTAAGGCAATGTAAATAATGCGGCTGTTAATTGACATAGCGCGCAGCCTACAAGGAAATCACCAGAGCCTTTCCAATGGAGTGCAGCTATCGTTCAAGTTGAAACCCTGATACCTGTGGCACAAATGGTGAATCAAAAGGACAGTGGCTGGAGGCAGAATACAGAGACGACAAAGCCATCCACCCCCACTGCACACACTTTGTCACAGTACAACACACAATCTTGTAAACATAAACTCCCACTCAATGAAAAGTAAATTTTTCATTCCAATGTAATCAATCAAGGGCAACAAGAATAATAATGATAATAATAATCCAGACAGTCAGAAATTAGTGAGAATTGTAAGTAATGTTAATGAGAGAGGGAGGGAAGGAAGAAAGGAAGAGGGAGGGAAGGAAGGAAGGAAGAGAGAGGGAGGGAAGGAAGGAAGGAAGAGAGAGGGAGGGAAGGAAGGAAGGAAGAGAGAGGGAGGGAAGGAAGGAAGGAAGAGAGAGGGAGGGAAGGAAGGAAGGAAGAGAGAGGGAGGGAAGGAAGGAAGGAAGAGAGAGGGAGGGAAGGAAGGAAGAGAGAGGGAGGGAAGGAAGGAAGAGAGAGGGAGGGAAGGAAGGAAGAGAGAGGGAGGGAAGGAAGGAAGGAAGAGAGAGGGAGGGAAGGAAGGAAGAGAGAGGGAGGGAAGGAAGGAAGAGAGAGGGAGGGAAGGAAGGAAGAGAGAGGGAAGGAAGGAAGAGAGAGGGAGGGAAGGAAGAGAGAGGGAAGGAAGGAAGGAAGAGAGAGGGAAGGAAGGAAGGAAGGAAGAGAGAGGGAAGGAAGGAAGGAAGGAAGAGAGAGGGAAGGAAGGAAGGAAGAGAGGGAAGGAAGGAAGGAAGAGAGAGGGAAGGAAGGAAGGAAGAGAGAGGGAAGGAAGGAAGGAAGAGAGAGGGAAGGAAGGAAGAGAGAGGGAAGGAAGGAAGAGAGAGGGAAGGAAGGAAGAGAGAGGGAAGGAAGGAAGGAGGGAAGAGAGAGGGAAGGAAGGAGGGAGGGAAGAGAGAGAGAGAGTGAAAGAAAAAACAAAAAAAAACAAACTTGTTCTTAAATTACAAAGGGTAACAAATTCTAAATGCAGCCAGCCTTTTATTAAACAACTTTTTAAAGGTGAGCAAAATATCATTTCCATATGTGGTCAGTCTTGTACTTGTCAAATTAAGCAACTCAATTTGGCTTCGTAATTAGTACAGATGAATGAAATGTTTGAGGTTTTACGACAAATAGTCGGCAATTATCTATTTGTTAATCTGACTAAAGATAAGGTCCTTCCCCTACCACCTCTTTAAATAAAATCATGTTCTGATATTGATGAAAAGAGCTCATAGGGCATGCAACTTAAACAAATTTATGAAGTTTTAGGAGCACAACCTCCCTCAGAACAGTTCTGTCCTTGTTCACCTCTTCAACAAGCTTTATGGAGAGAAAAAAATGAGAATGGATAGGAAAAACGAATCACTTCTGGGATGAAGAGCTATTTACAGTCAAACACATTTCCTCAACATCAGAGTTATCAGAAGGTTTCAGCCGTTATACCCTACAGCCTTCTTCAGGTGTGTGTCAATCTGGGTAAGCTTTAGGGAATTTCAAACTGAACACTTTAATCTATGGAGATGGACAGTGGAACAAGAACAATCTAAGGGAATCACATCTCGTTCTTATTTTAGTACTGATAAAATATATCCAGGTCGTTGTGGGTGACAAATTATTTATCACCCTGCAACCCCTCTCTGATAGACGAAATGTCACAAGTCTCTCAGTGATCTATCGCTACTTCCTTGAAAAGTGCTCAGATGAACTACTTTCTTTAGTTCCACCAGTTCTGACCTTCACGGCTAGGAACTAGCATGCCAGATGCATTGTGGCAAACCACACCCTCATTCGCTCCATATTCTATTGATGAAAAGCAAGTTTCACTTGAGCAGCTTCTTTCTGTGAATCACTGCTCTGTGGAAGCAACTCCCAAGAGGTTGTTTTCCTGATCACTACAATCTTAACCTGTTCAAGTCTAGGGTTAACCGTTACCATCCCCACATATCCGCAAAAACCGTGCTTCTTACTCTGTAACCCTCTACCACAATTGGTACCCGGGTCTTGTACAGGGTGAACCACACTGGAAAAAAAAAAGAAAAAAAAAAGCATGAACAGTAGAACAAAAATACTCTTAAAGGGTTTGGTTTGAAATTCCCTGAAGGTTGTGAAGATTGACCGGCACCTGAAAAAATGCTGAAGAGCATAACAGCTGAAATGCTGTGATAATAAAAATGAGGACATTGAGATCATAATTCTCTGTAGGCGACCGAGATCAATATACACTTGAAGAAGGCTAGAGGGCTTAATGGTTGAAACACTGTGATAAAGATGAGGACAATAGTCCAAATAGAAATTTGGTAAATAAAAGTTTATAGTCTATAATTATTTAGTACAGATATGTTACAATAAAAACTAGGTTTACATTTCTTAAGATGCTGTGGCTGCCTCCCACCCAAAAAATTTAGGAAGAGCTTGCACATTATCCTAAAAGAAATAAGATCTCTCCCTCCCTCTCTCTCTCTATATATATATATATATATATATATATATATAATCATTTATTTAAATATTATAACATATTTATGTTATAATATTTAAATAAATGATTATATCTGCTCTACTCTGTATTGAGCACTCTTTAAAGAATAATAATTGTTGGTTATTGGAATTTACTCCGTATATACCAATCCCACACTTGTGTGTGTGTGTGTGTGTGTGTATATATATATATATATATATATAAAATCAATTTACAGTTTAGCTGGCTAAATGTAGCTGTAAGTTTTTTGCAAACAGTTTTTCTTATTCTCATTTGTGGAACTCCCTTCCAACTCCATGCTTTCCAGCCAAATTGCATCTGCAAAAATTTAAATGCAATATCAATCGCTATCTACTGTCCTCCTGATTACTCTTTTCTCTTCCCACTCATTATTAAGGTTTCTGTTTCTAATTCTTCCACACTCTGCAAACCCTTGTCTTAGTGGCTTTATTGCCCTTGTATGGGGCGATACCGATAAAAAATAAAATAAAATAAAATTTTTTATATATATATATATATATATATATAGAGTGAACATTAAAGTCAACACCCGGAGTGAAAAGTTTATCAGCAATCACAAAATTTTTGATTTCTCCTGAAATGTTTATCTGTGCTTGGGGGAAAAAAAAAAAATAATAATAATCATAATAATGGATGCATGTAACACTGGAAGGAAAAAAAAAAAAAAAATTTCTTTCAGATAATTTTCTGTCTGAATTTATAAAGCTCAATTCTATTGTATTTCTCTTTAGTAGAATGCAGAACAGGCTACCCCACCACCATGGACTGAATAAATTGATGGATTTTTTTTTCTACAGCTTTGCAGGTTATTTAAAGCCAGAAAATATATTTATAATTTTTAGATTGTAAGAATTGTTTTTTTTTTTTTTTTTTTGAGATAATGATTTTATGATACAAGGCTTAGTAATTCATCTATAGATGGGGGGGAGAAGAGGTGGGTTTCATACCTTTCCAAAAAGGTATTTTACACATAAGTGAATAAAAACGAACCCAACTAGAATTGGAACTCAGCTCTCCAATCAACAATTCTAAGCCATTAGACCCACTTGCACATTCAAACTTACAGCACCCGATGTTCGCGATCTAGGTATTGACCAGGCTGAATGTTGCTTAATTTTAGTGATTGTACAGGAACCAGTGTTTCAGCATGATGTGGCCAAAAGCAAGAACTGAATAAAGTATTAAAAAATCCACCTGAAAAAGGTCAAAAAGGTACAACAGGAAAGAAACATTGTGGCCATAAGATGAGGACAACAGTTTTAATAAATCAGTGTCTAACCCTGCTTCCCAGTATCTAATTTGCCTTTTCAAACAAAAACAAGTCATGAATTTGTCAATATCCCAATGTTAATTAACATATTTACAAAATCAACAAGGTATCAATCAAGCAATGGAAAGGAATGTAAAAAAAAAAAAGCAAAGAACTACCTCTTACCAACCTTCAGCCACAGAATGGGCAGAATAAACAAAAGGGGAAAGTGAAGCTTGGACAAAAAAAATAAAAAATAGTGGGGACAGTAAATATAGCAGGTGACCAGAGGCTAACAAGTGTTCAAGTAAAGCTTTGGAGCCAGAGTGTGAAATGAGAAACATTTGCTGATCAGCAAAGAGAAGTTTTAATTAAACAAATGTTTCAATACTGAAAGTCAGTTACATGGAGTTTAACCAAAAACTGCTTATACACTCATTACTATGGCTAATTTCAATCCTGAAATTAAAAAGAAAAAGCACAAAGAGTTGCTTATAAGATGCCTTAGTATAGAAATAATTGACAAGAGGTAAAAATTGTTAAATTCAACATGCCTTCAGAACTATATTTAAATTTAGACAAAGTTTAAATTTTATTCACAATTTATGAAAGAATATTTGCTTACAATACCATTCCTTATATTTTAGTACAATGGAGGAGGAAAATGACTAATTTGATATTGTAAGATGAATTTACTTAATAAAAAATTAAATTATCTTTTACCATCCTAATTTTCCTCTCGTGTGTGTGTATGTATGTATATATATATATATATATATATATATATATATATATATATGCATGCATGCATGGAATCCTTTCCTGTTGTTCTTTATACATGACAAAGGCTGAATAATGAATCTACCCAAATGTAATAAAAAAACAAACAAAAAAAACACACACCAAAGTAATTAATTCAGTTGTCTCAACAACTCTTAGAATAACTAAGAATAATAAAATAAAATAAAAATTAAAAAAATGATGAAGAAACCTTTAATATTTATTTGCAAAAGGAATTTAAATTTTTCCATGAAGACATTTTGGTTTAGGAAGATTTTTAACAAACAAAACAAAACAAAAAAGAACTATTTTCTTCTTAAATTTGACCTTTTTACCTCTTTATAAGTGTCCCACATGAACCAACACAACAAAGTTGATCATGCTAAACACAGAAATTTAGTTGTTTGCTTTCATTTGTGAAAACAAGGACAAAAGATGCAAGCAATGATGAACAGTGTCTTGCTGCTGTACCAAATTGAGAGCAGATAAGTGATCCCCATTCCCTCTCATTAATGGCAAGGGGAGAATTCACTGCAGTTGCCTAAGCCAGTCCTGTAGGCAAAGCCCACCCAACCCAAAGCCCAGGAGTCCAAAGCCAAGCTCAGTATTCCAATGGGGAGAGACAAGATACATATCACCTTAATTAGCCTCACAGCCAATCCAATTGGCATTCACAAACAATAAACCCGGGAGCCGGGAGGGAGGCCCCAGCTTTTGATATCCTTTATTTGGTAACTATAGCCAAGATGATAAAATACAGAGTTAACATAATCAAAAACTTACAAAAGTTATTTGAAGCGTTTACTTGTCATCAACTAAAGAAAGCAATTTTTAATGCTCCCCCCCATAACAACTAACAAGCAAAAAACTACCAAACAAATAAGAAAAATAAAAAAAAAAAACACCAAAAGTAGGGTTTACCCACCTACAAAAATTTCCTTTCCTAACTAACTGCTCAGGTTTTTTTTTTTTTTTCATGGGAGGTAATATTTAACTGATAAGTGAGTTGGGGCAACGACTATATGTACAAAAGAGGAGGCACAGGTAGAGAATCAATAGGTCCGTTAATTCAAATCATAATCAACTTGATTTTTATGACAAATTTATTCTTTTAGGCTGAGATTGGCACAACTATGTTCAAACTGGTCAGACCAAGTTTATAACAATGCCTTTGCTGCAAACAGCATCACCGCCAACACATTCACCTTCCCTTATCTAACCCTTGAGAGGTAGTTCTGAATAAAAAGAATATTTAAAAAAGGTAGATGATGATGAGAAGGTGGGTGTGGTAGATGATGAGAAAGTGGGCACTAGGTGAGTTGAGAAAGAGTAATGAAGCAACTCCCACACTCCCCACCACACTCCTCAGTAGGGGGTGAACAACTTCAGTTGAATAGTAGACATCGACAAAAACACTTTGCCTCCTTTCGTTTTCTATAGAAATCATTTTTATTGGTGAATCTCATTATAACTGCTTAAGAAAAGCAAAGAACAAAGCAAGAAAATTTATTGCATTTTTGATATGAAGTTGAAAAATAGATGTCAAATAATAATAATAATGATGAAGAAGAAGGAAACAATGCAAGTAATTATTATTATTATTATTGATGAAACGATGTTAATAGCAACAATATTGTAAATAACAATACCAACAGAATTTTTCTGTGTCGTGTCACTTCAAGACATTGGCAATCACAGCCCTCCACAATTTCCTATTTGTAACTCTTAATAAATTGTGTCTTGATATCTCTCTTAAATCTTGTTCTGCCAACCATTTAAGTTTGCTAGGTAGGTTATGTGTTTCCTCGTCCTTCAGGCTGTCAATCTGTCATGTGAGTATCAAGTTTTCCAAGCCCTCTTTCCTCAATTAGTGCCCTAGAAATGTTAACTGTTTTCTATACATACGTCATAAACTTAAAATCTTTTATTTGAGATGAAATAAATAATCTATCAGTAGTTAGTAAATGAAATGAATAATAAAAAAAAGTAGAGAACTGGTGGATAATTTATATATGTATGTATAACCAATCCATAACATCATAAAAAAAAAAAAAGAAGGAAAAACAAGCAAAATGAAATAAGTATTTCAACATAAGCTCCCTCCTTGTTAATACTAATCACACAGATAAAAGAAATTATACATTGAAGATTTCAGATCAAAATTAACCTCAGAATTGTGTCAAGGCTACACACTTATTGATCCTCCCTCATATCCAAATTGTTAGACAGCAATTATAAAAAAAAGATTAAAATTGTGTTTTTTTTTTTACCCCCTATCTTTCAAGAAAATAAGCAGTGATTAGAGAGGGAAAAAAAATGCCTTTGTTCGTTGAAGTTAATGAGAAGAAAATAATGATGAAACAATTCTTCAAGTATGTCCTAAATAAGAAAAGGGATAACACCACAAGAAATATATATTCAAATGAATACGCTTAAAGCTTTCTAAAAGACATCTATGGAAGTTATAAATGCCAGTTCTGTTTGCAAATAATTTTTTTGTCAATTTGTGACTAAGCAACATCAAGTTATATTTCCATTAAAAATAGATTAAAGAAAGCGGAAAGATAATGTGCACAATGAAGTGAATCTATCCATCCAATCAGAATGCTATAAGTCACATGACACAGGCAGCCATGATTTTAAGGTGCTAACATTTAAACTTTGATTTTTTTTTTTTTGCTTCTTTCTTAAATTTCGTATTCAATACTTATATGTTTTAGAATATCGATCGACAAGGTGAGCTTTGAACATTCAAAAAAATTGTCTGTACAATTGCATTTACACTATCTAAACAAAAGTTTAGAACAAAACAAATGATTGTTGCATACTGAAAATGTCATTTCATTAGAAGGGTACGAAAAAATATAACTCCATGACTCATATTAATCCTGAGAAAAAAAAAAATAAAGTATACAGTACTTGTCAAGGTTATAATATTCATTCTTAAAATATTAAGGTCGGTGGTGTCATTTTAGTTTTTAATCTATATTATATTCATAAAAAGATAAGCCATTCTTTTAAAAATGTGAATAATATAAGATTCCTTTAAACATCAAAATGCACCATAGAATTTCAACAGATCCTCAGAACATTCGGTGAATCAACTATGGTAGATATTAAACTATAGACATGACAAAAGTACATGTTTTTTTTTCTTTTCTCTTTTTCAGAACAAACCCTTACAACACAATTTTCTTACCCACTTGGCCTTGCAGTATACTAGATAACAGGGAGGTCCTTTTGATATTATATATATATATATATATATATATATATATATGGGAAATGAAAATAGAATCAAATTTATATTCAGTTTTTACCAACCACTGATTCTTGTGTTATTCTGATGGAAAAATTCATGATGATGCCACAGAAATGGATGCTAATTGAATGGTGAAATGGAAACCATTTTTGCCCTTTCAAAGGTCACATGCATTAAACAATAGATCATATAAATATGTGGGAAAAATTTTTTTTTGTTCTCTCCCCCTGATTGACAGACACACCAATGGGTTCCACCTGGAAGAAAGTTCTTTGGCAATCACATCCTAAAGCAAAAAAATAAATAAATAAATAAAAATATAAAAAAATTCATTATTTCAAGAGTTATCATCATTTTTGTTATTTCAGTCTTTATGTGAACTCTTCAGCCTTCCTCAGATGTAATGTTGCATCTGGGAATTTCAGTCCCCCCACCTTTTTTTTTTTAAAATACAAAAAATCTGAATGTCATTTTTGACATAGAATTTAAAATCTTTGGCCCTGGAATCTACTAATTGATCTAATAAAAAGCATGATTCAATACAAAAAAAAAAAGGAAGGAGATTATAAAATTTGTTCAAAGTTCCATCAAGATTACAGACAAGAGAAAGCCCAGATAGTGTACAAAGATCAAAACAATAATTAGATACTTATACAGATAATTCATAAAATAACGACAGGGGTTCATAAAAAAAAAAAAAAAACAAACAAAAAAACAAAAAAAAAAACAACCCCCCCCCCCAAAAAAAAAACCCAAACAATATTCAGACAATATTGAAGCAATGAGAGTCATCTATTCATCAACCTTCCAATAATGAAATATAACAAATAGTATAATAATATAACAATGGAATAGAATCGAATAAAAGACGAAGATACAAATTTAATTGGTTCATGAAAGTTCATCACAGAACTGAAGACAACAACAAAAAGAAAGAGGGGGGGGGAAAAAAGATGCTATTGTAATAAATATCCTTTTGAATTTTATTTAAGGAAAAAGAAAAAAAAAAAGTAAGGAAAGTAAGGAGTCTCTGTGGCGTTGAATGGATTAATAAACAAAATAGCAACTTCTATTACCAAACACAAGCCTAAAGAAAAGAATCTTTATTTGAAAATTATCTTAAAGAAAAAAAAAATTTTTTTTTAAACTAATGTTCACCCAATACAAGACCCAAGAGCCACTCAAGGCAGAGGGTTACTGTGTGGCGTTGTATTAGTGTTAGAAAGAGCAAGAAGTGAGGTTATTGGGTTATGTAGGAAATATAATGGCTAGCTGTGAACTTGAAAAGGTCAGGATTTAATTAGTGAATAACATTTCAGAGTTCAGTCAGATGTTAGAAGTATAGAGTTGAAGTAGACTGAAGGAACTGAAAACCCAACCCTAAACAGGAAACAAGGAATAAACCTCTACTCCTGTTCAAAAAACCAGAGACAGGCAAACCTATCTACTTTTATTTTTCCTGTTAATTTTACTTAAGTTATTTTAAAGTGTGATTCCCAAAGTGAGCAGTAGCAGTGAGGAGGACAATGAGAAAAAAGTGGGCAGTTGGGGGTGGAGGGAGTGGCAGATCTGAACCAACACACACACACACTTCAGGTACTGTGTGTGTGTATGTCTTCACTTTAAAGTGTATCCCATTTATATAACAATTATTATGAGAAATACTAAGATACTCATCTGATAAGCAATACTAGCACCAAGAAAATCCAATTAGACTATACACGGGGGGGGGGGTTGCATCTGCACATTGGAGAAGGGTATTAGGGCTATGTTTTGGTACAAAAGTGGATAGCAACACAAAAATTTGGGAACCATTGATTAGGGGGATATTTGTTTTGTTTTTTTCTTAATAGAATACATCCAACTATATTATAGCTATTGTGTCAGTATGTTCAAAGAGGAGAAAATGAAGGTGAGTTAAAAAGGGAAATTTAAGTAGCCAAAGAAAGCAACTTCAATCACACATTGTTTTTGAGGAGGAGGAGGGTATTAACTAATCTACAGAACGGAAAAAGAAAAGCCTCATCAGTAAAAGAAATTAATTTTCAAACACTCAGTAGAAAGCAACAAGTTTAGAGAGAAATAATTCAGATAGCAAATGTATGCAAGATGAAGAAATGTTTTTCCTGAAAAGTTATTTACACCATATTCTATAGATGCATGGATTCTCCTGTTGAGAAGAGTGCAGCGGGGGAGGGGAGTAAATTCTAATTTAAAAAAAAAAAAAAAAAAAAAAAAAAAAAAATCAACTGCACAAGTGAATTGTTTAAAGTAATTAATTTAGCTGTGCCCTGCATTACACACTCTTTCTAATTGAAAAATCCTACCAGAATCTGGCACGAATATCGAACCATCTTAAAAAAATGGCGACAAAGATGAGGACAATAGTCTGAATAATGTACATAATACCTCATCTCAGAAATATAGACAGATACCAAAATAACTTTCATGTTTGAGTACAAAATTACTTTTTAATCAATCTTCCCAAACTGAATATAAAACAAAGAAAACTAAAGAATTCCTTTTGTTTTTCAGTCCAATTTGAATCCTGTAAGACAGCGCATCAGATGTAGATAAAAGGTTTTCTTTTTTATCAAATGCTAGGACCATGCATCTCCTTTGCATCCCTGAAAGGGCAAGGATTAAAGATTTACATTTGCATACGACTTTCAGCTGATATTCTTTCAACTTAGTTTCTTCCTTATTTTTGTCACCCTAACCTAAATTCAATGTACGGAAATTAATCAAATGTCATTTCACAAATTTCAGTTCTTATTAAATGACGTTTATAATAGGTGAGCATATACTTGCTTAACTTTAAAGAGAAAAATGCTAGGTTAGTTGGGTTAGCTAAAATAAAACTTCCAAGTTTTGCCGGAGAAACGATGCATGCCTTTGGGAATCATCAACTTCAAAGCGTACATGACCAGGGACCCTGTCAATTCAGGTTGCTAAGCAACAGACAATTGGGGATCATACAGATTTGTCTCCCTAATGACAAAACTATTGTTTATATAGTTGTTGCTTTTTAAGAATGATTCAATTTTAATGACATTGTGTTCTACACTGAAGAGTGAAATGGAAAATGGCGAACATTAAAAGGTTATGATGAAAGAGCTTATTGAGCAAGAGAAAAGAAAAAAGGCGTTTCAAATAAATATATTTATACATCTTTTATACGTTTACCTTATTCTGGTTATTGGTTTCCAATAAAAGGATGCTAATTCTTTACTGTTACTAAATCCAAACTAGTGAATTTCTGGAGACAGATTTTGGCCTTTTCTTTATTAATAATTTGCTTATGTTAAAACAAAGCACATCAAATTTATTTTTTCTTATGACATCTGATTCTATACTCAGTACAGTATATTTTGAATGAGACACAGGATTCATGGTGGTAGGGGAGAAAGTTAATGCCATTTTGTTTCTGATTATATATAAAATATTGCATATCAAGTGCTGGTGTTAATAAAATAATGCTTGATGCAATATACCAGAGTTATGAACTATATATTTTTTGTGTGTGTATGTATGTATGTAAATTATTTTCAGATAGAGTGTATCTGTAAAGGAACAAGATGAATAAAAACAAGAAAAAACTTGCATGTTGCATCCTCTTAGGGACTTTACTGAGGCAAATATAGGATTTATTTTGTTGCATATGTTTATAGTGAAATCTCTCAGGGCAACAGGAGCTGCTTGGCAATGGTAATTTCCCATCCATGCCACATGTAACAGGTTGTACTAGGTTATGTGGTAACAATAACAAAATCTAATCTTTGCTATGACAATTTCTTAATAAAAAATATTTTCTTCAGTTTGGATTGTTGTGGCAAGGGATGTTTATGTATGAAAAGAAATTCCTCCTGTTCAAATTCCAAGAAGAATTTTGAGAAAGTAAATTTAAAAGTAATGGTAGGTTTGACGGAGGAGGGGGGCGTTGACGAGAATTGGATTATACAGATTATATATAATTTGGAATAAAAACCAAGCAAACAGTAATTATATAACAAAATCAAATGAAATGTTCAAGAAATGCTTATGAGTAAGTCAAGTAGCATGTAAAAAATAATTAATTTGGAAAATATATTTTTTTGTTTTATATTTTGTAGACATTTCTACAGAAAGAGACCGAAATATCACATTTAAAGTTAACTGGCTCATAAGGCACAGAAGTGTGTGGGGGAGAGATCTAAAAAAAAAAAAAAAAAAAAAAAAAAATGTAAATGCCGCAGCCACTTGTATCCAACGATGCCGGTCTATTAGGGTGGATAGCTAATTCCCATTGCAGACGCTCGCTCAGGCACATTTGTGTGTGTTCAACACCCACAGAGCCCACCTGAGGTTTATACTGCAACTATGATGAATGGACCTTTGTTAGAATTTCTCGGAGAGACTGCATTATCTAGCATGATCAACTGTCTGAACAAGGCCAGCACGATTAGAGCCTCAATCATGATGACGACTTGTGACTTCCTGCTAGCACAACCAACGACGGCTCCCAAGGGTCCTATAGTATGGTTTTCAGGCAATTTCCAAAGGTGTTGCATGCTGGGATTGCCTCCCCGAGACTGACATCAAAAAGTCACCTTCCTGAGAAATTGACTATGGTGAGATTTGAATCTGGGTTTCATAGTCAGAAAACAAACCTAAATACTTGCCCACAGATTTATTGATATAACTAATATATATATATATATATATATATATATATATATATATATATATATATATATATATATATATATATATATATATATATAAGTAATTATACTCGTCTGGAAAAACCTTAGGTGTTTTGGCTTGTAAATGAACAAACCAATACCCAAGGAAAAATAAAGGATAAAAAAAAGAACTAAGAACATGTAATTGAGGCGAAAATGATCGTCCAGAATCCAAGCTCAGAGTCCAAAGAAAAAAACCTCCAACACGAGTAAAGCAAAAGTAACTAAGCAAAGTGCTCAATACACTAAGTAGAGCAAATCTAACTAACTTTGATTTTTTTTTTGTTTGTTTGTCATTGAATAAAATATGTATTAACCCCTCCTGCTGTTTATTTTTATTGTATTTTTTTTAGTCACATGGTCTTGGTTGTTTTATGTTGTAGGCTATTTATATTCTTCTGTTATGTTACCTCTTTGGCCAGAGTACCCTGACGATCCACGTAGGTGAAACCTAGGTAGGTTTGCCTGGTTCTTTAGTTATATATATATATATATATATATATTTAACAATTTTTCAACATAATTTATTGAATATCCACATTCATCGGAATTCAGCTAATATGTCTGTCAGGCTTTGAACTTACTGATCCTCACATAGAAACGTACTAGTGACCTTCCTGAATGAGGTGATTACTATGAATGACTTAAACAGCCAGTAAGATCATTTGAAGAATGTGTTTATCCAAATGCTCACTCAACCTGTCTCTTTCCTGTTAACCGTTACGACATGGCAATGTCAAGACGTTTTGCCAAGATGCCTGGTAATAGAATGGAACACAGGAATAAGTCTTATTCAATTCATACCTGTGCCAACTGAATGTAATATTTATAGTTTGTAGAAGTTCAAACTTTATTTTCTTTTGTCTGTTCCATTTTTGGTGCTGCTAACCATTATGCCAATCTTTCATTTGCCGCCACCTCAGATAAAAATACTAATAAGAGTTGTGACCACAAGATGTTTCTCAAAGAGGTAACTATTCTATGGATGAAGCAAGATTCTTGGAGTAGATATCTCTAAGAATAGAAAAAAAAAATAGAAGGAAAGAGGATTGCTAGAAACCAATCACAACATTCCTGGAAGGAAGGAAAAAAATAAAAATAAAAACAAAGTGAAAATATGAAGTTTTTGAGAATGAAAGAGAAGAGGGGGGGGGGTGAAATTCCTCAAACTATTTTCTCAATAGAATTAATAATTTTAACAAGGACAAAAATGTTTTATATTTTATCACAAAGTTTACAAAACAGCCAAGATTACATTGGCAATTAGCTTTCTTTGGTAAAAACTGAGGAGTGGCTTTTTAAATTTCTCCCCTTTTGGTGTGTGGAGGGGGGGGGTAGAAGAAAAAAAACAAAAAAAAACAGAAAATATGAAGCTTAGATTTTGTGAATGTTTCACTAAAATAATTTCAATAATAGGCTTCATTCAAAAATGAACTTTTTTTTTTTTTTTATCTGAGGAAGGAGGAGAAGTAAAAGACTCTCCCACCCAATCTCACTCCCGTGATTCTTTCTCTTTTGTAACCATCCATGTGTTAGTTGTTGTTGATGATCAAGTTTTAGCGACTGGAGAAACAATGCAGCCACTTACTTAGACTGAAAAGGCCAACAATTTGTGTGATTGATTTGTTAACAGAAAAAAAAAAAGAAAAGACATTTTTAGCACTTCCCAGGTTCCTAGCCAATCTCTTAAAACAAAGCAGAGTCATTATTGTTATTGTTATCATTGTTATTATGATGATTACAAACACCTTTGCAATGAAAGAGAAAAAAAAATTTAAAAAATTAAAAAAACAAAAAAAATTTAAAAGTGTAGTGAGGATGCAAAAACAAAAAATAAATAGAATAAAAAACAAAAATAAATAAAAACATTAATTTATTTGATATACCTTAACTAGAGTTGAGTAATCGCTGTGATGGCCACATTTCTTGAATATTATAGTTGCAATAATTTTCTTTGTTTTAAAATTATTATTTTTTAATTAACAGAAAATTGCTAATTAGGGGGTTGCTTTTAGTGAATGAAGAGGAAGAATATTTGATTAGAATCAGTTTACAATGCACAAATTAATGCTAAATATTATTAAAAAAAAGAAAAAAAAAAAAAGAAGCTTTTTACTCTTATTTTTCATTTTTGGTTGGGTTGAAATGTTTGGTATTCTTGCCGACGTTTCAGACAAGAGTTTGAAAATTCTGAATTATTTCTAACATAAAAAGGCATGTTTGGCAGGGAAAGAAAGAAAATCAAAAAAAAAAATAAAAATAAAAAAAATACTCCAACTAGAGTTTCTTGATTGCACAAAAAGAAAAATGTCAAATTTTACCTTTGGTTTGATTCTGTTTTCAAAAGCTGAATAAATGAAATATTTTCATTTCTTAAAGAAACAATATATGCATAAAAAGAAAAGAAAAGAAAAAGAAAAAAAATGAAAAGAAAAAGAAAAAAAAGAAAAGAAAAAGAAAAAGAAAAAAGAAAAAAAAGAAAAGAAAAAGAAAAAGAAAAAAAGAAAAAGAAAAAGAAAAAAAGAAAAGAAAAAGAAAAAAGAAAAGAAAAAGAAAAAGAAAAAAGAAAAGAAAAAGAAAAAAAAGAAAAGAAAAAGAAAAAAAAGAAAAAGAAAAAAAGAAAAGAAAAAGAAAAAGAAAAAGAAAAAGAAAAAGAAAAAAGAAAAAGAAAAAAGAAAAAGAAAAAAGAAAAAGAAAAAAGAAAAAGAAAAAAGAAAAAGAAAAAAGAAAAAGAAAAAAGAAAAAGAAAAAAGAAAAAGAAAAAAGAAAAAGAAAAAAGAAAAAGAAAAAAGAAAAAGAAAAAAAAGCCTATCATTTTGCAGTCAATTCAGAAACAGTTATGTGTACCCAATCACCCCAGAATACAAACATGAACTAAAGGACAAAACGAACATCATCACATTTTTCCCCACAGAATTTTTATTAGCAGACCCCACAACATCACTTTGAATCTTAAAATACTGAAATAAATAGCAGACTTTTCTATCTGTTGTCTCAGGTCATCCTAAAGCAAGCCCAATCACTTGTTAATTTTCCTTTAGACATTCAAGAGTCACAATAAAAGCTGAAATATATTGGAAGCTTTAAAAAATTCATGGCACACCTGTAAATATATACAATTTTTTTTTTTAATTTATTTATTATTATAGTGCTATGCGTGATACACGCTTAGGCAATCATGTATCTTTCGATACATGACTGATAAAACAGATTTTTACCATTTCTTTCTGCAGTAGACCAGTTGCCATCTAAGGCTAGAGAACCTGTCCTGACCTGCTATTTACCTATAGTTGGAGGGGAGAAGAGGATTCATACCTTTCCCAAGGGTATTAGCACGTAAGTGAATGTAATGGATTAGCAAACTATAATGCAATTTCCTAACAAAATGAGGGTTTGATTGTTAGTCATTAAAATTTTACTAGAAGGAAACAAAAGCTGAGGCTAAATTATTTTTCCTTTCTGCCACAATTGTTTTTTTTCTAACAAGCCTTCCCATTGGTTACTGAACAAACACAGCTTAGCTTCAGAAATCAACAAAAATAGAGCTTATTGATGGAAAATGGGCAGCTTTAAAATGAATGTGTGTGTAAAGGGGAAGCTTAGCGGACATAGATAAGTAGAGAGTAAGTGATTCCATCTAGATATTTGAGAATGATGGCCACAAGTGAATTAAAGAATCTAGCATTACATACAGAACAATGGTATCAAATAAAGTCTTTGTTTCTCTTTAGACAAGAATTTTGGGCAATAAGGAAATGTTTACTTAAACTTCTCTTGTCTTTCAGCCAGTGTCATCTCAAATGTTGCCAACAGCTTGACTTTTTCATGTCACAGGGCCGAGTTGACCTACTTTATATATATATATATATATATATATATATATATATAATAGAAAAGGTTTCTATTAGTTTAATCTTTGAAGAATTTGGCAGGATTGATTTTGCTTCCAGCATGTTAAAAAAAAAAATTCCAGAAGAGAGAATCTATCAGAAAAAAGATAAAAAATACTGCATGATGATAGGATGCCAGCAAGGTGACCTGGCACTGCTCAGAACAAAATAGCTTTTGTTATAACTCATCATCATCACCAATCCCTTGACTGCTTCAATTATGGTCGTAGGGGGACCTAAGGGTAGAAGAAACAGACAACTTCCTCCAGGATTATCTGTTGGGGGTGGCTAACAGGAGTTCCAGCATTTCCATGTCCAGCAACTCATTGATGTTGTCTAAGTTTTGTGTTGACGTCTCTTCTTGCATCTGTTTTCAACAGTGCCTTTCAAATGGTCATGCAGAGATATGGCTGAACCATAACCTTTTTGGACGCTTAATAATAGTGTGTAGAGATCCCTGTCAGCCCGCAAGACTTTTGACCTTGCTCTGTTGATAGTCGTTGGTACATCTCTCAGTAGGAGATGCAGAGGCAATTTCTCAAACATTTGCTCTCTAATGAACTGGATATTTTCTTCCTACCTCAACCAGGAGTATCCAAGTCTCACACGTGTAGAGGAGGACGGACGGATACGACCAACAATTTGTAGAGCTTGAACTTTGTCTGGAAGCCGATATTGCTCTTCCATATCCTTTCTGTGATCATTACCATCTCTTATTTTCCCTCCAAATACTTTTATTTTTATTAAATTCGATTTAGAAAATGAGCAAATGGAGCACTGTCCTCATTCAAAACCTTGTGAACTGGCAATACAAAAATCGCAAAGTGTACCAGATAACAGAAAACATATCGCGTGGGGGAATTTCGACAGCAGCAAGAAAATGGATATCGTGTGGAATTCCAAGAGAGAATAATGGCATAATCAAGATGTGGATGTTCCAAACTACCCCAAACAAAAAGCAAGGAAGGAAACCCCATCGATACAGGAAAAGTGATAAACATAAGATGACTTGAGAAAACTAATTTCTTGAAAAATTGTTTCAAGATTTTATAAATTTAGGCACCGACTACTCGGTCAATGAATGCCAAATGTTTCCTTCACTGGTGTTGATATTCCACCACACTCCCTCATTGGTGTAATGAGGGAGGTGCTGCCAGAGTTTGGATCTCCAGGACCAGGAATCCCTCATTTATTTCAGGTGTTCTGCTTGAAGACAGAAACACAATTGACACATAAAATGTTGTTTGTCTACCCAAAGGCATATACTACACTTTGATCTCAGCCTGAAGAGCAGGAAGTGAAGAAAAGCATAATTCAAGTAGCACTGGCTGTTCAGTCAATGAATGCCAAATTTTTCCTTATAAAGAAATACGTAATATTACCATATCTTGGTATCAGCAGTGGATTCTTTGGTCTTTGAGAATAATAACCTGCATTCCAGAGTATTCATTTGATAGTGCCCATGCATATGGCCACTAAATATTTCTGAATTTTTGCATGGCAAATTCTAGGCCACTTTCTGAAGATTTCTGACAAAAAAATTTGGAAGGGCATCCATATTAAGAACAATTCTTAGACAAATAATAAAGCTTTCATTGAAAATTTCCAACATCGCAAATAGGGATTATTTACTTGAGATATTTTCCTAAATTCCAACCTGTAACTGTTTAAGTTTCCTATTGTCTTCTGGCAACTCTTTTCTGTCATAATGAGGCTTCCAGTTACAGGATTTGGCAGTTCATAATTTAGTCACAAATAGCATTAAAATTTAGGCATATTCTAAACTGATTACATTTTTTTTTTTAAATCAGTATCACTCCAGACAAGGCAGTAAAGCCACTGAGACATAAGGGGGTTACAGGGTGTGGAAGAATTAGAAAACAGAAACATTAATAATGAATGAGATGAGAAGAGAAAAGAGTAATCAGGAGGACAGTAGATAGTGATTGACATTGCATTTAAATTTTTGCAGGTTAAAGTTAGCTGGAAAGCATGGAGCTGGAAGAGAGCTCCACAAGTGAGAAGTGTAGAAAAGAAACTCTTAGCATATAATTTATGGCTACATCTAGCCAGCTCAACTGTAAATCGATGAGATCTCGACGCCAGTCTAGTGCTGCCCTTAAACTCAAAAAGTCTAGGTACCATAGTAAAGAGCTCATCCAAACAATTACCATAAAAGTATTTATAGAATAGACACAGAGATGCAACTTTACACCGAGGGGAAAGTGAGTGAAGCCAAGCTGCCAGATCAGAACCAATAATATTGCTTGTTCTTTAAATCTTATCAAGGAGCTCGAGATAAATAGAAGGGCCACAGGACCATATATGGCAGCAATATTCTAAGTGTGAGCGAATTGTAGACTTATAGATATGCAAGATAGATTCTAGAGAAAAAGAATCAGCTTTCTTAGCATCTGACCTAGCAATGAACTGAATACAGTCTTTCCATTTCATATCAGCTGAGAATGTTAGCCCGAGAAGGTGCAACAATTTACTTTCCTGGAGGTTAGCATCAGCCATGCTAATGAAAGCAGTATATATATATATATATATATATATGATGGACTATCATTTTAGACGTATGATAATAGCATGTTCCCCTCTTGATGCTCTACTTGTATTTGTGCTTTTGATGACTTAAAGCCAGCTTGAGACTCTCAGAACATTCTGTATATAGGACAAGAAACACACCTTGTGAAGGTTGTATAAAAGTTTGAGGAGTGTTTTGTCATGTAATCTGTACATATTGAACTGTGATGTCTTTTATGCAAATACTCCACTTGACACAATCAGAAGCCACTTGATATATATTTCACACACACACAAAAGTTTTTACCAAAACCAAAAAGCCCTTGGGAGAAAAAAAAAAAAAAATCTGATGTTTGGTTAAATTTTAGGAAGTGTGCTCATTTATAAATTGTTTGTTTTACGGCATATCAACCTCAATGGGTCATTTAATGCCAACAACTTTTTTTTCCTGGTAATATTTTTGTTTTGTCAAAAATCTATTTCTGGTAATATTTTTTTCCTTAAAATTGTATAGCTGGTAATATTTTCAAAAATGTATTGCTGGTAATATTTTTTTTTTTCAAAAATGTATTGCTGGTAATATTTTTTTCTTCAAAAATTTATTTCTGGTAATTTTTTTTTTTACAAAGTATTTCTGGTATTAAAACCTATTTTTACACTTTCATAATGCTTTTTACCTCAGTTTTGGAGTTAAATATTTGCACATAGCTGGAACCCTAACAGCTGCTACCACGCCGGGTCAGGGTGAACCTGGGAACATCAGCATTTCATTTAAGAGGTGGTTCCATGCTCCTCGAAGCCTCCTGATCAGAGGCCTTCCTGTTGGACGTAGTTTATCGTCTTACCCTGAATGCGGATGTAGTTTATATTTATAAATCAAGTTAATTATTATTAGGTAACTTTCTTCAAACAGCCCGATAACTTGAACTTATATATGATGGCATTGTGATTTCCTTTAATATAAATATTACTTCAGACAAGAAATCACTTTGAAATTTAGAACAACTTTCCTTGCATTTGGCCCAATTCTCTGCCTGAAACACTTCCTTCGAACACACATGACTGCTTGCAATAAACAAAAATGATAACAGCAGAGCAACGAGTTTAATTAGCTGGATATATCCTGTTCTAATTAGAGGAATTTCATTTTGCTAGGTGTCCTTATCACCAGTCCTTTGTTGCAATGTGACCAACTGGCCTCTGCCAAGGCTGACAATGTACACAAGTAATAAAACCTTTGCCAGAACAACCAAAAAGTTATTGGCCCAAAATGTTCACTTTCCCGACTCTTCTGTCAACCATTGTTTGTGACATGCCAGTAATGAATTTGTATTTCTTTTTGTTGTTGTCTGCTAGCAGGACAAAAAGGAAGAAACAGAAGTCAATCTCCTGTTTCTTTATCATTTTGTATCTCCTGTATATTGAGTAAGGGTTTTTTTTTTTTATATAAAATAAGGGGGGTCTGGTAGTGGGTTGTGTAATGGTTATCAGTGCAGAGAGTGGAATCAGCAAACTATGGCCTAGTCTATTTGCATTCACTTTCACACTAATGACCTTGGGGAAAGGCGGGAATCCATCTTGTCTCCTCTCAGTCAAAGGTCAAATAGAAGGGTAGAATAGACTTCCTAGTCTTGGTTGGCTATCTGTTTAAGAGAAGGAAAACTTAATTCCAAACTGGAGAAGACAACAGGAAACCACTTCACTATCTTTTTCCAAGAATTCACAGATAAAAGAATTCTGAGATTCTGTGGAGAGCCATGATTGATATGGTATAAAAAAAAAAAGAAGAACAAAAAAGCAAGCACCTTATAGGTTTACTGTTACAATCAAAAGAGGAGAGAGGTCATCAAGTACTATATTGGCAGTACTATATTAGAAGTATGACAAAATCAGTTTAAAAGCCAAATAAATAATTGAATGCCATCTGGTGAAAAGTGAATGAAAAGAAGACCCCCTCCATCTCACACCACAAGTGAGAGAAAGAATTTTTTTTAATTTTTTTTTTATTTTGTTTGAGAAATATGAATATACAGACTGAAAAGCATTAATATGAATTTTGGGTAAACAGGCCTTCATGCACCACCCCCAGAAAAAAACAACAAACAATCACAACAGAGTATCAAAAGGATGGTTTTTTTCCCCTTGACACCACTATTATTTTAACTTCTTTCCATCCTCAGCAATGTTTACGGCTTTAAAAAGCAATGATTAGAACTGTAATAAAAGTAGGTACCTCCAATAATTCGCTAAAAAATCAGTATAGCATGATGATAAAAGGTCCAAAACTTAATAAAAACAAAGTTTCATCATTAAAATGTTTATGTTATTTTTAAGAGGAAAGAATAGAGTATTTTTTAAGTATTTTAAAAATATTTAAAAAATTTTTTTCCTTCTTTCTAACACGTTCTAAATTTGGATCCAAAATATTTTTTTTTTTTGTTAACTTGGTAAGACTCGCGGTCATCACCATTTTTTAGCGTAGCAGTTTTGCCGGGGAAACCCATTAATTTGGAAATTCTTGCAAAATTCAAATTATTGTCTGATTTTAATGAAATTTTAGGACCTATTCAAAAATAAATGAATTTATTTTTGAAATTTTTATTTTTAGAAAATCTTGGTAAAAATATATTTTTTTTTTATCTGTTACCCCCCATAAATTAATTTTATGAAATTTTCTAGAATTTCAAAGAGTTCGCAAATTGTTTTATATTACTTATAAGCAGGACTCCTTGGAGAAATTAAGCAATCAATTTTTTTTTTTTCACAACTACTGCCAACTTTTTAAAAATCTGCTCCAAATCGTAAAATAAAAACTGCAATAAACTAATTATCAAATTAGATAGACTTTTAATTGCTTTTATAAATAATATACATTAAGGACATTATTATCTGAAGAAAAAAATTTTTTTTGGTGAATAAATAATTTTTACAAGAATTGTTTGCATTTTTCTTTTAATTTTTTTCATTTTTCTTTAATTTTGAAAAAATGTTTTAAAATTTTTCCAAGCAGAGTGTGGAGTCAGTTATTAAGTTTTTAAGTGAAGACTATATTTACTAAGCGAAAATTAAAAGCTTAATACAAATAATGCTACCAAAACTTATTATAATTAAAAATATTTTTTTTTTTTGTGTGTCAAAATGTTATATTTATTTTAGTATGATATCTCATAAGTGACATTATGGTTAAAAGGTCCCGTGTTTCAAAGCTTGTCTCCTCTTTGGGGAAAGCCCCTTGACATGTAAAGTTCTTATCTTACTCTCAGTTATTAAATTAAAAATTAAATTGAGATAATAAAATTCTCATATTTATCAATTTAAACAATTAATAACTCAGTGAGATGTTTTAATTATTAATATAATAATCATTTTATTAGTTATTATCTCTGTTATTAAATTAAAAATGTAATAACTTAATGTAATATTAATAATTAATAAAATTAGTTATTATCTTAGCTATTAAATAATGAAAGATAGAGGTAACTCAATAATGTAAGAAATTTTTATAGTATTTTAAATTATTATAAGAAACAAAAAAAAAAACGTTATGTCACTTTTGATGCACCATACTAAACCTGTTAACACATTCAGTCATCAAATTATCGATGGAGACGTGAAAATAACAAGACCCCAAGGTCAAGAAATGTTTGTCTAGAAAATTTTATGCTATAAGTAATTAATTTTTGTTTCAGAACAGATTAATTTAACTTTAAATTTGCAAATTTTACAAAAGTAATGTTTCAGAAATGTATATCTTATTTTAGCGGGATCTTTGTTTACATTTCTCTAAAAAAGTTAAAAATGGCTGTTTCGAAAGCATCAGCTAAAAATCATTCAAATTTCTATTTGAAATACTCCACAATATTTTTTTTTTTCTGGAATTAGAAAATTTAATCCTTTAGCTTTCAATTGAAGCAGTTGTAAAGCTTCGAAAAGGATATTCCTATATGAAAAATACATTTAAACATTAGGTATACCGAATTTTTGGAGGTACCTAAATAAAAGTGAAACATATGAAATTTAATTGATACATTTTTATTTTGTTCAAGAGAACTGACAACAAAAATATTAAGCAAAAGTAAATTGTTTATTTACAAAAATAATTTTATATTTACAAGATTCTAAAAACTAATACAATGTATTTATCATTCACCAATTTATAAAGAAATGTGAAAATAATTTTTTATTCATGAATTTATAAACATTTACTAAATCATTAAAATATGTGAACTATAAGGAAACCCTTATTTACCATTTTATAAAGTTTGAATCAATTGGCAATTGCTTAATGTCTTGTCAACCATTCCAATAAACAATCTAGTGTTTATTATTATATATTGGTGGTGTTGCCAATTCTCAAGAACAAATTCATCTTCATAGGTTTGTTTTATTAAAAATATGAATCATTGCTTTTTAAAAGAATAAACATTGCTGAGTAGTGAAGGTAGTTAAAATGATGGTGGTGTCAATGGAAAAAAAAACATCCTTTTGACAATGTTCGTTTTCTTTTTTTGGGGTGGGGGTACTTAAAAGTCTACGCTTGCTGAATTTTGATTCACTTTTAAGTGATAAAATGATTATTCCAGATTTTTACACACATTGACTGGACATATAAAAGACAAGATGATATCAGAATTTATAAAATTAATTCTTATTCCTTTTGTCTTTTCAGACCAGAGGTGGGGGTGCCGTCTTTTACTGCATTTGTAAAGAACAAAGTCGCAATGTTTGCAAGTGACACTAACTCACCCACCAAATTATCAAATTTCATTTTTTTTTTCTGCCTTCATCTCTACAACCCACTAATATTTAACCCCCACCCCCAAATATTTTTTTTTCTTTCTTCTCATAAGAGCCTTACTTATTTGAGAGAGAGGCCAAGCCAAGTCTGTGTCAGCCTCCACCTCTATTTTCTCTCAGCACTTAAATATGACACTATCTAGGCCATATTTTGATGGCTTTGATGAAACAGGACATTTCCAACCACCCTCACACCCAACACATTTTTTTATTGGTTCAGTCACCCCCCCCCACCTCTCTTTTTCAGTGTCTTGTAGCAGAGCTTGAAGAAAGCAAGTTAGAGATTAAATTGCTAACCACTTGCTTCCATAGACAGGCTGGCACCAGCTGATCAACCTGTCTACCTTCTCTCCTCCCACCCTGTTCCTACAAAACACCTAGCAGCAGCAGCAGCATCATACTCAGGATCCAATTGCTTGTCCCCATCTCCAACACACTGGTAAGTAAATCTCCCTCACAGTTTCTCACAGGCCATATTTTTTTTTTTTTTTACAGCTTAGGGAGACACATACATGTGACTCTTATCCATAATTCCTTGCAATTTAAAAATCTACAAGGGAATCAACAAAAACAATGACTTTCATATAGAAAGAGGGAGAAAAAAGAATAGCAAGAGAGAGAGCGAGGGCGAGAGAGAGTGAAAGAGAGATAAAGAGGGCGAAAGAGAAAGAGAGAGAGGGTGAGAGAGTGACGGTAAGAGAGAGAGAGAGAGGATGAGAGAAAAAAATTAAAAAGGCCATTAGAGCACCTAAAGCAACCAAATTTTACCAAAAATTGTTTTATTTGATTACCTTTACCTTTTCTACTTATGGGTTAACACTATTCTCCCCTCTAAAGTCCTGAGAGGGAAAAAAAGTAAAACATAACTCAGATTTGATTGGGGGGGGGGGGAAGAAAGAAAGAATAATTCTAAATAGGACAATGAAAGCAAATTTCTCCCCCCAAAAAGAACTTCCAATATATTTTCTCAAACCTGCCATCATAAGAAAGTGGTCTAATTTTCAGATAAGGAAAAACCATTGGAAGTCAAACAAAGCCCAACATAAAGATTTTGCCATTTTGTTATCAAAGAAACTAACTGTATTAGGTTTCTAATCAAATAACTGCAAACTAGTTATGATTTTAAGTTTTTCTCAGCTACTATTACTTTATTAATGTATTTAAACCCTTTTTTTTTCTGATAATACACCTTTTGTTGTATCTGCAGGTAATTTGTAGCTATAGACGTGAACTACATGCGTAAGTGGTGTACAGACACAAATCATAGTTACATTCCTTATCAAAGGATATTCACAAATGTTTGGAATCTATATAAAGTTACAGTTCATTTATATATATATATATATATATTATATATATATATATATATATATATATCCAGCTGAGAAAATGACAAAAAATAAATAAAGGGGCAAAATTTTAAGTGAAAATAAGAATATCATTTTTCAGGACCATCCTCCACAAAACTGGACTTTTCAATTAACAAAACCTGCATTTCAATTCATAGCCATAAGGTATCTGCACATTATTATCTCAATAGTTTAGCTTTTATCAGGTTCATTTAGTGCAGATTGTTAAGGTAGATAAAATAAAAAAGTAAATAAATTAAAAAAAAATGTAAAAAAAATGACTCCACTGCCTCACACAAAAATTGTAAATGTGTTATGAGATTTGAGTGTTTCTTATTCAGAAACAACAAATAAGATGTTTTTTTTTTAATTCTTTTATAACTGATTTTGGATAGAATTATATTTGAGTAAGGCTAAAATCTACCTTTTAATATTTGAACAATATGATTAATAAATATTTTTCCTGTTTTACTAAACAAATTTTTTTTTAATTTTTTATTTCATGACCTTTAATGTGACAATATTTTTTAAAAAATTGTTTTAATAAATAATAAAAATTCTCAGTACCCCCAATATAATTTAATATTTCAATCAAATAATTAAATACTTTTTAAGCAAACAGCTTTAAAAAAAAAATAAATAAAATAAAATAAATATAAAATGTAGATGTAAAATAGTTTGTATCCAGAAATTTATTTTTCATTAAGATATTGACGACTATTTTAGCTCAATTGAAAAGATTATATATATATATGCGTGTGTGTGTGTGTGTGTGTGTGTGTGTGTGTGTGTGTATATATATATATATATATATATATACACACACACGCACATAATGTCTTTAAAGACACATGAAGAAAAGAAAAATCAGATATATATCATGCATGTGCCATATCCTTTCAGGCTGTGGGTGACCATAACTCTCCACAACATCCTATTCTTTGTACCTCTTAGCAATGCTTGTCATTTTATTATCCCTCCTATTTTCTGTTCTGTTATCCATTTACACAAGTAGATTACTTGATGTTCTCAACACTCTTCCCTTCAATAAGTTCTGCAAAGGTCAAATTCTCCAAGCCCCCTTTCCTCATGTGTCCCAAAACCATAAGCTATAATCAATATTAAAAACAGATTTCAATAACAAAATTGTTAAAAATGTAATCTGTTTCCCAAAATACAATTTTGTCTTAAATATCTATTTTGATCCTTTTATGATTGGAATAAAATATCTTAGTAATAATTCAGCCAGCTGATGGAGACCACTGGGCCTGCATCCTCATCACACTCCTGTATGGCAGCGAGTCCTGGATAACTTACACCAGTCAGGAGAAGAGGTTAAACACCTTCCACCTCTGCTGCCTCAAACGTCTCCTGCACATTAAGTGGCAAGTCAGGGTCACTAACACAGAGGTCCTCCAATGTGCTGGCATCCCCAGCCTGTTCTCGCTGCCCAGCCAAAGACTCAGATGGCAGAGGCACGTACGCCGCATGGGTACCGGCCGCATCCCAAAAGTCATCCTGTACGGAGAGCTGTGTGAGGGGTCCCGTACAACTGGAAGACCTCAGCTTTGCTTCAAGGATGTCTGCAAACGAGACATTAAGCTGGCTGATATCGAACCCCAACACCTGGAAGCCACAGCTGACAATCGTCAGCTTTGGAGGGCCAGAGAGATGGCGTCACAATTGCAGAAGCCGCGAGGGAAGATCAGCAGGCAGCAAAGAGAGCCAGGAGAAAAGCAAGGACAGTCTCTGTGTCATCCAGTTTCATCTGCGCCAAGTGCCTGGGAGACTGCCACTACACAGTCACCAGAGGCGATGTAACTCCATCACCTAGCACCTACAACGCTACTCCATCGTCTCCTGAGACAGATGGATGCCGATGATGATGGAATAATTCAGTGTGTAATATGTTTCAGAACTTTTATTATATAGACCTAAATTTATAATAGTCAACCAGACAAGAAGATTTTGGTGTTGTTTGGGTTATTAATAAAAGCCAAAAGCCATTAATTAATCTGAAAACTGATTAACTAAGCAAATGACAAAAAAAGATATGACAAGAGTACAAACATCAAAAGTAGGACAAGGTTGTTTTTTTTGTTTTGTTTTTTTAAATAGCTACAATCAGTTTATTGAGAGTCTTGAAAAACATTTATGATAAATATCAATAGATTTTTCAGTTTCATTCATCATTGTATCATATTTAATACAAGTTCATTTGTGCAATAAATAAAAGGCAAGAGATGCCCTACTCAAATGCTAACAATTGTTCAAATCTGACAAAGAATTGAGAACATCAAATTAAATTATAGTTTATATCCTGACTAATTTGGCAAGAAAGGTTTGGTCCAATTAAAAAAAAATTAATCTCAGTTAAGGAAGTTTTTTTTTTATAGCTCTTGAAATGAGGATTTAGAGGATTTTTAAAAAATATACAAGCTCTAGAGTTTTTGTTTAAAATATCGCACAAAACAATAAAATTATTAACATTTAGTTGGAACAAGTAATTATTTTAAATAGATTTGTACATTTCTAAATATGACAAAAGATTTTACTAATTGAGGAAACATTGTGCTAACTTCCATGTATTGTTACAGATAAAGGATATAGCAGCCACAAGTTATCTAGAGAAGCAATTAGGAAAAGGGATTGCCCACTATCCTCTTGTCATGCTTTAATATGAAGGAAATTTGGAGTTTTTGATGCCCCTCATTTAACTGCAGCTTAACAAAATCAAGTGGAGCCTTTTCAGCTTAACAAAAACGAAATCCAAACATTATCAGGTTTATTGTGAAAACAAAACACAAAGATCCAATCAAAATTATTAATGAAGTCCTGATTATTATCAATGAAGAACAGGTGACTGATTTTAACAACTGTTAAAAATATCAGTCACTTGCTTGGAGAAAATTTCCAGATTTTCCAGTCAAATTAAACAGCACTTTAAACAGCAGATTAAAAAAAAAAAAGTTCCTTGTTGAGAAAACACAAGTAATGAGTTTTATTAAAAAGCTTCAGCAATAATTTTTATGGTGGTTTTTATGAATTTCAAAAATACACAGTAAAATGTATTTAGAAGTTGGACACTTAGAAAAGAAATATTGGTAGGATATGGTTTTTTTTTTTTTTAATTTTTTTTAATTATATTCTCTTTTAAATATAAACAGACACAAAAATAAAAAAAATCATTTTGGTGTACACACAAAAAAAAAAACCAAAAGGTGATCAAAATTTTCATTAATAAGATACAATATTAGCTTACCTGGTCTGAAGGCAAATTTTCATTGCTTTTTGGAAGAGATTTTTCACTAAAGATCATAGATGACTGGAGCAAAAACAACATGTTAAAGTGGGTGGGAGACACTTATAAACTGACAAGAACAGAATACTAGTTTAGTTTACTATTTACATTATTTGGACTATTGTTCTCATCTTCGTCGCCATATTTATTACAATGTTTCAGCCATTGTACGCTCTGGCCTTCTTCAGGTGGTTGGAATGTTGAACTGAACCCTTTATTTTGCTCACTGGGGTAGACTTTTAGTTCCACGTGCCATGTTTAATGGATGTCAGTTATCAGTTATCTCCTGTTAATTCTCCTCTGCAAGTTCTCCACTGCCTTAACCAGGTATTGAACTCACACTCTTTGGGTCCTGTCACTGGATCTAACCAACACCTTTATCCACTGTGCCATCAGGACCCAAAGAGTGAGAGTTCAATACCTGCTTAAGGCAGTGGAGAACTTGCAGAGGGGAATTATCAGGAGATAACTGATATCCATTAAACATGGCATGTGGAACTAAAACAGTTTACCCCAGTGAGCAAAATAAAGGGTTCAGTTTGACATTCCAACCACCTGAAGAAGGCCGGAGTATACAACGGCTGAAACGTAATAAATATGGCAACAAAGATGAGGACAATAGTCCGAATAATGTAAATAGTGTACATAAGACCTCATCTCAGAAATATAGATAGTTTAGTATTAAAAAAAAAAAAATTAAAAAAAAAGGACTTACTTGAGAACTGAAAATGACGTTATTGAAATTGATAGGAAAAACAAGGAGGAAAAACTTTTTTTAAAAATGATGGCATTATCTTCTTAGTAAGAATAAAAAGGAGGAAAGAACCAACTGTAGTAGTGTACCACACAGGTTTTATGAAGATCTTTCCTTTATCAGCTAAAAGAGAAAGATTAAACAATTTTTTAAAACCCTATGTGTCATCCATGAATGAATTTAACTTTTCAAAACATTATCTTCCTTTTTAAACACAACAGAAATACTGCCAAAGTAATGTCCCCAGTTTATTTTCATGGAAACTATAACAGTTACCAGAAACAATAGTACTTGAATAGAGAAAGTTTTCAGCTGCAAAAAACTATCTTTCTACAATCACCACCATTGGCTCTGCATTTTTGAGGTGCACTTTATTTTTGTAAGTTGACAGCCGACGAGAATTTATCATGCACATCACTGTTGCTATGGCCGAAACATTTCTAGCAACTTAACTATGCTCACATCCACTACTTGGTCTCTAAATGTTCGACAAGCATTGAAAAATTTCAGTAGGTACAATTTTGTTTTTCTACATGGAGGAATTCAAATAATATACCTCTGCTTCATGCACACTTTTATGTCAGACATCATTTTGCCAAATTGCCACTTAGACCTGCTATCTGTAACAAGGCAACAAGAATTAAGGGTTATTGTTGGAAAGGCTAAACCCTGTTGCCACACCACCAACATCTGACATTGTGACCAACATAATAAACCAAGAAGCATTCATTTTAGAGCAACCAGTGTGTAAATAATTTAGGTTAGTGTTGATGATTTTTGTTGATAAACTAAGACTAGACTATTTTTTTTATATTTAACATTAATAATCATTAGAATCACTTTTTGGTTTTCTTACTTATATAGACAGAATATAAGATGAAAACAACGGTTCATCTACAATCGGCTAAAAAGAAAATCTCAAATAAAAAGACAACAGCCTTGAATCCAAGGCGTTATGGTTAACAGGCATATTTTTCATTAATTTTTTGAAATAAACAGACAAATGCTTTTTTCATATGATGACATGGTTTTAATAAACTTCCTCTATAATGAGAAGATATAAATCCACGAGTTGAAACACGAGGAGATAGTCCCTCTTAATAAAAAAAAAAAGCTCTTTTCTGTTTTAGTTAAAATTGACCAAAGCAGCTTTGGTATAATTATCAACTATATTAAAATTCAATGATACGTTAAGCAAATATAAGAAATGGCAGTTCAAATTAAAATGCCAGCAATATCCACAAAATACATTATGAATATGGTATGTTTTTTCTGTTCATTTCCTTTGAAAGGAAAGTCACAAAGTCTGGCAGTTCCAAAGATTTCAGTCAACTCAGCATGCTCTTCAAAGGGACAGAGTTCTAAACTTGACAGCTGAATTATTTACACTATTTACATTGTTCGGACTATTGTCCTCATCTTTGTTACATGTTCGTAATGTTTCGACTGTTGTATGCTCTGGTCTTCTTCAGGTGAAAAAATTGGAGAGTTGAGTTAAAAAAAAAGAGGATAACTGATACCGAGATATCTGGAAGAGGCAGGTCATGTAGCACTAGAACAATCTACTCTGGTGGACAAAAAGAGTTCGACTCGAAATTCCAATCGCCTGAAGAAGGCCAGAGAGTACAGCGGTCAAAATGTTGTGAATATGACAAAGATGAGGACGACAGTCCAAACAATGTAAATAGTATAAATAATTACAATATGTCATCTCAGAAATAGACAGATATCGACAGCTGAAGTCCCTCAAAAATATGAAAGGCAATTAAATGCTTAACATATAACATCGAGCACAGCCAGATGCAATCCATGAACTTTTCTGATGATGAAGCTTTGAATATTTGCAAAATCAAATATGCATGAAGAACACATTGTATACATGGGGTGGGGTGGGGGTCTAAAAAGCAGAGAGTTATTACTTGAAAGTTAATTAGACACTTTCATCACAGAGAATGCTCAAAGTTTGTTAAAAAATAACAGATTCTTACAAGAAGTTTTAAGGCTTTAAAATATCTTCCTTACTCAGCAGATTGTTAGAAATCTCAATTAATGGAGGAATTGGTAATCAAAGAATTACAGTACAAATACAAGAGAATTTAGTTGATCTAATTCCACATGAGAAACTTGATACATATGGCATTCTTTGAACATATCAAATGGTTAGTCACTTCTGGTAATGTATGAAATGCTGCAAAATTCAAATCTTACCTTCTTGTATAAAGTGATATGGCACTTTAATATTTTCAAGGAGACAAAGCAAAAAACTAACAATGTTTAAGTTTTTATCATTTACTATTAAAAAAAAAAAAAAAAAAACATTTAATGGGTTTACATAATTTTTAATTTTTTTTAATTGTTTTTTTTTTAAATGCCTTCAGGTTAGAAAGGGCAGAATGATAAAGAAATGAAGCTGACATTTTTTTTTGGTGGACACTTAAGCTTAACAATATACAAAGCCAAATGAGGTGAAATAAGGAAGATTGTGTTACACCAATCCTCAAAGTGGGAGGACATGCCTGCCTAGAAAATCAGTATATGTAATTTTGCTATTTTTAAATCTGCACTTTAACATTGGCCCCCTACTACCAGTTCATTGTGAAGTATTTTAGCCAAAAGAGGTCAGATGCTGAAATCCACCCTTAATGCATTTTTATACCCGGGTAAACCATCAAAAGAAATATTTTAAATTTGTACCTTTCTATTAAGAAAAATTTCAAGTTTTTTATTACCCAAATATTTGGAGATTGAAGTAGGAATGTTTGGAACTTTTTATTATTTACAATTTAAGAATTATAATGAAAGAAGAATGCTTTTTTTTGCAAGAAAATCTCTTCAGATGAAAGGGACATCACATCTGATTAGTTTTCTCTTGGCATCAAATATTACCGATTTCTTTAATTATAATAAAAAGGTAAAAAAAAAAAAAGAATCATTTATCTTGACTTCAAACTCATACAATTAACAAGACTTAATGATGTACATCTAATCAAAAAGCACAGATTAAATAGATATCTATATCTCGTTTAGTGTCAATAAAAAAAAAAAAAAAAAAAATGCAAGATTTAAGATGTTAGCCAGTAACACTTAAAACAAAATCAGTAACTTAAGACATTGAAACACACACACAGAAAAAAAAATCTTCCAAAAGATTAGTCAATTTCAAAACTGTACAGATGAAAGTAAATGAAAGCAAGGAGGAAAGAAAAACAAATGTCAACATCAAAAAGTCACATCATGTCAATCAACAGAATTTGCATCACCACAACCAACACCAAAATCTGTTATTACTGTTATACCATCACCAAAGTTATATATATATATATAGGAAAAAAAAAAAAAGACACCCAACATGGAGAAAATTCCACAAATTAATAACATTGTTTCTAATTGGTTATATGGGATAACATTGATCAATTTGACTGACCAAACAGGTTTTCTACAATGGCAACTACTACCTTAATTAGTATCAACAGCAGAAGCAATAAAAATAGACGTGGCGGGGCTGGGGACAAGGGCAGTGGGAGGAATGCAGGAGCAAAAAAGAGAACCACACAAAAAGAAAGAATAAAACTTGGCTTTTTCTGCAAAATGACATGATATTCCTTACATTGGCAGCAAAGATAGCCAGCAAAGGCTCACATTTTGCTGAATTTATATCCTGATTATTAAACAGTTGATTTTTGATGTCAAGAGTTTCTTGAAAGAAAAAAACAAAAAAACAAAATGGGAATGTACTGAAAAGTTCTCAGCCCAACACATGCCTACATCAGATTTATTTTGGAAAGGCTTTTTAGTTGAACCCTAAAGTTTTCGCCACCTCCTTGTATAATATATCGATCTATTGTTTTAAGTTGTTTTTTTTGCTAAATTATTTGAACATAATGAAAACAATAAGGATGAGACTAAGTTTCATCCAGTAGGATCTGTGACTAATTTGGGTGTAGATATCAAAATAACTTATAATGCTCGTTTTTAAATATAACTATCTTCATAACAGTAAATTTGTTAAGGTGAAGTGGATGCAAATTTACTGTGGATTAGAACACTTTTTATATATCTCACTTTTTAAAATTTCTCTTAATAAAGGCTGCATTTTTAAAGTCTAAATTGTAGTCACATTCATTACGACGAATGACCAATGTGCTGTTTTATAAAAGATCTCTTTTGTATTCAAACATTGTTTTATTTCAATTCCTAGAAGTCTCGCCTATGTATTTCTTGTGACATTTATTACAGTTTATAGTGTAAATTCCTGCTACTTCTTCAGTGTTCCTCTCAATGTATAATTATAACCAATAATTTATTACATTTTTTCTTCAACCTGCCCCAGTCCATTTACCTAATCAGCAAACTATTACCTGTAGCTGTATTGTAATTTGATTGATTGATTGATTTGTTTAATGGTATATCAACACCTTTCGGGTTATTTAATGCCGAAATTTAATTTTCTTAGGAGCTTTGAAGTAATAAAAACAGGTTATGTTATTCTGCTTTCACACTTGAATACATGGTAAATGATACTCGGCTTTTGTGAATAGACGTTTGTACAGACATAATTACTAGAAGCAATGTGTGTTTTATGTTTTGTTGAAGATATATTTTGGAATTTTGATTTAAGAAATTGTAGAATATTATATGGATTAATGTCACAAAGAGTTCTTTCATGATGGTTGGTTGATTTTGTTAGGTGGTATATCAACTTCCGAGTTATTTAATGCCAAAATCTAAATATCTTGTAAGTAATTTTATACTTTCAGAGTAAAGGAGAGTTTTTTTTAGATATATATTTTATAAATGATAAAATGTATTACTATAAGAATATATTCTTATATATTTTTTTTAGTGATGTATTAATTGTCATAAAGATGTATTGTCGGTCATTTTATTATAAAAATGACCTGTTGATTTTTGTTTGGGGAGTTCACTATTTGCCCATAGCTGGGACCCTAACAGGTGTTACCACTGAGTCAGGGTGAACCTTGGAATGACAGCAGTTAAGAGGTGGTTCCACACCTCTCAAAACCTCCAGTTCCCTGATCAGAGTCCATGCTGCTGGATGTAATTTGTCATACCCAGGATGATATTGTAATTTAATGATCAAAAGAGCAAAAGTGAGGATCTTCATCTGAAGAAGTCATTGAAGCTCTACATTTATATTCAGTATTGTTGCTGACTGAGTATCTTTAAAAAAAAAAAAAAAAAAACTCTGGCACAAGGTTACATCTGTGGAGCAGCAAATAATGAATTTATGCTCCAAGTAGATTAACCATCACTCAATGGTTGATGTTTTTTTCTAATTACTTTTATTAATCAACATTAAATTGAGCAGTTTTTATTTTTATTTGTTATAAACTGATTAATTTTAAACTTTATTCTAAGGTGTGGATAGGTTTTATATCAAAGTTGTTGGGGGTTAAAGCTGAAAATCTGACCAGAAAATACACAATCCACAAGTCTTCATCAAATGCAACTGTTCAGAATAACTAATAACTATAAAAAAAAATAAAAAATTTAAAAAAAAATACCCCCCCCCCCAACCACCCAAAAAAAACAAACAAACAAAAACTTAGGCAAAATCTATACTGATTTACAAAGCTGGCAATTTCCTAAAAATAAATTTTAAACAGTTTCAAAATTTAATTTTATTATTTTGTTACCATTTTATTAGTAAAGATAGCTTTTCACCAAAAATTGAGACTTATTCACTAATTTGTCAAATAGTGGGGATCACTTTATTTTCTATAGAATTCCTTTTTTCCCCCAATTTCTGATAGAAAGTAAGCAATAGTTTTGAATAAATCATTTAAGAAAGACAATTTGTTACAAAATATCCTAATTTAAGGAGTCTGCCTGCCAAATGGAATGAGAATAAAACATGTCATCTTGCTTCCTAACAGGTGTGAATGGAGGACTGATCTGAGTAAGTAAAGCCTGCTGCAATTTTTTGTAATTAGAACCCAAACTAGGCAAGACGGGGTGGGGGTCAAGAGAGGAGGTTGGTGACCATAGATATTTTGCTCGGTAAGATTTCGGAGAGTGGGAAGGCAAGAAAAGCTCAGTCCAAGCAGAGGGATGGTGTCAACAACACAGTAATTTCACCTGTCTGAAGACATTGTCTGTCCCACCTTCAACAGAAGTAGTAGTAGTAGGAGGAGGAGAAGTAGAATGTTGTAGTCCTTTGCAAGTCGGTGGTAGCAAGGGTAGCAGTAGTCATAGTCATACATGGTATGATGAATAGGCAGTAGTATCCAGCAGGCCAGGGCAATGGCCAGAACAAGGACACCCACTGCATCAACACCTGGAAAGATAGACAAATAGCCATGCAACAAAATACTAATTAATCCAAAAAGAAGATGAAACAATTTCCTTTTATTTCCCTGATTGAAATCATTAGACACGAATAAATAAATAAGTAAATAATAAAAAAAAAAATAAAAATAAAAAAAAAATATATATAAAAAAAAAAGATTTTTCTTTTTCTTTCAGGAGTTGGTGAAAGTGAAATGAAAAACAAGAGAAAAGAAAATTGTGTTTTGTTCTAAAAGAGAAGTAAAAGCATCATTCTTTTTGTACAAGAAATGCTTATTACTTCTTATCTAGCTGAAAAGGAACTGACAGTCCATAAAGATATTTTTTTTCCATATTCAATATT
>OZ038508.1:25416541-25454041 GCA_964036315.1 Acanthosepion esculentum | reverse complement strand
AGTGACAGCAAGTCTGTTCAATATTCCAGGAATTGCTTCAGCTTTTGAGTTGATTTTAGTAGTGCTGCCTGCTGCACAATTTCCAGTTCTAACCTTTTTTGCAATGTTCTTCAGAAATGTCCCAAGCGCCCCAACATGTACAACTGTCACAATGGCCTCAGGGAACATTAACATCCGCTATTTGAAGTTTGTTTTTTTTTTATAAATATTAAAGTCCCAAAGAATTTCATATTTTTTCTTTAAGACAAACTGATTGGTATTATGGGCTGCTGAAAAGTTCTTGGCCTGACTCAAATAACAACGTACTCAGATACAATAAATGGTTGAATACAACTCTTGGGGGGGGGGGGGTCGTCGTCAATAGCTGTGCTAGCACGAAGACACAAGTCATCGTGACTGAGGGTCTGAGTGTGTTGGCCCTGTTCAGATTGTTGATCACGCCAGATAACATGCTCTCTCTCCCAGAAACTGTAACTAAGGTCTGCTCAGCATAGTTGTACTATACACCACAGGTAGGCTGTGTGGGTGCTGAACAAACACAAATGTGCTTGGGTGAGTGCCTGCAATAAGGATTGACTAGCCACCCGAATAGACGAATACCCTTGAATATGAGTGGCCAGCTATAATAATAATAATAATTATATATATATATATATATATATATATATATATATAAATAAATAAAAACACACACACACACACACACACTATTGATATGCCTGAACAAATTTGTATTTATGCTGGTCCCTGTAGAATTTTTTTTTTCTGTTGCTATTCTTTTTGGTATAATAATGATGATAATGACACGACTTCTGCAAATTCTATAGCTGTTGACAACCAAGATTAACTCGTTTCTTGGCCTCTATTTCATTCAACTCCTCAACTTTCCTTCATTTTCGTTACCTGTTCCAGTTTTTTTTATCTAAATTTTATACAAACATGCATTACTTTCATCCACGCAAAAAAAAAAAAAAAAAGATTAAGCAGTGTATAAATACTTTCTACTCACTCTATAATTGTTCTCTCACTATATAATGCTAATGAATTTTAATATATCATCCTTTTGACATCTTTGCATCCCTCTCAATATATTTTTCACTGTCTCTTCATATTTAGCTGGCAAGTCTCTCTAAGTCTTTCATCTATTTCTCTTTTTCTCTACATTCTCTCCTCCATCCTTTCTCTATGTCTTTCATGCATATCTTTACACAGGTTTCCCCTTGACCATTTTTAGTTTTAGACTTATTCTCTTTCACAGACACTTTTTCCATTGCTTTCCTTCCCACAATTCCTTCATGTTTAATATTAATAAGTTTATTGGTCAGGAAGTGCAACCACTTCCAACTCAGAACGTTTATAATTAAGCAGATACATTTAGTATTTATTTGTCATCACCATGCCTGAAAGATGTGACACAAGGTCAGCTTAATGTGAAGAACCAGTGTATGTGCACCCGGGCCAAATCCAAAAAGAGACCAATCCTGTAACTAACAATTGCACTGGCATCGATATTACTACTAATCACTCCCTCTTTAGTGCAATGAGAGAGGTACTGTCACAGGCAGCTGTTCCCTTGAAATTGATCACCTCTCAATAATATTTCCAGTTGTCTGTCTGCAGGCTGAGACACAGAGATAAAATGTAGTTTTACCTGCCCTCAGGCAGATACTATACCTTGATCCAAAGAGGTAGAAACGTGTAAGAGCAACATATAAAAATCAGCAGACCAAAGATTAAGTAACTTCAGAGAGAAAAGGCAAACGACTTTTTCCTTTTCTCAGCAGCCAACTTACTATGGTCACAATTTGCTGACTTTGACAACAAACTGAATTCTTCCAACTTCTTAACTGCCTCTGAAAAAATATTTTACATACTTTCAACAGATAGCGAATATGAATCAAATGTGTTTCTGAGCCGATTCCAAGAGTCAGAATGGGATGACCAAGCAGATTTCATTAGAAACAGATTACATAATCGCTTTTCTCCCCATCACCCACCAAATCCATCACTGCACCCAAAAAAGTTTCTCCTCCAGTCAACGAGTTATTTTTCAGCCAAGAACTGTATAGAGTTCTTTGTCTGGGGGTCCTTTGTAACAAGGTGAAGAATTCTTCTTGGAAAAGCTATTTTGATATGAAACTTATCTGCTTTGGCTCTTGTGCTTTCTGGCATGCTAGGAATCTTCTAATTTGAAAGATTCCAAAACCATTTTGCAGGTAGAGATACAAACTCAATTTCTCAGATTTACAAACTTCAGAAAAGTCACTAGTTAATAAAGCATAGAACATTGACATAACAGTGGGTAGAGGAATTGTAATTAAATTCTTAGAATATCACACGGCAACATGTATTCAAAATTATCCCAAAGATGCAAACTACTAAACTTTGAATTTGTTGTGTTCTTGATAATGATTGAAGCCAGTTGAAAACTTGGAAGTTTAAGAACTAACACAAACTGTGGACAGTCCCTTTACACCAATATATAGAAGCCAATCCACCAACAAGAATAACTTACCCTCTATTTTTAACAAAAAAAGATTCTTTGCCAGGACATTTTATTTAGATTTCTCAAATGTATGTTTAGTCTGTTTGCTAAAGGAAAAAAAAAAAAAAAAGGATATTTATTTAAAATAAGTCTTCAACATAATAATGTGGAAGGAATAAGTGTTAGATTAAATATAAATCCATTAATTATATATATATATATATATATATATATATATATATATATATATATATATATATATATATATATATAAAGGGTCATTCCATATCAAATTACTTCCAGTGTGTCTCAGGTAATCCTCTCAGATACTCTTGTTTGAAGTTTGTTTTGTTTTTTTTTGTTTTTTTCAACAAAGAATGTAGTCTGAATCTATGGGTGTGTTTAAAAAAAAAAAGCTGTTTAGAAGCATATAAATGTTTAATTGATTGCTGAAACTAAACTGGGGATGTTACAATCAAAACTTTACCGTACTATTTTAATTTGATGCATTGCCTTGTGGAAAAACTAAGAACATTGAATTTGAAAGTATTAGAAACTTTTCTTTTGGTAAAAATATGAAACCCTTACAGTAAGAGCTCTAAAATGTTATTTACACAACTGAAAAGATAAAACTTATTGTAAATAGTAATCAAACTCACAATGAGAATTGTCAATCCTCATGTAGGAATGTGTATATATATATATATATATATATATATATATATATATATTTAAAAAAAAAAAAAAAACTAATGTAGCATAAAGCTGAAAGGGAAATGGGGAGAGGCTGGTCAACATTAACTATCCTAGATCTAGCTAATCAGATTCACAACCCATTCATCCATTCCCATTTTCTCATTCATCTCAAGAACTCATCTATCACCATTCAATTTGACATATACCACATATTCAAAGGGAATCTACAAACCCCCTCCCCTGACAAAAATGCCATAATGTCCAAAATGTTGTTGTCCATCCCTGCAACCTTTTTTTTTTTTTTCCTTCTTACAAAAATATTTTAAAATTAAATACATAAAATGATGGTGGAGGGGATGAACCCAAAGAAACTAAAATGTAACTAAACATTCAAACCAAAAATATCTAAAAAGGACCCGACAACTCCACAAAAATCTTTAGTAAGAATGACTGCAAAACACTTGCCTCTCACCCAATTTATAGGCAGAAGCACACAAATGCATGCTGGGATTTTTTCCTATTCAATAAAATAGGACAGTCCTTGGTTTCATCCAACTCAGTCCCAGTCTGTCTTGACGTCAGAACACTACCTAGCCAAACTTGCTCTCATGTGCCAATCCCAATTCTTAGTTTGCAAACTTATGCCAGATTACTATTGCTTTGCCTTATTGTTGATTTTCCTTGCATATATTGTTTGCTTGATTTATATTATTTTTTGCCCTGTTCTTTTCTTTCTTTTCTTGCAAACTTTGTCAATTCTGTTTGTTGGACAAGTCTGTTACTTATTTTGCATTTGATCATGGCTACTCACTCCACATGACAAGTAAATGGCTTTTAATATTAACACAAACTACAAATGATTAAAAATTCGATAGTTTATCATTTTTTTTTTAAATTCGAGATGCTGAGAAATAACATAACTTAAGATATGATACGACATACAAAATAATAGAACTTGTTTGACACACCATTGCAAAAATATTCTTGCCATAGCAATTATTTTAAAAGCTCAAATTTTTGGTAAGATCATGTGAACCTTGATCAGGGTACTGGACTAATTGCATACTTTTGAGTCCAACTACCTTGATCTCTAGGTGCACTGATGACAAGGTATGCATTCAGTTTTTTTTTAGTGGCTTTGAAAGTCCTGACGGCACATTATTTTCAGATCTTTTCATAAAAGAAATAAAAAAAGTAACATCAGAAGGCTCATCTGAATTATGTGATATTTCTTATCAGTTGGCATCATTGTGTATCACTTGGCTTTTACAAGTCAACACTTCAGTAATAAATGCACAAACTTCAACAATATAAGAGTTAAAAAAAAAATCCAATATGACACTCTTGTGCTTGAAACTTGTAGCAGACCTAAAATACATCACAAAATGTACTGTTACCTTGTAATTATCCTGTCTAATCTAGAAACAATCTTGTATAATAAAGGAATAGTCTATAGCAAAATCAGGAAGATTATAGCTTTACTAAAATGAATGTTTTTTTCTTTTGGAGGTTTTTAAAGTCTCAAAAGGAAATTTATCAATGAAGTGATGGTGTGTAAGATAGTCACCTGCTTTACACAATACCAATGAGTACTTTCAAGTAAGATAAGTGTTGTTCTATGCATTTGTAGCCACTATATATTTAAAAGTGTCACTAAGATCAAATTCATGGCTATCAAACTGACCCCTGCAATGCTTTTTTGCCTGGAGACTTGTCATAAGTATGCAAAATAAAATCGCAATTTGTAAATTACAACCAACTTTAGATAACATATATTGATAATTAGCAACTAGTAATACATCTTGGTATTTTTGTGCTAGTAACAGACATACACAGAATGTGTAAGTTTAGGAACCACTTCCCCATTTTTGGTTTTAAATCACATTTTAACCAACAACAAATGTTTCTGCTTATGAATATGCTTGATCTATATCGGACGACAATCCTTTTTTTCTTCCAGGACATGCTACTAAAAATTTTAAATCAAAAAATTGCTGAGCCTTCTCTATACAGTCTTATGAGAGTGGGCGGCATAAGTTTCTTTCTAGCTCAGCTAAAATGTCTTTCTTTCAACAATTTTGACTGTCTACTCAAATATTCATTTACACCAAACCTGTTTTGGATTTTCTGTTTATTCCAGCTTTTTGGCACTAGAGTTAACATTTTAATTTTGTTTCCTTTGATGACACCACATTTTTATACAGGTTCAAATTTTTGTTATTTATATAGGTTTGTGTAAGGTGCCCCTTCAAGTGGCATGTCTCATTTTTTTTTTTTTTTTTTAATAAGTCACCCCATCTTAAGACCTAGTGGTAAATGAACAAGACTGCAAGCCCAGGCAGTATTCAAATTTTTTCTAAGTTCAGATGTAGGTTGAAAACGCTTCTAAGTCCAGAATCGTGGGTGTCCTAGTATCAGTTCCAGTTTGCTTCAAAAGGTTTCTCCAGCAATTTGTACAAATTGTGTCCAGATATCAGGTATAGTACTTTAGGAGAATCTTCTTTTATGCAAGTTTGGCAAAGTGCATTTTGTCAGTTTAAATAAAAAGGACATGAATTTTACTATTAATTTTTTTGAAGTTTTAAAATATGAAAAAAAAAAAAAATCTATCAAATATTCATACTATCATTAGACAATAGAAGAAATTCATCAACTAAGAAGTGATGTCTTTGAGAATAAAAACTTAATCAGATATTGAAATGGCACTTAGGAATTATCTCCCCCTCTCCAACTCTCTTTGTATTCCCACAAAAAGTGTTAAAAGCTTTTAGTTACTCATTCGAAACACAGTGTGACATCTTCACCTAGTGATATACCTGATCTCCAATAAATTGAATAAACAGAATTTAAGAAATTCTTGTTTTTTTCCAAGAAGAAATTTTATATTATTTTTTATTTTTTTATCTTTCATAGAGATAAAGCATTTGTTTGACAAACTGTCTGGGCAATTAGGATCTAAAGGAATTAAATTCTTATATATTTATTTACATTATTTACACTCTGATTATTGTCCTTATAAAAAGGTAAGTAAGGTAATCCTCAGGTTATTATGAACTGATCCCTTTATTTCATCCATGATGAAAGATGATCCATGTCTAGGGATTATCTCATCTTGTTCTTATTTAGTAGAGTTTTGTCATTTGCTAACACAATATCCATGAAGTCTAAGTCTGTACTACTACCCAATCCAGGGATTGAACTCACAATCACCTTAATTCATTAGGCTATTATCAGTGCCTTCATCATATTTATAATGCAAAAATCAGGTCAAAGTCAGTTAAAACTACCACTTTGGGCTTATTCCTAAGAAATAGAAAGTATAAATAAAACATTGAAAAGTCACCAATCACTTTAGACTCAAGAGCAACCTGTATTTATCTAATTAACCTGTCTTCCACAATCAAAGGGTTAATTACATTTCTCTTAGCCTAAATATATTTGTAAGGGTTTGTTTTATTTATTGACCATTAAGGTAATAATTTAAATTTCTTTATCAAGAGTGACATCAGTTTAAGCATATTTAAGGAGTGGTCAATATAGCAATTAACAAACAGGTGTAAAAATTTCAAATCCAGAAAAAATATGTTATACAATTTACAATATTATTTAGAGATTAGTGAATAAAAAATACACTAATAAAAAAAAAAAAATGATACTAATTAGGTACTGTTTCAGATTTCTTTAAATTCATTTATCAAACTTTTTTTTTTTTTTTTTCAGTTTTCTACATTACTTTTCAGGTTTCCAAAGAGTATGTAGATTTGAGCTCATACTGAAAAGGTTTCATGTTAATATTGCTAGAAAAGTTTTAAGGCTTTTAAACTCTGCATTTCTATGTTTGAAAACAATCCAGCACAATGTTTATGTTAAAAGCAATAAAATAAATTTAAAAAAAAAAAAAATCTAACAGATTTTCCTAAGAAACCATTTATCCACCCATTTTGAAATAACTATAAAGTTCCAAATTTTAAAATAAAAGTAAATACAACCAGAAATTGCTTATTTGGATGAAAATTTACAAGGGCCCCAAAATTTCAACTTGATATCTTCTAAAATTTTCCCATCATGAAGTTGCTAAATCGTTGTGTTTAAAAATAAGTAAACTTTAAGCACAGGCTCAAACATTTTTGCCATGTCAACTTCAGATATAAAAGAATATGAATACATATTAAAAATATATTTTTACAGACTACTCATGTGGTCAAATGAGGTCATGAAAAGAAAAACAAACAAAAAACCTTTCAAACAATTTTTCAGATATTCCTTTAGCAGAAATAAATAGTTACTACATCCATAGTCTGTCTAAATAACAAAAAGTACTTTAACTATGAGTAAGAATCTCAAATGGAACAGTCATTTGGCCATGATTTTGATTTTTGGATCATTCTCAGAGCACAGGAGAATGAAAAATCCAGAAGATACACTAAGTTTGGAAATCTACAGAAAATATCAAAAAAGTTTCAAAGCCCCTCAATGCCGGATCAAAGATCTTATGTCAAAATTTGGGTGAAAACTTCAGTTGACTAAATGCATAAAATTAAATAAAATTTCAAAATAATCAGAGATACAGACCTAATATTTTGGATGTTCCTATCATTTTGATATCACTACCCCCCCACCCATGAGAATCTGAGGTCTTAAAATCCATTGATTTGATACATACATAAGGTGTGCTGAAAAGTTATCAGCCTGACCCACTTCACATCAGATCTTTTTTTAAATCCCTTTTCACCACCCCCATAATATAAACCAGGTTACTTAACTCACACAATTCTGGGGTATCTATCCTGTGCTACGCCGTGGTTTCTCTTTTATAGACACATCATGAAATATTTACAAAATCATTCAAATAATTTTCCCCAATTTTCCTTTATTTCATATATGTCATGTTATAATTTATAATTTGATAGTTTTGAAAAACATTATCAAAAATGTCAACTCTAGCTTAGGAGTAAAGGGAAGTAAGCAAAGTGGAAATGGTACAGTGTGTCTCATATTCAGAGCACTAATTCACTTTATATGAATCACTAAGGAGTTTAATTATGAAAGCCATCAACAAAACTATCACTTATTCATAAAGACCACACACACACACAAAATCATAGAAAAAAGATTGGAAATTAATAATGAAAAAGCAATTATTTTTTAAAAAATTTGATTAGTTATCTCCATTAAGCAAGAAGTACCATGTTGGGCATGATATAAGACCCATGATGACAGACAGGAATTATAAAAATGGCATTTAATTGATATCACAGTGTTAGGTAGTATTTATACACACAGAGGTTACCAATATACATAATGTCACTCTACACTCATCCAAATTCAAAGCTCTAAATAAAAAAAAAAAATTAAAAAATCCTACCTGGCAACACCCAATTCTTGATAATAACTGACATTTGAATATAAATGAAATATAACAATACACTTGATTTCCATATACAGCATCTTATTTGATAATTGGAAAAATACAAAAGAAATTAAACAAATAGACCTTTGTCATTGCATTGAATAAAATTTGTTTGAAAATTACAATCCACTTCTATATTTGCATGCACTATCCATTTGATTGAACTAGTTATATCTGAAACTACGCCATTAACATCAACCACCAAATTCGAGTCATATTGTTATATATTGCTCATGCACACCTAAGATTATTGGTAATAATGTTTCAGCCATGAAACTGTTCACAACATTAGGATCATCATTTGACAAAGGCTTCATTGGGGAGTAAATTTACAAATGTGCACATGGATATAGGAACACTAGAGTTGGTATTCATCTAGGTATGCAGTTAGCCCATGTTTGATAAGGTATCCAACTAGGAGAAGGAAAATAGTTATAACACCTGCCACAATACTAATACCGATATCTATCATATACTTATCTCTGGGATTATGAGAATTGTTGGTGGGAGTTGTTGCAGTATTGTGCAAGCTGTATAGGACTAGTATATATTGTTTTTCTTCACACTTTCAAGTAGACACACACAAACTGAACCATATACATGTTTATGCCAAGTTGATAGTCAATCTAACAATTAGTTAATGCTTTGGTAAAAGCACTGTTAGCATTTGGTAAATTTTTAAACAAACATCAGAAAAATCAATGCCTGTAAAATTACATTAATTTCTATGGCATAAGATTTGAAGATGACATAAAAAATGTTAATTGTCAAATTAGTTATCAGGTTAGTCAATGATATTGAATAAAAAGAATTTACTGAGGAGAAAAAAAAATTATTTTGCAATTTTCAAATATTATAAAGGCCGTGAAAAAAAAAAACTATGCTCATGACGTAATATTAATTCAGTTTAATTCTTATTAAAATATAAATATACAAATCCAAGAGTGGGTTGAAAGATAACTTTCATGGTTACAAGTTGAGTAAAAAGTTTAATGGAATAAAATAAAAACTTGTTTAGAGAGATCATTAGAGTGTGGGCTTTATAAAAAAATATCTACACATCTACTCACCAATCATGACACTTGAAAAAAACAAACACTTGTTATATATCAAGTGTTACATATCAGTGTTCAGTTTGATTTCTTTTCATAGCACATGAAATTTGGTGAATTGAATGTTCTGTGATAATCAGATGGAAGCAAAATTGTTTTTTGCTTGATGAGCAATCTATCACAAAATCTATTTTGAAATAAATTACTAGAAAACTAGTAGTTAGGACAACAATGTCAATTGAGATAAGGTACTGTTGATATCTATCTGTAAAGTAGTGTATCCAACACTGACCAACAAAGGAATAGGCTATTTTTCCCACCAATTTGAAACCTAATTTTTTTTTCCTTATCTTGATCATAAAGTCAAGATGGTTGGAGATGTACTGAGGATATGAACTTATAGCATTAAAAGCCTTCAATTCATATGGTCTAAATCTTGAGCCACATTCATGAGTGGCCAGGAAGTGTATGATTATAATGATCTTTAAAAAGGTTTACTTTTAACAATCTGATCAACATGAAGTTCTCACCAGAAAGTTATTTTTTCTTCAAATACTCTTGATTAGATGCTAAAGTCAACTGAAAGCAACTTTACTTTTTACTTCTTAAGGTCAGTTTCATTAACATTTAAGAGTTCCTCATTCGTTTGAAACCTGGCCAAATATATGCAACTATTTCACAAAACAGAAGCCTCTGGATTTTAAATTTGAAGGTGTGGGTGCACATACACACACGCGCACGTATATTAGTGGACATTGAGGTCAACACCCAGTGGTGACAGTGTTTCATGCTCAAATGCAATCTTCAGGCTATGCATTTTAAGCAGGAAACAGACTGTTGTTGCTGGGTGTTGACCTCAATGTCCACTTCTATATTTGCATGCACTATCCATTTGATTGAACTAGTTATATCTGAAACTACGCCATTAACGTCAACCACCAAATTTGAGTCATATTGTTATATATTGCTCATGCACACCTAAGATTATTGGTAATAATGTTTCAGTCATGAAACTGTTCACAACATTAGGATCATCATTTGACAAAGGCTTCATTGGGGAGTAAATTTACAAATACATTTCAACTGTGCTTCATGAATATTATATATTATATATATTATATATATAATATATATATTATATATATAATATATATATATATATATATATATATTAATATATATATATATATATATATATATATATATATTAATATATATATATATATATATATATATGTGTGTGTGTGTGTGTGTGTGCACATTTCATTGAAAACTACAGACAAGGTGCTTTTATTTAGTTTTTTTTATACAATTTCTCATGCGATCTAATAATTTTTTTTCTTTTTAGATGATAAATTATATAAAAACTGTCCAAATCTTCTTTTTATCCGAGCGCTTTCGGCTATACATTTAGCCATTTTCAAGGATTATATTTTAACTGTTAGAATAAGAAATAGTTTGTTGTATGTATGTTTTAATAAAAACAAGCAAACCAACACTTAATAATATTAACTTTGAACATAATATCTTGACTGTGTTTTGAAAAAAAAAAAAAAAAAATGAAAACATTTTATGAAACATACAAACTATTTCTTGTTTTAACAGTTAAAATATAATCCTTGAAAATGGCTAAAGGTATAGCTGAAAACGCTCGGATAAAAAGAACATTCGGACAGTTTTTATATAATTTATCATCTGAAAAGAAAAAAATTAGATCGCATGAGAAATTGTATAAAAAATTAAATAAAAGCACCTTGTCTGTCGTTTTCAATGTAATGTGCATGAAATAAGGACTGCTGCCTAAATACACAAATTATATATATACACACACATTTCATAACTACAAATTTGAAAAAAAAAATAAATAAAAAGGAGCAGCACCCCAGCCATACCTTACAATATCACTAAGTTGTATTAAATGTGAAATCCATGCAGATGCACTGCTTGACCCTGGGACATTTCCTCTTTCCTGGTGAAGACAATCCAAGTTTCATCAAGTCCAAGAAAATCCCAATATCCCATTTTGATCAAATCTATTAGTTATCCTATTCTATATATTTTGGAAATTTCCATATTGCCCCACATTCTTGAGCCTCACTGACAATTACTTCGAAAGGGCCAATTAATTATATCATTGGAATTTTTAACCATTAATTGGCACATCAAGGCAATAACAGGCAGTTATGATTATGACAGTTCTGATGATTAGGATATGACAGTTTTTATACATATATATATATATATATATATATATATATATATATATATATATATATGTGTGTGTGTGTGTGTGTGTGTGTGTGTGAGAGAGAGAGAGAGATCAGTAAGTTTGTAACATGACAGTTACTAATTGAATTTTTTAGTATCTGAAATTTTTATTCTAATATGATTTATACTTACTATTGGATTAATTTCATTGACAAGAAGTTATTATGCAGGAAAAGAAATTTATTGTGCAAAAATAAACATTTTCATCATTAGGCTATCAATTTATTGATTGTGTTTAGAACCAAATCACTATGTAATATGTTTGTAATATTGTGATCAGTTTGGTGCTTTGTGCTGCAGTGAAAGAACTGGTTAAATAAGAATCGTCTTTGCTGTTTCATGCTGTTTGTGCTGACAAACAGAACTAAAATGGTTTTATTGGCCTGATTGGTGAGGAAGGCATTACTGGCATTTTTAAGAGAGATGAGACTAATTGGATGATCCAATCTCAGAGTGCCAAGAACACAGTGAAAAAGAAGTTTGGAATAAAGCGAAATCAGAATGGAGAGTAATGCATGCGATGAATCGAGCAGAAAAAGGATACAAGTTATGAGTCAGAAATCTTGAGATGATTGAGGCGATATGCTACTAGCCGAAGACTGCAAGAATCAATCATCCAAATACCAAGAATATGAGTAGATGCCATCTTTTCCAATAAAAGTGACAGGATGAGAGGGAGAGAGTTGGAGTTGGGTCTGTTGAGGTTGGGAAGAGAACTACTGCATTTGTTATTATAAAATGCTTGGAATTGATAGCAGAAAAACAAATAGGAATTATGATAAGCTGGAAATAGCACTTCTATCCAGATGGCCAAAGAAAACACAAACGGGACTTTGACGATCAATGTACAAATATGTATTTGCCACATCGCGCAAAAGGTTCTGGGTTAAATCTTTGATTAAAACTAAAAGCAAAACAGGAAGGAAGGTAAGAACTCGAGAAGTGTTTACAGATGCAATGGGATGGTATCAGTTTGCGGAAATTATGGGATTTGGAATATTTTAAAATAAATGACAGTCTGTACGTTCACTGCTTTTCTGGAATGCTGAAACTGATTTCAATTCAGCTCAGCACGTTGTCCATGTACAGAAATATTGGATTATGGTTGATATAAAAAACAAAAAAGTCATAACTGCAAAAGCTGAATCATAATTCATACCTGAACATTTTGAATGAAATCTGGAAGTGACAGAACAACTCACAGTAGAAATAGTGTTTTTAGACAGGAACAGGCAAAGCAGTGCTTAAAATTCTTTTGTAATGAAGACAATCCCATCATTACATTTGACAAAACTGAACTAGGAAATAAACATCTGTACTTGTTTGTCTATTTCTGAGACAAGATATTGTAACTACTTATATCATTCGGACTGTTGTCCTCATCTTTGACATTCTCATTTTGGGCCTTTGTACACTCTGGCCTTCTTCAGGTGATATATGTTGGAATTTTAAACTGAACCCTTTTAGTCCACGAGGGTATTTTGTTCTAATTCCACATGCCATACCTTTTTTTGATATCTCAGTTTTACTTAATTCCCTTTAGTAATTCAACTCTAAGTTTGTTCCCCCTGCTGTGGCTAGGTATTGAACTCACAACTCACTGGATTAAACCCCTTTTTGGATTAGTTCAACCAATGCTTTTATCCACTGGGCCATGTGTTCGGTTCGAAATTCCAATGTATATCGCCTGAAGAAAGCCAGAGTGTACAATGTCTGAAACTTTGTGAATATAGCAACAAAAATGAGGACAACAGTCCAAATGATGTGAATAGTGTAAATATTTGTACTTGTATAGACGACTTATTTCCAATGGGTATTTAGAGTTAAAGCAATTTTTTTTTTAATGAAAAAAAAAAAATATAAAAAAAACAGCAGCACAGTTGTGTAATGGATAGAGGCTCGGATTGAGGAATTGGAGAGCCAAGTTTGAATTCCATTCGAATCCATTACATTCACTTATGTACAAATACTCTTGGGAAAGGTATGAATCCTCTTCTTCCTCCCATTATGGGTAAATAGGACAGACTGGGTTCTATAGCCTTGGATGGTAACTGGTCTACCGCAGAAAGAAATGGCAACCAACTGCAGAAAAAAAAAATCTTCCTTGTCAGTCATGTATCAAAAGATACATGATCCCTTAAGTGTGTATTATGTATGGCACATAACTGTTATTGAATAAAAAAATACTGATATTACAAGATCAGAAAATACTGATATTACAAGATCAGAAAATTTAAAAAAATTAAAAAATCAACTATTTCTTTTGCATTTCTTTATTAAATCATAGAAATTATTTTGGAGGTTCTTAGTTTTAATAAAAGCAGTCAATGCAAAGCATTACACAAATTGTGTAAGACTTAAATTTAAGAATTTCTGTTTCCTAAATATTTTTGGAAATTCAAAGTTATAATAAATCAAGTTCATGGTTTCTTCAATAGTATAACTCTAGTTATTTGAATGCTTTTTGGCAGAAGTTCTGCTAATCTGAAGAAACATTTTAAATTCTCATAATTTTTAGTTGTATTATCAATTCTTTAATTATAAAGAATAACTTTTAATGTCCAAAATATTTATGAAATAGAAATGTTGAAATTCAGTCTTGCACAATGTCAACATGTAAATGAATTTGTCTGCTTTTATTAAAAAAAAAAAAAAAAAAAAATGTTAATTAATAAAGTACAAACATCAATTGCCCAAAATATTTGAAAAGTTGATTTTTCCAGTCTTGTAATAAGAGACAAAAAACAAGTCTGCATTTTATAGACAAACAAACAAAAACAAACAAACAAAAAAAAAACAAACAAACAAAAACAAAAGTAATGAAGTTTTGCATAAAACAAAACCAGATTGCAGTGGGGCGGAGGGGGATATTGGCAAATATGAAAACCTCCGTTAGATCAGTGGACCAATTTTGAATATAGATGAATTCACAGGTTGACTGAGAAATGAAGATATCAACTTCTAAGACTGAGTTTTTTTTTTCTGTTACTACTAAAATATAGGCAAAAGGGATGAAAGGACTGCACCCAAGTGTACGAACATTGTGAATAGAGAAAAAAAAAAAAAAGCGCATTTAAGAATTCCCTCAAGAATTCAATCAATAGAGATACGAGTGCAAAAGCAGATCTACATCCCAAAAAGATAATTGATATTTTAAGATCCAAGCCTATTATGCATTCATTCTGTACAAATGACATTTTACTGAAAGGACAATAGTTTGGGGCTTGTATAAAAAGAACTAATTCTCTTAAGTTCTATCTTTGTTTATAAAGTCTATATCTACATAAGCCAGTCATAAAACCTGTGATACCCAACTGGTAGTAATGTTCTAAGATGGAGAACAGAAAACATTTGAAATGTTTCATTATCTCCCATTAAATTAAAACTAAAAGGAGGTAAAGAAGGAGACATTTCCTTATACTGATACTTGTAAAATCCACAATTTACTTATGCTATAAGTATAACTGTTCCACTTTAAAATATCTGTAACCATTGAGGGGTGGTGAAGCATAATGCAACAATTCCCCTGGGCGAATGAAAACTGACCATATAAAGAAATAAGATTTTCTGTCTTGCTGTTACAAAGTCACAATCATAAACACCGGTTTTCTTAATACTTCTATTGGTTTATGGCTGCTAATCAAAAATGAATATAAACCAAAAACCTTTGAGAATTATGTAAACAAACCAGGAGATTAAAACAGATCAGGATAATCGGAGTTGTAAATCCCAACTGTTCTTTTGCTGCCTATACCAAGACCGACCGAGTCCAAAGAGTTGCAAGAAGAGAAAAACTATAACAAGGATACCTTACCATATCAGTACTTGTAAAATACTAAAAACTGACTTAGATACCATTTTTTGTCAAAGCGATTGCAATGCAATTGTCACTGTTTCTGTGCTTACCACACAAAAGACCTGACTAATTCCTACTTAGGATAAAAGCCAGTGTGCCCACCCTCCTCCTAACATCCTCAAATGAAACCAGACTTGCAGGCCAGAGAAGCAGATGGTTGGTAGGATGTGCTTCTCAAATACAAATTTAGATATCCCTCCTTTATAAGTCTTTTCTTTCTTTCTTTCTTTATCTTTTGGCAGCATCATGAAAGATAAGGAATGTTAAAGTGAACACAATCAATGAAGACAAGTTTAAAAACATCCGTCCTTCACGTATGCCATGCCCTTTTCTAAGGATTGCAGGCCGAGCTTAATCAGTACACCAACACAAAAGTGGATCCTCTTAAAAGAATCAATTAAAAATAGCATCAATTTTTAATTGAAATGAACAAAACCAACAAATTCTGAAATTTCATATTTTTGTTCGTCAGATTTTAGTTGGCCTCAAGTTAAGAACTCCGCCATCAAAAAATTGACACAAGCACATTTTTAAAATAACGTCAGCAGAACCGACATAAAATAATCACAAATGCTAGACATTTACTTGGGTGGGAATCGGTCTATTACTGGGCTCCTAAAAAAGCACAAAACTTCATTAGTCAGTTAACAATTAGAAAATATACAGAATTGAAAAGAATGTGTGCATATACATGTACACAGAGAGTGGGTTGTAAAAAAAAATCAAAAAAAAAAAATCTATCATCCAAAGAAATTGCATATTATTCACAAATCTTTATCAAAAAGGTAAACTGGTGCACCAAATAATAGACTTTGTACTTGAAATCTTAACAGCTAGGAGAAAAAAAAAAAAAAAAAAAAAGCTTTGGTACATTTATTTTATTTTTAGCAGTTACTTTTACTCCGAAATGACCTTGCCAGAAGTATATCCGTCTGCATTTCAAACAATACATTTGGTCTATTCTATTGACCTAGTGATTTGGCCTTCTATTTGTAAAATTATCTAAAGAAATTCCTCTTTTGGGTTTTAACCACTCTGATCATTCTTTCTGCTGTAATTATGTGTATCAAAATTAAGACAAAAGAAATAATTGCCAAAAATTAATATATAAATTAGAGTGTTCTAATTGTAAATGTAAAAAAATTCAGCATGGAATTTCCAAGCCTGTAATATTAAAGTCAATGAGGCATAATGAAATTTATATGGAAGATGAAAACAAGTAACCACTATTTATACAATTATATCATTATTGTTACAGGTGCAACCAATACACAAATAGGTTAATGTTAATAGTTACAATTATTCTTAGTCCAGAAACTTACTTTACGTTTGAATATTAAGTTAATGCTTAAACCCCAACCTAAAAAAAACAACACTAACTTAAGTGGCCATCACATTCACTGCTTCTCTTCATACTATTTTGTATATAAGCAAACCTTGTTCTAAGTAAATAGAATGAACAAGACTGGTCTTTTGTGATAGAACAGGGATGTATTCTTGCCTGTAGGTCCTGAATACTGTTTGAGAAAAAATAAGTCATTAAAAATAAAACCTTAAAGTCAATGAACATTGCCAAAATATCAGATTCCACCTTTCAAAAGTGATAGGTGGAGGAATAAAAATCATGCCTAGAGTTGTCTTAGTAATTTAGAAGTAGTAGGCTTATTATTAAGAACGTGTACCCATTGAGGGCAGGTAAGATTAATTGACCTACACTTTCTACAAGAAGCAAATTTGACTAGATCTCTTCTCTTTACCCATATAATAGCTAACTGTTCTCCAGAAAGAGGGGGACAAGGAAGCTGAAAAGAAAGACCATCTGATTCTAAAGACATCAAGGCTACTATTTCAATAGTCAAGAATTTCTCCCACAAGAGGTGAGTCTTGCTTCTCATTTTACTCCACCATCCCCATTACCTACCTTCTGTTCTTTGTCCCTTTCCTTTCTCCTCCTGTTTGTCTACACCCCCTACCCTGCTACAGCCCACTTAAAAGTGGAACTCAAGTTTCCTAGAAAGTAATATCTCTTAATCTAGGTAATTAGGCAGTCATGTCACATGATAAGCTTCCCAGCATCCTCTACTTCCAATCTGTTGAAAAGGTAGTTGGTGTTGCTTCTCATCCTTGGTCCACTTGATCCTGCTAGAGTTCCTTTGAGACAGAATCACTCCCCCTCTCTCTCTCATATACAGTCACTTAGCAAGGCTACATCGTAATGAATAATGTCTCTAGATAGTTCATAAGTCTACAAAACCAAAAGCCACTCAAAACTGACAATTACTTCTCTCTGCAGGATCCTACAAGTTAATGGAGTTTTACTTGGTGCAAAAATTTCGCAGTCATCATTCAGAAAAGTTTTACACCCTGGATCAGCTCAGGATAGACTCGATTGTCTACACAATTTTTTTTTTTTTTTTTTTTTTGATAGATTGATGGTGACTAAACTCACAGGTTGCAGACATGTGTCACCACTTGATAATGCAAAGTAACAATCCTCATTTTAAGTTGTAGCAAAAGCCAATTTAATTGCTCTTTTAAGTATTTTTGGTAGTTTACTTCCTAACCTTCTGTTTAAAGTAGTGTGGGATGTCTCCATCTTGATTACGTCATTATTTCTCATTGAAATGTGCTATCCATTTTAGTTGTTACTGCTGTTGAAAGTCCTCAAGCTATATGGTTTCTGTTATTCTGGTGTGCCAGTCCACAAGTTTTCAAAGAACAATGATCCTTGTTAAGATCTACAGACTTCATTCACATGGAGCCATTTTTAATCACCGATCCAAGAAAGCTGACAGTTTAGATATTTCTGAACATGTTTCGTGCCAGGCATGACACACATAAGACAATTTTAATTCGACGAGGTTACTTAAGAAAATGAATCTAGGTTTTGTTACGTCTTTGGTGTTGCAGCAATTTTCAGTGTTATGTAAAACTACCCCTAGTTCAGCCCATTCCATGTTCATTTCTCTTATACTAAATTTCTTATGACTAATCAGAGACAAGAAATACACCAAAAATCAGCAGTTTTAGTATAAAAAAATAAAAAATAAAAAAATAATTCAATTTTTGTTATTGATTTCATTATTGATTGTGATTATGTTCCCAGTTTGCTTTATCCAAATCTCAATATTTCATCAGTAATCTCCAGATTGTGTGTGAGATATAAAAACAATCCCAAGTTTACAGTGTCAGATTTTATAATCCAAGGTAATATTTTCACAATAAAATTCAGTCCCCAGGTTATGACAGTCCTGACCTACAATTCGTGGTGTTATGACACAATCTCTGTTAATCTAGTTTTCAGTTATGCTGCTTGTCTCGTATATACAATGCAAGTATTTATGTCCTTTGTTTTTTGTTAACATATGGCATAGAAACGTGTCGTTATTCCTAGATTATTACTTTGCTATTGAATTAGCATAGGTAAATGCTTATTCACGAAAATTTGCAGGCACATGCTGACATACACGGAAAATCATTTTATGATGCATTGTAAGAACAGAATTGTAAGTTGAGGAACCCCTCTATTAACCTAAAATTGGTAACATCTTCAGGATATACTTACATCTATACTGAATCTCTAAATACATATTAGAATTCTTCATGTTTTAATTTAAATCCATCAATAAAAATTCATAGCAAAAATAATTTAGTGTACTTATAAGAAAGTGATTAAACTTTAAAGTCTTAAAAGATTTCGGCTTATTTTACATAAGTCTAAATTCTTTGTGATAGGAACAAACAGTATTGCAGTTCAAAAGTAAATAAAGAAAATCCTTTTTGTTTTTTCCTTTGAAAATCTTTGCTCTTGATGAACAAAACCATTGCAATTTGTGTTGAATATTTGGATGCCACCCCCCCATGTATTTACATACATTTTTGTCAGAAAGATTTAAAAAAAAAAAAAAAATGAAAAAAAACTACCAATTTATTTATATTGTTTGTTGAATGGGGGACTATTATTAGCTCACAGGACAGTAAGAGTTCTTGGAGAATGAGAGAGAATTAGCTGATCAGGTGTCGGGTGGGAAAGTGTCAGTAGGCTACTAGGCTAACCACTCACTCACCAGTGTGGGCCAGATTTATTTATGCTATTTCATAATATTATAGTCAAATGAAGCTAACAAATGCTTTTATTAGCTATATTAAAACAATGTTATATATATATGTGTGTGTGTGTGTGTGTGTGTGTGCACAAGTTTTTTTTTTTGTTTTGTTTTTTTTAAGGATTTCTGTGTGTGTGAGATTTTTTGTTTTTCCTTATATAAGGAAAAAAAATAATTGGCAAAGTGGAAAATCTTTTTGGTGTTATGCATTTTGTTCTTTAGGACTTGATTGGAGTTATAAAAAGAAACTAAATGAAATTAATTAAGTATATGCCAGAACAAATATTTAAAAAAAAAAAAAAAAAAAAAAAAAAATTTACAATTTCTGCATCTACTCTCCTTTGTGCACATGTGTTGTAACATCACTTTAGTCTGATGAAGTCACACAAGAAACTTTCCATTTTGTCATTTTTCCTATCATTGTTCTGGTATATAAAAATTTATATATCTTTCCTCTGTGTGTGTGTGTGTATATATATATATATATATATATATATATATATAGTATCAAATTTAAATACATTATCGACACCTAAAAACAAATCTTGCAATCCATTCTAAAGGATTGGATGAGGATTTGCCTTGGATTCATTTCAGAAAAGAATACATGAATTTCTGGCTTTTGAGCTATTCTGAAAATGAGATCAGGATTTACCTTTAATTTGATACAAAAAAGCAGGGGAAAATATATTAATGACTTTTGACATGAACTAAGAATTGTATAGAAAAGAAACAGAATATTTTTTTAAAAGTCACATTCTCATTCTTTTTTTTTTTTTTCATCACGAGAAATGCCAGCTTAACTGAAAAAGTACAAATCTTATTTAAACATACATACAAATGCACACACAAACTTTTGTTTTGGGATCTGATGAAGCCTAGAAAGGCGAAACGTGTAATCAAATCTACATGATGGTCCCAAAAATCTTGTCACCCCGACAATTTTCTTTCAGATGGCTGGCATGAGCTCCTACAGTTTGGAAGAGAGGTAGAGGGTGACAAGACTTTTGGACCAGCCTGTAGTTTCAATGAAACATTTTCCATTTGTCAAATTTCTTTGTTGGGATTCCACATCCTATTTTAAACACATGCACACACACACACACACACATATGTGTGTGTGTGTGTGTGTGCGTGCTTATATACAAAAGCACTTTTTTTTTTAAACACTCTTTCCTGGTCTAATTCAACTGACCATTAACTCCTTTATTCTGTGCGTCTGTGAGGAGAGGATAATGCGTTCCTTTATAGCCTGACAATTGTAAAAGTGCATGAAACTGACATTTCTGGAGAGCAGAAACTTATTCAAGACTGCATGTATGTGTGTGTGCGCACACACACACACACAAAATAAATACATAACGTCAATGAGGAAAGCATTTATTTTAAACAAATATTTATTTTTCAACCTAATCACCATCCTTGTCAACACACTTGAATCAGGGGGAAATAACCCAGGAGAAAGTTAAAGTTGAGCTGGATTTTTATATCCTATACACATTGGGAAATTAAATCTAAAGGGGAGGAGAAAAAATAAATAAAATGAAAATAAAATAAAAATTCTGCACCCCTCCTCCATTTACGAGGACTCGTTTCTTTAATTGGGATTCCAGTAATGAATTATAAGTTTTTCTTCACATTTTACTAGAAATCAACCACCATTTTTTTTTTTTTTTACACATTCCTGAAGCTTGAAACAGAGGCTCATGGAGCTGCCCAATCTTCTCTCTCCAGCATTCACAAAGGTCAAAAGTGAATATGTGGACTTGTAGGCGATTAATTACTTTCCACCTTACAGCCCTTTTCCTCACAGATGCAATGTTGTAAGCTTATCACTACTATCACTATTTCTATGTAAGAATGTTTTGACAAGCTATGGTTCAGATCTTTACAGCTAAGACCTGCCATAACACACACACACACACGCGAATTATCCTCATTCCCTTTGTATTCCACTGGGGAGAAGGAAGTTCCAGTCTGACAGATTCTTTCCAATAGCCACTACAGCTACTACAATCTTAAGCAGAGTCATAATCTTTACTACATCTCTCTATAATCTGTACTTTTTCTCCGATGTTCATATTATTAGTATTATTTATTAACCCTCTGCCTTGAGTGGCTTTTGTATTGTGAACATTTAGTTAAAAAAAACAAAAAAAAAAAAACAACACACATTTACACCATTAGTTATACATATGCCAATTTATTGAAGACATTGTGTTTTTTGGGGGTTTCTTTTTTTAAGTATCCTGTGTCAGAGTTTGAGCAATTTTATCAGACCAACGAATAAAAACTAAGTACATTAAGATTAGATTGATGAGGCACAACCAATTACTTTTGGTTATAAAATTATGTTAATTGTGTAAAGAGGTTTCAACAATTGCCAATGTTGTAGATCTAGGTAAAAATTAGCCAGTTCCTAATAGAATGCCTCAATAGGATATTTGAAATTTCACAAAGACAAAAGTAATCTTTAACAGATTTTAATCTTAATGTTAGTTTTTCTATATTAAACTGTTTTGTTTTTTTTTAACTGATTCATCACTGCATGCAATAACAAAAAAAAAATAAAAAAAAAAATAAATGAATATTTGTTTAATAATTATTGTCTGTGACAGTTTTTGTGATAGAAAATGTCATTAAAAAATATATTTTTCTGCAAAATATATATATATATATATATATATAATTAGCATGAAATGTTTTACTTTATTCATAGGTATATTTCTTTAACTAGAAATTACAAATTATTGAAATAGCATTAACTCATAGCTCTTGTTCAGGACAACACTAGGCTTACCTTGCTTATCTTTTGTGGCTTGTAAGATCAGTATTTGCAGCATTATAAGCAAATATAAAGCTTAAAAATTCCACTTGTATTGATTTCTTTGTGGTTAATTACTTAGTCCATCATCGAGACACAATGGATGATCTTTAATTCAAAGCAGTGAATTTCATGGAGAGGAGCGGGGGGAAATGGTTCAATTTAAAAGCCGCCAATATTGCAAGCCGATGAGGTTCTTTTTTTTTTTTTTCTTCTTTTCTTTCTCCCCCTCCTACTTTTTATCATTATTTGATCTTGAATAATTTTGAGAGGCCTTAATACAAAGAGGTGATGGCGACAGGCTGGCATTAACAGGCATATAACAAGTGAACAGTCCTCTTTGTTCTTGCTTGACTATCAAAAACCTGTGATGGTGAGATACGTATTTAAATGTGGGAATCACAATTTGGTATTCAGAAGTTGAGGTTTTTATTAGCATTTATAAGTTTGTTGGCTTTTGTTGCAAGCATTGATGGACTATTATGCTAATCTTAGTTGTTTTGGCTGGTCCGATTAGTTTGTTATTCCAATCCTCATCAGATTACACAGTGAAGCACGTTGAAGAGAGAAAGAGGGAGAAAAGAAAGAAGTTAATGTAACAAAGAAATTGAAAGCTTTTCTTCAGTTTTTACTTAAGCAATTCAGATAAAGTCATTACAAACTTTGAATTATGTAGAACTGAAAATCTCAGTAAAAAAAAAAAAAAAAAAAAAAAAAAATTAAATTAAAAAAAAATGTAAAATGAAAACTGGTTTCAAATCCATAACCTTTCTCAAATCAAATAAAGAGAAATAAAAAGGAATGCACATTTCACTTTTGAGTATTTATTAGACAAGATTGTTCTTGTGTAAACTCTCAAGAGAAAACTCGGGTGGAGATTGTTTAGCCAAACACTTGGAAGCTTTTATGCATTCAATAAGATCTATGTTGAATAGTAAGGAGAAGAAAGAAACAAAGAATTTAACACCGATCCCTTTCTTGTCTGGTTAGTTTAAGTTGAATAAAATTGGCAAAGTTGAAAGATACAAACAGAATATTCATTAAACAAGACAAAAGACATTAAAGGATTTTATCACCAAAAGATTACAGTTCCAATTGGATGGCTCTTCCGAAATGCCCTAACAAATGTAGTTATGGATAGCAACGACACACACATACACAAGTTGAAAGTGAGGATAGCAACGACACACGCACACACAAATTGAGAGTGAGGATAGCAACGACACACGCACACACAAATTGAGAGTGAGGATAGCAACGACACACGCACACACAAATTGAGAGCGAGGATAGCAACAACACACACAAATTGAGAGCGAGGATAGCAACGACACACACACACACACAAATTGAGAGTGAGGATAGCAACAACACACACATACACAAATTGAGAGCGAGGATAGCAACAACACACACATACACAAATTGAGAGCGGGGATAGCAACAACACACACACACACACACACACAAATTGAGAGCGAGAATAGCAACGACACGCACATACACAAATTGAGAGTGAGGATAGCAACGACACGCACACACACAAATTGAGAGTGAGGATAGCAATGACACGCACATACACAAATTGAGAGTGAGGATAGCAACGACACACACACAAATTGAGAGTGAGGATAGCAACGACACACACACAAATTGAGAGTGAGGATAGCAACGACACACACACAAATTGAGAGTGAGGATAGCAACGACACACACACAAATTGAGAGCGAGGATAGCATGAAATTAAGCTAGTGCAGAGGGTCTCTAAATGAAATGCACAGAAACATCAAAATCAAACTATTTACTAACACAGCAAAAGAACTTAAAATATAAAACAGGGAAATTTTTAGCTTCTATCAATATAATAAACACCCGACCACATAATTTAAAGCAAATGATCCTAACGAGATATTTGAGTAGATTTAACGGCTTTGATAGGTCACCTGAAATGTTGATTAATTAAAGATGTACCTTTAACATTAACATTGAAATCAGCATCTTACAATTGGACAATTTTCAGTAGACAGCTTGAAAGTGTTTAAATGTCGGACCATCGAAAATGGAATTTCAATAACTTTTGCTACTAGGTCAATAACAATGTAGGCATCTATAAGGAGTGATTTAACATTAACTATTTCTCAAATAATATGAATAAAAAGACAATGGCTGGATTTTTTTTTTTTTTTTTTAAATAAATTTAAAAAAAACAAACAAAAAAAAAACAGAAGTATGTTAAAAGTTTTCAAGTTCTTTCAAAAGAATAAGTTTTCAAGATGCCAAAAGACATTACACTCCATGGTGGGAGGCTAATTTCTTGGTGAATCTTTGCAGTTTAATATCAGTCTTTTATTAAGATACACATTTCTTTGTATAAAAAAAAAAAAGGAGTCCCTAGTTCAGTAGATCTCAGCAAAAGAGATGAGGTCTCAATGACAAACAAAATTCTCACATTCAATGTGCGATCTTCAGACAATTCTTGTGTTATCTTTCTGATCTACCAAAATGATTGTAATATCCTGTTTTCACTGAAGAAAGTAAAGAGATTAACACTGTTTTGGACAGTTTGACCATAGCAGAAAGTGCAGAATATTACAGACAAAGAAATATTTAAATGAGATGGAACTGCTAATCAATAAAATCTGGCTTTTTTCCTCTATCAACCCCCACCCCACATCTCTTCTCTGCTTCAACTCTCCCCCCCCCCCCCGTTTCTCTGCCTCCTTCCTTTGTACACGTGTGTCTTCCATATTAACACTTGGACTGTCACTGGCTGATTGACTGCTTCTAAAAACGCCAACCCTAACTAGCCAGGCTCAGGTGAGAAGCATAACCTTTTGTTCAAAGCCAGATGACGGACTATATTTCTTCATCTCCCTCCCTACACGGCTTCATCATCAACTCGGTTGACAGAAGATAAAGAATTGGACAAATATACAAATGACACCTTGATGACTAATAATATTTAGTGTATCAAAACAGACCGAAAGAAGAAAAGAAAATGTGTCGAGTATCTTATATTTTGTGGATATCTTTCAAGTAATATTTAAATTTCTATCCATGTTTTTATCAAACATAAATAAGACATGACACACTATACAGAATTTCATACAACAGCAGAAGACTATTAAATTTTAGATGACCTGAGACGGACGTGAGGTTTACAGATCAAACTACATAAAACAATGATTTTTTTTTCCCCAATCCAATATTCTTTTTAACTCTTTAATTTCATAATATTAATAACAGCAGCAATGATAACAATTGAACCAAGGGGGAAAAGAAATCTAAGGAACAGCTGTAGCCATTTTTATAAGAAATCAAAATCTCTTATCAGTGAAGCCTGAAAGACAATTGTGAAGTCATAAAAGTTCATTAAATATTATAAAGCCACAAAAACTTTCTTAACAATCAAAGCCAATTGATAAAATTTGCATTTTTCTAACTATTCTTCTCATACCTTAAATATTTATTATGTTCACAAAAGATAGTAAATATGCATAATGAAAAAAAAAAAAAAAAAAGAAAATCCTAGATATGGTGAGTTCATACTGGCAGCCATGACAGTTGGAGTATTTATCAGAATTTGAAAAAATTAAATAATTATTTAAAATTAGAAGTATTTATAAAATTTTATGCAACTATTTGATTACTTTCCTTCAATAAACATAGACTAAACATATTTTATTAAATCCCCTGAAATGTTTGCATAAAGGAATTTGTTTATCCCAATGCGGACCATAAAACTGAACAATTATGAAATACAGACTTCCTTATGTCAGTCCAAAACAAAAAGTTTAATAAGAAAATATCTTTAAAAATAAATTTTAATTCCTTACCAATCAATAAGTAATGACCAATTAAAAAACCAAATTAAAATAAAACAGGTCTACAAAAAAACAAAAAAAAAAAAAACAAATGAATGTTTTATAAGTTAAAATATGAATACAACATTAAGGAACCATTTTCTTATTAAAATGTTTTAAATGCTTGTAGAAAAGTTTCAAGAAAATAAAAATAAATTTTTCTTTAAAAATAATTGACAAACTCAAATGTTTTGTATTTATGTTCAGTGATAGTTTTCTCGAATATTTAGTTATTCATTAGAAAATTTCATCTAAGTTCAGAGAGAATTAAAAAATAAAATAAAAAATGTTTAATAAATGTGAAAAATTAAAAGGTGAAAAAAGAAAAAAAAAAAATAGCAGCATTCTTGGGATGTTAGTGTGTGTGTGTGTGTGTGTGGTGGGGGTAAAGCAATTTAAAAAGATCAAAAAACATATTGCTAACAATTTATCGATACCATATTGATAGATAAAATATGCGAGGTGAAATCTAATGACCAAGCAGAAGACAGTAATTGAACACAAGCAGGTAGAGAGAAAAAAAAAAAAATAAAAAAAAATAATAATATCAATGGACTGATTGTACACTGAGTGAACATGTGGGTAAGTACAAGGATTGGGAGAGGTGGTGGTCAGAGGTTGAAGACTGAAGAAGGTAGCAGCAAACAAAAGAACTCTACAAAAGAAGGGTGATGAACGGTTGACGGGGGAGGTGGAGGATGAGAAGAAACGTACAGCCTAACAACCACAGAGGGGGAAGAAATCATACATACTGATATGACAAAACAACTATCACATGGTATTGATTCCTCAGAGAATTGCTTTTTGATTTATTTTCTGTGGACAATTGATATGCAACACACATTACAGATTGTTATGTGTACACTGATTGCAAAGGTGAAGAATCGCCCGATACAATTGGAAATTTCATTTAGGCAAACATGTGACAACAAATGTCATTGACAGAATCGAAGAAAGAAAATCTTTGTTATAACCACTGACCTAATTTGGCAAGAGCACAAAAGGTTAGGTCACAAAGATTTTAAAAACTTCATTGAAGATTGGCCATGCTTAGACTAACATTTCATCATAAGTCATAGGTCGGTGCAAGATGACTAAGTTGGGCGATATTTAAAAGAACAGCTTTGAAGTGATTTCTTTTCTTCTCGCCAGTAGCCAAAGTGAATTTTAAAAAAGTAACTTCTTAAAGAAAAATAGTGAAATTCAAATTTGTGCTGAACTTTTAAAATTTGTTCACTCTAGCAGTTTTGGATTATTATTGAGTCTTGGTTATTGAAAATTAATTTTCAATTGGTCGGTATAAATGCCAACTGGCCTAGGAGAGTAAAGAAATAAGTTTCTTGCTGTGAACATGCACATAAAAGGCAATAGTAGTATAGCTGACACATAAGTGTTACTTATATAAAATAAAGACTCACCTGAAAATGTATTTAATGCATTTTAAGGAAAAAAAAAAAGAAAAGAAAATCACTTTTTCCGAACTAAAGGTGTAATAGTTTACATTTCTCAGGTTTATTGTCCCACCTCCACATTCTGGTCCCAGTAAATAATGGTCATTAATCAGAAGACAAGTTTTAATCATTAAATACAAATCCCTTTTGCATAGAATAAGCAGACAGATAAGCAATCATAAACTAGTTTGGAAACATAGCAATACCAATCCTTGTTTATATAGCTACCTACTTGTATTCATAGATGTAAGTATGCTTGCATGTATTCTGTATGCAAATTATCAATTTGCAAGTCTAAATGGAGAGGAAAACAAAAAAAAAAAAAACCTATGTGCAACCAAATTTGTTCCTTAATTCTTTTAGAATAAAAATAAGCAAAAAAAAGGGGGGGGGTACAAATATCACTATGGCAACAAAAAAAAAAAAATCCAGTCAAACTTGACTTTAAATAATAAAATATTTCCAGAATTATTATAAAGAATAAAGCAAGATATAACTGCTGGAGTTCTCTCAATTCCTAACAATTGGATTTCCTAATTGTTTTTCAGTCCTAATGATGTCGTTTATAAAGATGAGAGGGAGGAAGCGAGGTGGAGGAGGAGAGACGAGTGGATGAGGAAAGGATATGTACATGTGAAGTTGGGGCAAGACGGGGGGGGGGGGGCACATTTATTACAAAAATGAGAAAATTCATCAGCGAGTCTAAAAACTTTGTGAGTGCAACTGGGTCATGATATTTTAATAACATTTACTGTAAGTTTTGCTGTCCACTCATCTATGGAAAATGAAATTTCTAATCCAGTCAGCCTGACTTATCTTCGCATGTATCTATTAATCAGAATTTTGACCTAAACTAAATGCATTCATAAAAGAGACAATTTGGGCACTCTGATGTGGTGTAATGGTTCACAAGCTTGTCTTGCTCGATCAATGACCGAGTAGTGAGTTCAATCCTCACGGGATGCTCTGCACTTTTGGCCTTGTGACATATCTAGGCTACACTTAGAAAATCATTATGGGTACTTAGATCTGGTGTAATGGTTAGCAAGCTTGCTAGATCAATTATTACAGAGTAGTGAGTTCAATCCTCATTGTACCCCATACTTTCAGCCTTGTGCCACATGTAAACTATGCTTAGAAAAATCACAATAAAAGAAGTAATTTAGAAATCTTGATTCTAGTTTGATATATTTTGCCAATGAAATGGTGTCAGGAGAAAAATCTCCATTAGCAAGACAAACTGTGATTCAAGTTATATGCATATGAAGGTTTTATTTTTTAATTTAGCTGTATAGTTTGAGAAATTTGATTATAACTAATTTTAACTTGGTTAAGTTATTTATATATCCCATATTGTTTCAGGATTAATTTAGTAAAAACAGATGATAAACTGAAATAGCTTTGTCATATTGATCATAGGGGATTCCTACATTATGGTCCTTTTAATGGATTGTCACTTGAATAAATTGCATTATTTTTTTTTTTTTTTTTGTTTTAAATTAAAATGTCAGTTTTCCAGGACAAAAATTGTAGTCATGAAGGTTTCACTGGTATAAAAGTATATGGAGTGTGTTGTCCAATTTAAATCCTTTTTGTTAACGCATTCCTTTCTTTAAGTCTTGGGATGAAGTGTTTGTGGTAATTTTCATATCAAGATTAACTAAATTGCTATTAAGTTCATTAGTTATTATTTAAGATTTCATTAGTTTCTCATATGCACACATTTATTATACATATATATATATATACATCTCTTTTGGAAATGCCATCTGACCATCCACAAAATCTACCAAGTCTTCCCATATTTCCTCTCATATACACTTGTTGAACACCGTTTGCTGGCCACTGCCACCATTCCAAGAATGAGGTTGTCTCCTCTCTCTCCTACTCTAGAATCCTGCATCGAACCTGACCAGTGGCACAAAACTATCATTCCCTGGCGTCATCTCAAGGGATGCAGACAGGACTTGGGAACAGCATTGACGGTCCAAGAGGTCTGGCATAGTTTCGTGGACTATGATCTTGTCTGTGGTTAACACATGATGATGAGATATAGATATCATTGGACACGTTTAGAGGCCCAAACCTTGTTTCGTGTCTAGGAAGGGGTCCCCGGATTTCTCTCTCTCTGTCTGTCTCTTTCCCTTCTCCACATCCTTTCATTTCTCATTCCTATCTGCTCTCGCTCCGGATCTTTTTTGGCCCCCTTGCCTTGATCGACCCACTGTCTTTCTCTTTCTCCACATCCCCTCCCTTGCCACTCCTATCTGCTCTTCCTCCAACCCCCTCTTTAACCCCTTGCGTGATAGTGGCCTCCGGCCTTGCTTGGGGTGACATGATTAAAAAAAAAAAAAAAAAAAAAATTAGTAGATACTCACATTTGAATAGATGCTCCATTTACTTATTAAACAGTATATTTATTTTCATCTACTGGCTGAATATTCAAGAAATCTTATTCAAAACAAGTCCCCCAGGGCAGAGGAAAACCCTAGTTAGATCTGACATACCTTAACTGACTCAGCCATGACGAAGCTTTGTCAATCAAGCAAGGTCTAAACGGTGCCTTTAAGTGAATATATATATATATATATATATATATTTTGTTTAAGAATATTTAAGTACTCAGCCTATATATTTTGCATTGAAATCAAAAACAGGAAAGTGATTATCAGCTCACTCTTATATTTAAGAAAAAATAAAAAAGTATATGTGGTCCCTATAACATCAGGACAACCTTCAAAATCTGGATGACACTTCGCAGATACTGCTGCCAAGTAAGACGCCCATAGAGAAGAACGACTAAAGAGTATGTGTACGCCATCCCGTGCAGCTGCGGAAAGAAATATAAAAGGAAGACAGGCCGCCCCCTTAAGGTAAGGCTTCAAGAACACCAGAAAGCTGTAACATGAGGGGAAGTGGAAAAATGAGGCATGGCTGACCACATATGGAGAGAGAAAAGGGAGATCACTGCCCTCTGTGGGATCAGGTTGAAATCATAGACAAAGAACATCATTGGAAAATTCATAAACTTAAGGAAACAGCACACATGCTAGGCCACAAAAATCTCCTGAGCCGTCCAAGCATAGAAATTAATACAATATGGGAACCAGTAATAAGGAGTGCCAGAGAAAAGCAATAATAACAATGAAAATTGCAATATGAGCTCTGGTAAAAACATAATTGATAACAACAAAAATTGCAATATGAGCACTGGTAAAAAATGGTTGTTGAAGACATTAAGTTTATAAGTCACAGAAATTCATACACAGATGTCCTTAAGGACACAGTGGATAAAGGTGTTGGTTAGATCCAGCGACAGGACCCAGAGTTGGGAGTTCAATACCTAATTAAGGCAGTGGAGAACTTGGAGAGGTAAATTAACAGGAGATAACTGACATCCATTAGAACTAGAACAGCGAGCGAAATAAAAGGTTCAGGTGGAGCATACCACGGCCGAAATGTTATGATAAATATGGCAACAAAGATGAGGACAATAGTCCGAATAGTGTACATAATGCCTCATCTTAGAAATATAGACAGATACTGAAGAAAAAATACACTAGAAGTTAATCTGAAAACTACTAACCTTATTCAAAGTAATTTTTTTTTAGTTGTGATTCACAGAAATAGAGAAATAGTATCTGAGCCAAATATCAGATCACAATTTTTCTAAAACAATAGAAACCATTAAGCGCCAAGCAAAGCAAATAAATGCTTTCTTTTCGGGGGGGGGGATCAGTAAATTTCATTTAAAATATTAAGTCTTTATGCAAATACAATAAAAAGGACAAATGTCTGTTAGTTGTGAATTAATCAACTGGTCTTAATGAAATAGTTACAGGCTCTTTAGTCAAAAGTGAGAAGGTCACAGTTTGAAAGACTCAACACTCCCCTAGACAGAGAGGCATCATTTAGATTCTAACTTGGATGGTAACAAGGGTACAAACAAATTCACTCCTGTTCAATTAGGAAAAGGAAGTGAATGACTCAATACACACTGACATGTTGGATAAAACATGGTGGCGGAGGGAGGTAACTGCACGAAATGTTAAAAGCAAAAAATAATTCATTAGAGACTAAAAATAAATACAAACATTAGAGGAAGCGAGAAGAAAAATATGACAGAAGGTAAGTTTGTTTCAGTAATGATTTGGAGGTTTGTTTTCTTTTGTAATAATGGCTTTAACAAAGTTTGCTTAATTGTACTGAGGGACCATGTGCAATGAATCAGTTTACACTTGAGGGATTCCCTACCCCCAGAATGACAAAGGGCTAAGGGAAAAATGAGACTATTTGAAGTATTCGAGTTGATCACATGTCCCAGGTACATATGGTATTAAAAAAAACAAAAACAAAAACAAAAAACAAAAAAAAAACCACCACAGGGAACAGAGAATAAATAACACCTTAAAAACAAACATTTTTTTCTAATCTTCCTACTCTGTTCCAAAAGTGTCAAAATAAATTAGCAATTTGGAAACAGACACCCACCAGAAATGTATTTTTTCTAAGGGTGGCACAAAGCACACACATAAATGTACAAAAACATGCATGCTGTTGAAGTTGTAGGAAAATGCATTTTGCTCATCCCTTGCACTTGCAGTTTTGGTAAAGAGGAAAGATTAAAAGGCTAAACTCCAGCTGTCTTGATCCAGCAATACAGAAAAGATCCCGAAAAGAGGAAAATAATTGTGCAAACAGTACCAGTCAAACACTTGTAAAATCTGAGCTATTGTCGATGTAGAGATAGAATTACAATTGGTTTACTATCACTGTCAGTTTTGGGTGGCTAACATTTTCAACTTTTTCTGCAATTGTTTTAGATAATGCAATGACTGTTTCTGAAAGGTCTGGAAGCAATTAACCATTGTACAAACCACTTTCAACTTGGAGGTTCAAAAATGATGAGAAGGGAAGGGGGAGTGAGGACAGCCAGAGCAATTAAACTGCCTCAACCCTGTGATTTTTTTTTGTTCTTTTTTGCTTTTTGTAGAGAAGCCCAAGACAGAAATGATGTAGCCAAACCAACCCAGTTTTTATTTGATATTGAAATGAAAATTCTGATGCAGACATCATTATTATTACTGTTGTTGTTCCACAAAAGATCTGATGTCTCTAATTATGCTAATAAAAAGACTGAAACAGAGCAGCCATAATTGGGATTAGAAGAAAAAAGTCATTAATTCAGTACCAGCCCCCAAATAATCTAAATGAGTTTAGTGGTGGTGAGACAAGATGGATAGTGAGGATGAACAAAGCGATTGTATGGGAGTCGGGGTCACTGCAAAAGAAGGACTTTACAGGTGTGTCAAGTCAATCTATATTGTAATGATTGAATTTGTGCTTGCAGGTTTATCATAGTGGGAGCTCCATTAGAAAAGCAGTTTAGCATTGAATTGAAGAAGAAAGCAATTTCCAACTTAATAGCGAGGAACTAGCATTCATGCCCACCTTAATATCAATGACCTCATTTTTGTAAGAGTTACAAAAGCTGAAAGAAAGAAAAACTAAAATTGTCGTAAGAAATAAATTAGATTATCTATATAATAATAATTTGACTTTTTGTGCTTGTGGCAAAAATGGTATATCATAGCAAGATTTCAGTTAGCACAAGACTAAGTGTTAAAAATATACCAACTTGAAGAATAAAGAAATTTTGCATCGAATTTGCAACCTAATGGTGTGTGTGGGGTCTGCATTTGCACTTCAAATGGACCAATTTGTCAAGTGTGATCAGCTCTAGGTAAATTAGATGCTTTTTTTTTTTTTGCAAATAAATATAAATTTTAGAAATACACTATTCAATATTTAAAATTTAACTGAAGTATAATAGCCATCAGTGGTATTCATAAAGCAAGTAACAATTTATAATAAAATGATCTGTGATTAAATGACATTGACTTTTAAAATACTTACATAGTATTTATACTACTTAAATCAAAGATGGCACCTGTCACCATAAAAAAATACTTATAAGTACTATTAATAATGACAAGAATACTGATATATTAAGCACATTTTATTTTTTAATTTTTTATAAAGATCAAGTCAGGCTTAGATGGTAAGATGTAACCCAGTACAACCTGCGGCAGGGATGGGCGATTGACATCCAAACAAGCTCCCTCACTAGGTTTTCTGCTAGTGAGGAGGGTGGCATGTTAACTCCCTGGATAAAATGATTTGTCAAAGGATGGATGAGCATCTTATAGGAGCCAATGGCCAGCTAGGATGGGTCCTCAAGACTTGAATGACAAACCTTCCTGGAGATGATTCCTTGATAAAAACACTGTACTTGGACTACAGTGAGTGCCTGAGTTGGGTGTCAGGAAGAGAATCCAGGCCTTGCAAAACAGTCTTAAATCATTGATAAATCTTTTGTCGGGCAGGACCCACATTGCTTTGTGCATGATTAATCCCAGTGCTGTCTCAAAAAAAATAAATAAATAAATAAATATGGCTATGTACCTACCATCAAATATCAAATACCGATAAGCCTATTTTTTTTTTTTTTTTTTTTTAAAGTAACATTCTATTTTAAACTTGTTGGTTAAGCAAAGTTCATATAGTCACAGTTTCTGTATTCATGAGTAAATCATTGACTATCTTGAATCTTTTCAGTTCTATTGTCCGTTCAGGCATTTTTTTTTTTTAGCCTGGTGAAAAAGTCATTTTCCAGGATAGCCTGTACTGAACTGGTAATAAATGCAGAGATACGTTGGCTACAGCAATCTTAAAGGAAGGCTGTTATAATAATACGAGAATTATGCCAGTCATAATAAATTTATTTACACCGTGTAATCATCTCTAATTAGTTAATACTTGAAAGAGGAAATTGGATACATTATGTAATTGAGGTATTTCGAGTTTCCCTTGGATATTATAGACGCACACATCAAAGGAGCACTTTATTTCACAATATGTCCTAACTGAGGAAGAAATGACAACATCTAATTGTCATTTGTTCCTGAAATTCTATCCAGTACTAGGAAGTGATCAATAAATCACTGTACATACTGACAGAAAAGAGAAAGGAACCACAGAAAAGAGAAAGGAGCCACAGAAAAATTTTGTGCAAGTCATACAGATTGCCAACTATTTACATTGAATTAAGCTTTACGGTAACAGTTTGAAATGGTTTGGTGCATTTGAATTTCTGCTCAGACAAGTGAACTCCTTTGGGTTGTAAATGTTGTTACCATGATGATTCATCTAACCAAGTCTTCAGCTTTTTCCAGATGTATAATAATTCATAAGAATATTCTCACTACCTGATTTAAAAAAAAAAAAAAAAAAAAAATACTCCCAAATTTTACACTTGCAGAAGGCTGCAGAATGCATCAGCCAAAACACAAATAGCATTTATACCAAAGAGCTCATATGTCAAAATAAAGCTTAACATTGTTAATACTATTTAAAAATTATAAAATTTTTTTTCAAGCTCTTTCATCGTGTTTTTTTTTTCTTTTCCTATAAGTAATAATTAAAAATTTGTTTTACGCATCACAAGATTTTTTTTTTTTAAAAATAAATAAATACTGTATACGTTCACATATCCTGCAACTTTTGAAGATCTAATTTTAAGAGAGTCACAAGATAAAATTAGCATATAGCAAAATTAGGTCTTCAAACATTGCATGATATATGAGTATATACGATACTTATTTTGCATGCAATAAAATTTAGTGTTTGGTTTTCAACTCCTTTAAATTGTGCAGAAATATTCTATGTGCCATGTTCCTTCAGGAAGTGGCTCTCTACAATTTTCCATCCATTGTAGTTCCTAGTAAAGTTTGTCCTCTCTCTCTCCTGATTCTGCCAATCATTTCACAAAGCTCATTAGGGAGGTTAAAGGTTGCTCTCCTCTGGCCCTCTTGCCCTCAATATGTCATGTAAATTTTCTAAGCTTTCTTTCCTTATGTGACCCAGAAATTGCAACTGATTTTTTTGCTAGTTCTAAGGCTAAGTGTCCTTTTTGTTTCCATTTCTCTTAAAACTTTGAAGTTGCTCACATGTCCAGCCCATAGTATTCCCAAGAATCCATCTGTAGCAGCCAATTTCTGTTGCTTCAAGTCTCTTAATCTCTCAGGAGATTGTGATATAGAAAGACAGATAGTTCACTACTTTTTTTCTAAAAAAAAAAATTTTTTTTTTTTTATTTCTCTTAATACTTTGCTTAGCTTTTAGATGGCATCTTTTGCTATCCTAATGTGTCTGATTTTGGTATCACATTTTGTGTCCTCTGTTAAAACACTTCAGAGATATTTAATTTTTTGTACTTGCATGTCTGTCTGCCCCTTTTGCTAACAACCTTGTATTTTGCCTTCTTACATCTGATGTTTAATCCTTCCTTCTCGCTTTCCTTCATTGTCTGTCTGCCCCTTTTGCTAACCACCATGTATTCTGCCTTCTTACATCTGATGTTTAATCCTTCTTTTTCGCTTTCCTTCATTGTCTGTCTGCCCCTTTTGCTAACAACCATGTATTCTGCCTTCTTACATCTGATGTTTAATCCTTCTTTTTCGCTTTCCTTCATTGTCTGTCTGCCCCTTTTGCTAACCACCATGTATTCTGCCTTCTTACATCTGATGTTTAATCCTTCTTTTTCGCTTTCCTTCATTGTCTGTCTGCCCCTTTTGCTAACCACCATGTATTCTGCCTTCTTACATCTGATGTTTAATCCTTCTTTTTCGCTTTCCTTCATTGTCTGTCTGCCCCTTTTGCTAACCACCATGTATTCTGCCTTCTTACATCTGATGTTTAATCCTTCTTTTTCGCTTTCCTTCATTGTCTGTCTGCCCCTTTTGCTAACCACCATGTATTCTGCCTTCTTACATCTGATGTTTAATCCTTCTTTTTCGCTTTCCTTCATTGTCTGTCTGCCCCTTTTGCTAACCACCATGTATTCTGCCTTCTTACATCTGATGTTTAATCCTTCTTTTTCGCTTTCCTTCATTGTCTGTCTGCCCCTTTTGCTAACCACCATGTATTCTGCCTTCTTACATCTGATGTTTAATCCTTCTTTTTCGCTTTCCTTCATTGTCTGTCTGCCCCTTTTGCTAACCACCATGTATTCTGCCTTCTTACATCTGATGTTTAATCCTTCTTTTTCGCTTTCCTTCATTGTCTGTCTGCCCCTTTTGCTAACCACCATGTATTCTGCCTTCTTACATCTGATGTTTAATCCTTCTTTTTCGCTTTCCTTCATTGTCTGTCTGCCCCTTTTGCTAACCACCATGTATTCTGCCTTCTTACATCTGATGTTTAATCCTTCTTTTTCGCTTTCCTTCATTGTCTGTCTGCCCCTTTTGCTAACCACCATGTATTCTGCCTTCTTACATCTGATGTTTAATCCTTCTTTTTCGCTTTCCTTCATTGTCTGTCTGCCCCTTTTGCTAACCACCATGTATTCTGCCTTCTTACATCTGATGTTTAATCCTTCTTTTTCGCTTTCCTTCATTGTCTGTCTGCCCCTTTTGCTAACCACCATG
>OZ038508.1:25369041-25414041 GCA_964036315.1 Acanthosepion esculentum | reverse complement strand
AATGAAGAAAATGCTTCCCCACCTCCTACAGCAGTAATGCACCATTTAATAAATAAAAATGGAGCGTATTTCAAATTCAGAATATTAATTCTAATAATGGTTGGAGTAATGAAAATATCGGATTAAAAATAAATTCATTAATTATTTAGAAATTGCTTTGTTTATGTTACGGATACAAAATTGAACATAAGTGAAGCATTTGAGAAAACTAATCTGAGCAAAGAAGAGAGTGTGCTTTCCTTAAAAAGGAAAAATAGAACTTTGCATGCTGTGGTGTTCTCTATAGACAAAATGGTAAAGCACACTGGATTAAATGGGGGTTTCCTCTACAAAGGGAAGTGCAGGTTTGATCCCTACTGGGGGTAAGCATTCTCTTTACTAAGATTTCTTATATATATATATATATATATATTACACACACAAGATGACAGTGTAATTCCTAATTTCCTGTGTTCTTGCACAATTACATATTGCAATGAAGATCCAGTTTAACAATGAAAAGGGAACTAATGCTTCTGGTCTTGGTAGCTTCATGTAGATAAGGGCAAAGTGGAAGGTGTGGCAATGTTTGTCAAATTAAACTCAAGAACAATAATACAAAATTTTCATCATATGGATTATGACAAAGAGGGGAAAAAAAAAAATTTAAGAGTTTTTTTTTAAACTATCAGAAAAAGACTCATAACCAAATTAGAGTTGAAATTGCAGTCATTATATGCAGAAAAGAAAATACCTTCAAAAGATTTACTTAGGGTGTTCAATGTAATCATTTGAATCTCACCATGGTTGATTTGTCATGAAGGTGACTTTTTTGATGTTATCTGTCTCGGCCGGGGGGGGGGGGGTCCCCAGGATGTGGCACTTTTGGAAAATGCCTGGAACCACACCACAGATTAACCCAAGCCTTGTGAGCGAAATTGGGTAGACAGAACTCTTTGGGTAGCCGTCGATGGTTGCGATAGTACAAAGTCACACATCATCATGACTGAGGGTCTGAATGTGTTTGCCTTGGTCAGACTGTTGATCAAGCTAGATAATATATTCTCTCCTAGGAACAGTAACTAAGGTCTGCTCAGCATAGTTGCAGTATAAACCACAGGTGGGCTGTCTGGGTGTTGAACAAACACAAATGTACCCGAGCAAGTGTCTGTAACAGGGAGTGGCTAGCCACCTTAGACTGGCATCCTCAGATATGAGTGGCCAGCAATTTCTATCTTTTTAGGATTGTACAATTGGTTGATAATTGGAAATTGCTAATATCAGCATTTGCTAAGTAATTGGTCATCAATTTTTTTGCCAACTAATCAGATTTCACGGTCCTGTTTTTTTTATATTAAAAATATCATCCTTAAAAAGAAAAAAAAAAAAATCAGAATTTACTTAGGCATAGAATGAATATTCAGGTAGTTTTTCATTATTTTTTTTTTTTAAATCTTAGAAAATAATTATCAATTACTGACATATTAATTGGTGCAACTGTACGTCAAATATTATTTAAGAAACAAGAGCAGATCTGATAAATTTTTACAAAAGTAAAAAGTACAAATTTTAAAACCAACTAATGAAAAATTCAGCAAATTTTAACTAGTAAAATATTCTTGAACTGTTTTGAAATCAAATGCTGAGTTAGCCTCATTAAGCCATACTTAAACACATTATCAAAGTCTGTAAACTAATTTTATAAGTCATTGATAACTTGACTACCAAATACGGTTTCTGATCAGAATATATATATATATATATATATATATATGTGTGTGTATATGTTAGTGGGCTAAATGAGAGAGATGGTAGTAAGTGTTTCTGGCACAAGAACTCAATATTTCAGTCAAGGCCAGGATACTGAATACTGATTTCAAAGAAAACAAGTTTTCTTCCAGAAATTGGTGCTTAAACCTGCATTAGTCACCTCGGATTTCTGAATATGTAGTCTCCTGGCAACTGCCTCCCATTACAACCAAGCTACAAATGCACCACACTGCATGCTACACTGTCAGGAAAGTAGTGGGAGGGGGCAAAGGAAACAAGTTGATAACTAGGAATTACAAGTACTTTAAAAATTTAGGGGTAAAAAAAGCATCCTATGTGACTAATGCAGGGTTATAGATTTTACTTCTATTCAATCAGTACATACATGTGCTTGTAAAATAACTATATTTTTTTTTTTTTTTTACAGATGTTCAAAGAAGTGCATGTGCCTGTCTACACAAACACGTATATGCATGCATGCATCAGTACACAGAGAGAGAGAGACCCCAATAAACATTTTGTTTTATACTTATAAGTAATACTTATATAGAGGGTGGAGTGGGATGGGTAATTTAGTTGAATCAAAAAATGTATTTGGTTAATCAATAAAATTTCACATAAAAATTCTAGAAAGCAATGTGACACGCATACACACACATCTAGACATATGCACACACACAAACAATTGTAACACCATGCAACGTATTTTTTAATTTAAGATTAGTGAATGTGAAAACAAAAAAATAACTACAGATATATTGAATTAAAAGTGATTTCATACAGGTGCAAAAAACTCACATTTTTTAAAAATATATACATGTATGTGTAATAGTAGGTGTTATGACAGTAGTAAAATTGGTAGTATAACATCCAGAACACAAAACCAAAAGGTGTGAATGGTTTTTTTTTGTTTTTTTTTTGTGAAGGTAGAATAGCAAATAACAAGGGGGGGGGGGATGGATGGTGGGGTCACTGGAAACACCAAAAATGGGGTGAAGCAGAGCCATGCTGTAGACAAGTGTTTTGGCTTCCCAAGCAGAACACCAAACTGTCATCATGGGAAAAAAAATGGAAACAATTATCTATAAATCCTGGGAGAAAAGAGAAAGAGACAGGTTCCTACCTTGAATTGATTTCAAGTTATGCTGTCCTGTAAATAAAGCAAAAATTTAAGAAATAATACAAGATAACCCCAAAAGTTTGGAGTTTGCTGGTTCTAATGAACAGAAGAAGAGAAGGTACTTTTCCTCTTTCTAAAGATGGTCACCTGGCTGTCATCTGGTGAGGCTGACTCAAAGTTTCACACCATTTCCTTGCCTGTCTCTATGGAACTTATAGCCATGCATATCTATACAATGATACAGAGCTTGTATGTCATCTGAAATCTGGGGTACAGTATTGGCACTAAATCATTAAGACTTGTATCCTCATTTTTGTTATTTTAAACATTATGTTTTAGCTGATGCAGTCTCCAACCTTTCACAAATGAAAGGTTGCAGCCAATAATTTTTCAAAAAGTAGATTCTTTTGTTGTTTGGATGAATAAAGTATGAAAATAAAATATGAAGATTTCCATACAGTGAGGAAGGCCATAGAGTGAGACAGCCAAAACAGTGATTGAAAGACAAAATATGAGAATACTAATCCAAATGATTCATTAAAAGAGGAGGAAGGGTGGCTTGGAAAACTTAACCCTCACATGGCATATTGAGAGCAAGAGAAATAGGGGAAGGCAATGAGCCACTACTTACCTGATGAGCTTGTGTGAATGGATGGTGGAAGTGAGAAAGGGTTGGGGGGGTTCCTTAGCAAACAAGACAATAACTGCTAAGAACCACATGAGATAGGAAGATGTGGAGAGCCATGAGCAGTGTTCTTAAGGGACTTAACACATAGAAAAAGTGAGTTCAGTAGAAATGTTTCCAAAGAAGAAAGCAGAGATATTAAAATGAATAAATAAAGAGATACAAGCATTTTGAGAGAAAAGGGTGTTGGTTGGTTGTTTTATGGCATATCAAAACCACAGTGGGTCATTTAATGCCAACAAAATTTTTGAAAGAGATTCCTAGCGATAGTTTGGTAAAAAAGGTGTGTATGTATACATATATATTTGAACCATTTTTCAATTACTCATATTTTTTAAGAGGATAAATGAAAAATTCCATGCTGTAAGTTCACATTTTAGCAAAACTGAACTGTACTTTCATCTATATTGTATTATCTCATAACATGTACTTTAAGTATTGCAGATAATAATTTTTCCTTCAAAAATTATTGCTGGTAATAATTTTTTTTATTTTTTTATTACAAAGTATTTCTGGTATTAAAACCTATTTTTACACAAGTTTGGGTATTAACTATTTCCCCATAGCTGGGACCCTAACAGGTGTTACCACCCTGGGTCAAGGTGGACCTGGGAACACCAGCAATTAAGAGGTGATTCCATGCTCCTCAAAACCTCCTTATCAGAGGCCTTGCTGTTGGACATAGTTTATCGTCTTACCCAGGACAAGAGAAAGGTGTCTTTATTATAAGCACGAGTTGTTAAATATTTAATAAGCTTAGACTGACAAGGACATAAGTGTAGAGGCACCTACTGAACACTAAACCTATTACGGTAGTAATGGTCTGTGAGATGAGCTTGCTAACAACATTTACTCTAGTATTTACTAAGTTTAGTTTAGTCTGGCACAAGGCCAAATGAGCGGAGTTGACAGGTATGTCACATAATCTACCAAGTAAGGAAAGACAGCCTGCTGAGGAAATCAACATGAACATTCTTGACTTTTGCTTGGGCTTGAACGTTTATCTTTAGGGCTAGTGTGAAAACATAACATTCTCAGTCAGGAGGTAGGCCTCAAATGTTCAACTGATACTGAACATGACAAAAAGGTTTCACAAAAACACAAGACCAACAATAAAGAAACGTTTGTCTTTAAGATTAAATACACTGAGATTTTGTATTGTATTCCAGTAGAGAATGAAGAAAATGAGTCATCACTAAAATTTGAGTAGAAAGCATTTTGGGCCCCCATCTGAATGCACACACAATACACAATGACAAACATTACTCCATTTCTCTTTTTCCTTTTTTCTTTAAAATCTAAATTAGGAAATCATAGATTTTACTGCAAATAACATTGTCTTTGTTGGTTATTATAAACCTCAAAAGAAGAGAATGTGTTTTTTGCATTACGTTTGCTGGTTTAATGAAATTTGAACTTGTGATATAGATGCAAAAGCCTACAATAATCAACATTTTTAATTTGCTAACGACAACCACACCAATTCTGTAGACAATAAGTTCATTTTTAGCACAGTTGATTCCCCATCAGTCCCATGACTGGGTGTGGTCGTAACGTCAGTGCTGTGCAGCTGAGCACCACCATACGTCTTGAGTCTATACGAAGGATCTTCTAGTCCACTCACTGATATTGTTAGCCCATTTTTTTCTGTCTGCTTCTATTTCCGATGGTAGTGGAAAGAGTGTCACCTCTTGTGAAGTGTCTACACCATTTCAACTTCTTTTTGATGGTGGGTAGGTCATCTTCCAACATGACAGTTTCTTGACTATACACTTAATTTACATTTCTTTATTCCAACAATGGCAATCATAGAATATGTTTCTGGAATCGTCAGAATGTATAGAGATTTTTTTTTTTTTTTTTAGTTCTTTACTGTTGCTGTTCACATATAGTTAGAAAGTATTTTTTTCTTTTATTTGGCACAACTTATAAATTTAAGAACTGTTTTACAAACACAATGTTTTTGCATATACTTTTATAATTATAATAAATGATTACAAATATCAACTAATTCCATTGTTGTATTTAAGATATAGAAAGTTAGACTAAGGAATAAACGGCAGTTAATTTTCCTTTGGAGTGTGTTTAATATACTATAGTATAAACAGCACATTATATACAAGCTGTCTAGATACTCACTGAAGAATGTAGGACTATTAAGACTATTATCATGCTTGGTGTGTGCTTACTAGTCAACAGAAAAGTGGGGACCAAAGTGGAAGAATTCAGTTCTTTTACTGTTTTTTTTTTGTGTTTTTTGCTAAATTCTTTTAAAAATAAACAAATCTTGCTTTATTTCTTTTCAAATGCAAGTTTAAGATACACACATTATGCAAACATGAATGACATGGAGAAACAGTGTATAACAAGAAAAAATGAAATTAAAGAAATGAATGAGATGGGGGGGGGGTCATCTGCTGAAGTTAGAAGAGAAAACAGAAGGAAAGTCAAAGAGTTAAAAAGAAGGGAAAAAAAGACAAGGGTTTTACTATTGAAAAACACACAAGTCATAATGAACAGCTGGCCAAGGAAGGAGAAACTGAAGTTTGTTGAAGTGTATATAGCACACTATGAGTTTTCATGTGCACACACCTGTTTACACATTAGACAGCAGCCGATCTAATTATGAAAGTGTAATAGAACAAGCCTAGCTGTTGAAACAGTAATCATAGGCATCAAATCCTCAAGCAGAAAGAATAGTTACTTCACACAGAGATTGATTTCACTGCCCTTAGGTCGACAGCAAGCAATTATTAAATACTCCATAGCTGTGCTTCCACTAGAGAAATTTATAGATAAGGGAAAGTTTTCTTTTCTATAGATATGAATATATATCCCACAATCCTCCAAAGTCACATGACACTTGTAATAATGAAAATGCCAAATGTTATGAAAGGTTAAAAATATATATTGGATGCCTAATAGCAATGTAAAATCAAGAGAGAAATTTTTTTAAATTGTTATGGCTTTCAGGATTCAGTTTAGTGAAATAATTTCTTTCTGTATGAAATGTTTGTTTTTTGTTTTTTTTCTTCCCCCCCAAATCTGGCCTTCATTATTTCTGGAAATTTAGAATTTTTGAGAAAAATACAAGTTTTAAAGTAAGATTAAGTCAAGTGACCAAAGTGGGGTTTAAGTTCAAATCTCTATCAGTGTGTGTGTGTGTGTGTGTATATATATATATATATATATATATATATATATATATATATAAAACTTGGCCTGACTGTATCCATTTTTATAAAATGTGGATATTCAATTTACAGTGTAAATGGGATACTAAACTGGACAATGATTTTGTATCTGTTTGTGCAAATGAACATATAATTTTAAAACATGGAAGGTGAAAAACTTCCATTTTGTTTTGTATTTTTTGCACAGCTGGTAACACCGGATTAGGGTTTAAGCACCCCCTCCACTGTCACAAATTGAATTTCTAGTTGCGGAGAATGAGAAAATCTAAATTTTTGGTCCCTTTTAGACTCCTGTATTCTCAAAATTATGGATGTTATAGACTAAGAAAAAACATGCTACTTACATTTTAAAGAAAAAAAACAAACAAAAAAAAAACATTTGTAAATTGAACCCTTGACAACAAAAAATAAACTTAAGAATTTCTGAAAGAAAAGAATGTCATTCATTCAAAGCAGATTAAAAAAAAAAATTATATATTATATATATATATATATTTTTGTAACACAATAAATCGCATTAAGTTTCTTTATCTGAAATACTATTCCTCATCAGTGAGTTTCTCTCATTTGACCCCCCCTCCTTTTCTTGCAGGTCTTTTCAAAGAAAATCATTCAAAGTTTTAATGTTAGAAAAGAGAGAAAGATAGAAACCTTGGTACGTGTTTTCTATTCCTTACAGTGCCTATTATAGATTAAAAGATGTAAATATAAATTTGGGCAATGTCAACCAAATGTGGTAGGTCCTTTTTACAGCCACAGTTGGTCAAAGCAGGCATGGTTGAGAAATATTAAACAAGTCAAATTTGACTTGTACTGATAAGTAAGATTCTGGTTAGAAATAACCTGACTCACAGTAAAAATAGACAAAAGTTTGACAAATCTCCATTGTACACTTCTTAAACAATTGTTTTTGCTGCCTATTCTGACACCAGACAATTGCAGAATATTAAATGCCATTCCTCTGTGCATTGAAAAGAATTAATATTTAAACAGAAAACCACTAGCAATTTAAAAAAAAAAGAATAAAAACTATTTACATCGTTTGGATTGTTGTCGTCATTTTTATTGCCACATATATGAGGTTTCAGCCATTGTATGCTCTGGCTTTCTTCAGGGGATACATGTTAGAATTTCAAACCAAACCCTTTTAGTCTCCAGGGGTAGATTGTTCTAATTCCATGTGCCATGCCTTTTTTATAGATTGCAGTTTCAGTTAATTCTCTTTCATAATTCAACTCTCCAAGTTTTTGTTACTTCTGCCGTGGTCAGCTATTGAAATCATAACTCACAAGAAAGAGATAAAAAAAAAAAAAGGCATGACATGTGGAATTAGTGATTGACTTTCATATTTCCATGTTTATTCAGGTAATTATTTCATAGGTTTTAACAAAAATCAACAATGGTCTCTTCATCCAATATTGATTACCTGTGTGTTTATCATAGCTAAGATTCTTCCAGATAGCAAATAATAAATATACCTAATCAAAAGGTACTTTCTCACAAGGTCTGTACAGTTTTAAAAAGTAAAAAAAACCTTTATTGATATACTATTAATACTCTTATGCAAAATAAATTTTTACATTAACACCAGCCTAAGGCTAGTGCAGTGGAGTCTTGTAAGAGATGGTTTAGCAATTGTAAAATTCATATAGTGAATTTTGTCAGGAGCACTGTCATCCTGATACAAATATTTTACTAGTATAAGACTTGATCAAATCAATGTTTAATAGATGAAAGTGATTTACAGTGTACTTTTTCTTTTAGTCTCGGAGATTCTCTTGACCAACAGTAAAAGTAATGAATTTGTAAATACTTCAGACTGTGGCCTGAACAATTACGCTTTTAAAAAATATAACTTTCATTTATATAGGCCATTATTTATGGCTCGGCTGAACAGGTAACTAAAATTCAGAATTGATTGAAAATAGATGATATCAAGATGAGCAAATGTAAACAAAAATAAAAATGGGAAATACAAAAAAAAAATAATGAAAAAACAAAAGACTAGGTTAGTCTTGCAATGCTTAAAAGTTGATTTTTCACTTGGGGGCTTCAAATATTTGACTATGTCCAAGTTGCCTGCAGTCAACAAGCATCTATAAAATTGAAAGCAAGTTAAACACCTGTCTGAGAGTTTGGTGTTCAAGCCAAGCTAAAAGTATTAAAATGCTCATTTTAAGGCAGAGAGGTTCTCCCCACTTAAGATTAGTGTATGACAAAGTGCTGGGTTTCATTTTAAATTGTACTGTACAAAGATTGGTAAATAGCTCATATGTAGAGCGTAGTCTTTACCCCAAGAATGCGATGAGCAAGACTCTGACCAAGTACTGGAGTACCTAACATTTGAATGAGAGCTAGAGTAATAAAATAATTCAATAAAAACATAAAAAATACATAGATGTCTTTTTCCAGAGCTGCAGGGGATCTTGTTCCATATTTATGTAGAATATCAACTACTTTATAATAAAATCCTAAAAACTTCAAATATCTTGAAATTCCAACACCACTTAGCCAAAAGTTTACTTCCATCTGTTCTACAATACTTACTAGAATTCTTTAAATCTGTCATTTCTAGAAAATCTAGCATATACAAAATTAAAGCTTTGTAAACTATGGGCTATTTTTATTTTTTAAAAATCAAAAAAACTCATTTGCATTGTATCATTTCCCCATTTTTAGCTTTTTTTATTTAGCTTTTTTTCTTGTCAGGCCAGTAATTATTGTGACTTTTTTTTTTTTCTTTTAAAGACTGCTGACAAAATTTCCAAGTAAGGAGTTTGTGTATACAGGCACAAATTTAGGAGATTCAATAAAACAGGAGATTTAAAAAAAAAAAAAAAAAAAAAAAAAAAAAAATTGCATTAAAACAAAACCAAAATTAAGAAATCAAAAAACAAAAAGAGAAAAAAGAAAAAAATCTTGGAGATAAAAGGATCTTTTTTTTTTTTCTTCTCTCTTCAGTTCTTACAGAATGAATGGAATGAAACAATATAAAGTGAGCAAATGAGTTCTGTATGCAAAAGTAAAAGACGTGGCCGAGGAATTTGCCTGCATACATAATTAGTGACTCACTTTCCTTATGGAGTAAGTAAGAGGATAGTTGTGCTTGAAGACCTACTTGCATTACCGCTTCCAAAATTAGGAAGTTGACATAAAGAATTTAGATCACATTTCCAATGAAGTCAGCTTAACTTAGCAGTTTCAACACCTAGACATAACAGTTGACAAGTTGCAGACAATCTGGACTAATTTATTTATATATTAATTGGTAAGAGACAAAGAAAAAGACAATGACAAAGTGGATTATATCAGATCATAGATGAATCCTATTTCGGTAATAGCCCCAAAAGTTACCTTTAAGAGGTTAAGTAACCGTTGCTAGATTAGAAACTTTTATATATATATATATATATATATATATATATATATATATATATATATATATATATATACACACACAAGATAAATTTATTATTCATAGCTAGCTAGCAAGCTCTCTAGAGTTGAAAAAACTCAACTCTTTGCAAATTTTGCAGATTCCTTTTCTGCTTACTTGCAGTTGGTGTTTTTATTTGCATACTTATATGCGTGCTGTCAAAATAGGAGAGAGTGACATATTTTCCAAACTAAGAAATTTTTTTTTTCTTCCTTTTAGTTTAAATTTATCAGGAGTCAAGAAAAATGGTGGCAGTTGTTGCAAAGCATGAAATTTGTGCAAAGTCGCATTTGAAGTGTGTGAACAGCAAAACAAGTTCAAACTTCATAAATAAAAAAGAACTTCACTTAAATATATTAGATGTTTATCGTGGGTATAATTTATTAATCTATGTTAAAAACTTACATCCACTCAAATCATTACATATGTAAAGACATCATAAATACTGCAAAGTATTAAAAGCATATAGACAAGAACATAGTGAAAAGTTCTGTCCAACCCAAAAAAAGACTCACAAAAAAACTCAAAAAAAAAAAAAAAGAGATAAAATAAGAAAATAGACTCAATGAAAGCCAAACACGGTGTCATTGTGAACACTATGAAACTTTCCTTAGCTGCATAGTATGTACTGTGACAGGGCTACATATGAATACCAAATTGTCCTAGACTGGCTGCCAACCAGGGCTAAATAGCCCCATGCTCTATTTAATCTATAACTGGAGAGATGGATCTATACCTTATGCAAGGGTATACACACATAACTGAATATAATGAATTCAGCTGGAATTCAAACTCGGCTCTCCAATTTGGAACTGCTATCTATTACACTGTCTACACATTCAAAGTCCTCAAAAAGATACACAACACAGATGTTTGTCATTTTCAGACATTAGGAAAGACCAGGCAAAAGACTTTTCAATACCACACTTTTTGGAAAGAATTACAAATTATTTTACTACAGAAATTAAATGGTAAATGTTGTATTATAGAAATAAGTAAATGCCAAAACTTTGATAATGTATTTTGCACATAAACAGATATACAAAATTAAGCAAATAATGTCTTGTGCTCTAGAAAAACTTATGCAAAATATTCGGAATAAAGCCAAGGGCACATTCTGGCTTTCCTTACAAAGGTATTTATAAAAAGGCCATGAGTACTGGCTTTTGAGTAAGATGAAGACGATCATTTTTGAGAGAGAAACATTAATAGAAAAATAAAATAAATAAATACCTAATATTATTAGTGTTTCACTATTTGTAGAGTTTGGTTATCCAACTCATCTTTGCAATTTCTAACTACAATTTCTTTTAGTAAATTTCACTTGTATGTTTTACATTCAAAGTGAAAAAGAAAAATTCTCAACAAACATGAATTAATGCCAGTCTCATTTATAGAATAAGGTTTTTACATTTATATAAAAGTTGGAAATATTTAACTACCTGCAAGATATTTGAGACAATTGATTTCATACCATAACTCATTACAAAAGGAATGCATATTTAAAATGTTTATCAATGAAGGTTCATCAAAATACCAATGGGTCATCAAACATTATTTCTTTTTGTGACATTAACAGTTTTTTTGCCAAGTTTACACAAGTGTAAGATTACAGAAAAGGATTTAATTAGTTTAAGTCTTATCAGACTCGGTCCAAAATAATTTTATCTGAGGGAAGCGAGTCAGATGGCTTTGTTTGGAACATCTTTTAAAGTAAAGAAGTGTTATGACACGGATATCAACTATTCTGACTGTCAGGCTTCTCTTTCATCTTAATTTCAGTTGCTTTTTATCACAACTATGCAGCCCAATACAAAATTTCTTGTGCATAACGAGTTCTACAGAGTTAAAATAACTGCAAAGGAAAACTATTTGGCAAAGAAGAATGTTTTTCAAAGTGAAAAAAAAAGAAGTAGTTTAAATTGTCAATGTATATTCTATTAAAAATATACAAACAAAAGTACTAATGTTACATTTGATAAACAATCAAAAAACAATTTCACTCTAAACAAATCCATCTTTAAAAAAAATAAACAAAACACTGTGCGAGAGAAATGTGAGGTGAAATTAGAAAAAGGAAATACAGAGGTTGGAAGTTTAAGAAAAGAAAATATTAGTAAAAAAAAAGTGAAATATTGTATGTACCGAGTGCACGAGAGATTGGGGGGGGGGTGAGAGAGAGAGAGAGAGAGATTGAAAATTTTCAACACCACTTATTCAGTTCTACCAGAAACTAGACCTATAATTTTTTTTGATAAATTACAGCTTTTGTGTCAAACTTGATAAAATCAAATGCTATTTCATTTTTAAAAAGACTTAAAAAAAATAAATAAAAAGTGACTTAAAAAGACAACCCTGAAATCTAAGCTGAAAAAGTTCAACTATAATCTATACTATTTCAATAGTTGTTTTTGCTAATTTGTTTCAATAGATATTTGATCATTCAAACCAAATTAAGACATTTGCTGAATGAAGATTTTATAAGCATAAGAATGTAAAAGCAAGGATGTGAGAAGTCTTGATAAAAATGTCACCTTAGACTTCTATAACCTTTTACTTGTGACTAATTTCTATTCATCTTTGACTAACCATGTTTATTTTAGTTCTCAAGAGAGAAGCAAAAAAAAAAAAAAGATTAAATTAACTTATGCCTTGCCACTCAACAAAATAAAATGTTTTAATTTCAAAGCCAAAATAGTAACAAATATAAAAGGTCTAGCTAATCTTATTTCTCTTAAACCAAGTACAACAGTACATTCATCATGTCGACAGAATTGTGTTCATATTGGAAAAAAAAACCACCAGGTAACAACTAAATTACAATCATCCTAAGTAGGTGGAATTTGAATTCAATTTCACAGACTATAGAAGTAATTCTCCTATATCAATGACATTAGAAATTCAAACCCCAAAAGAGAAAATTTTACAAATTCACATACTAAATGGAAGAACTTTATTGACCTCACGGTAAGAGTGAAATAATCCTACTTTAAGTGTTCAGTAAAAATATGACAAAAATGACCGATTTTATGTATTATGGTTTCTATAATCAAGAAAGTTATCAATAACATTTCTTTTTCAAATTTAAATGACATTTTCACATCTGTGTGTGCATGTATATGCTACAGTAGTGAGTGAAGACAGGGTATAGAGGGCTAGAGAGGAAAAGAAAAAAAAAAAAAAGAAAGAAGAAAAGTATAAAAGATATTAAGAAACAAGTTTGAAATAAAGTATAAGAGGAATACATCCCAGGGTAAATAAGATGTTTTTTAATCCAAGACCCTGACATATCACCTGCATCTAACTCAAACATAGCCACATTTTTGCCAGATGACACAGCAACCAAAGAGGGGAATAAGTGAGGGAAAAAAAAAAAAAAAAAAAAAAATCCTGCTGTCAGATTTAAGGTTGAACATCGCATACATAACATGTCTGTTGGGTTTTAGAAATCTACACAGTTGTTGCAGGAGGGGGGGGGGTACTTGTAGAAATGATTCTTTGCTAGAACCCAACTCTTGAAATTCACTCTTTAAGTGGAATCACCTTATTCTCGCCTTCACTGAATAATTTGTTCTATTTACATTCCATAGGCATGTGCACTTCAAACCCAGAGGAAAAAACAATGCATTTTGCAGCCACGGGGTGACCTCTTGTTAGAGTCACCACCCTGTATTACAAAATGTCAGTACATGACATTTTGTATTGAATACCTCGTCACAATACATATACATACACACACTACTAATGTATTGTTAGTTCAAGACATTAACATAAAGAACATACTAGAATTCTGAACACGTTATAATGGTTTGAATTTTACAAAGAGGTGAGAGTCAGGGTGGCAGAGTATAGGTAATATAAGAATGTAGGTAAAGCCAAATAACCGAATATCAGAGGGTATCTTATGCAATGAATGAATTATAATTATTGTTGACATGAAGATATTAGGGCAAGAATACCCACATCTATATGTATATCTTTGAGATATATATATATATATATATATATATATATATATATATATATATATATTGAAAGATTATTAAAAAGTTCCAAGGATACAAAAGTAGAATCTGAATGGTACCAGCATTCTGCTATTGTGAGAGAGAGCCAATAAAATCTGGTGATATCATGGGCTATTGCTTGTGAGGGGGGAGGGGTCATACTATATTCGCGGTGCTTATGTTTAAGCCTCAAAACAAAAGGCGATGTTGCAGTAAGCATCTTGTGAAAGCTTTGGTAGAGACACTGCTACACTTTTCGAAACAGTAAATGAGCAAACTTACTAGAAATACCAATATATTTTATATTTAGATTCAGACACTAATTAGCAAATACGAATTTAATTATACTAGATTGCAATTTGATGACTCAATCAAATCCAAGTTGTAAAATTGCTGAGCACAAGAATAAAATAAAAATCATATTCAACAATTATTGCCAATATTCAATTTCTCAAAATCTTCAAATAGCAAGAGAAAAGTTGTTTTTTTTTTTTTAAGGAGTTTTAGCTTCAAACTTGTATTTACCCCAAATTTTGAAATCTGTTAGTTTTTTTGTTTTTTTTTCTTCTTTTCCATAAATATTTTTAAGATCTTTAAATATGAAATCTACAATTGATTACTTTGGGCTTAGTTAACTAATGACAGACTTGAAATAACAAGATTATATTTTGTTAAAATTCAAATATTTCCGCAGTTACAGTTTTCACTGCAGAATTAACATTAATAATTCTGCTTGCACCTTAGCATGTACTTCATACCCTGCCAATATCTCAAATAAATAATAGACCATTTCATTTGCAGGAAATCCCTATTTCTTTAATCAAAATGAAATGGTCTATTATTTATTTGAGGTATTGGCAGGGTGTGAAGAGACACTGTTTGGTTTCAGTGAGAAATAAAAAGAAAGGTGATAATTCTCCCATCTGTTTTAAATCTTTTCATTTGTACCCACTTCCTTTTTTTAAATAAAGGCTTCCATTTATATTTGGAATGAGTTGTTAAGCTCAAATATTTAAGGATGCAATATTAGGGGAATTTCCAAGGGTATTTTGTAGTTGTGGAACTCTCCAAAGATGAAAATAGAAAAACCATGAAATTTGCATGAGTAATATAACTTTGCTGATTTATAAAGGTGTTTTCTTTCCTTCAATCTGGTTTGTATTTGATAGGCAAAAATGTAACAGATTACACTGATGTCTGAAAAGTTAATGATAAATCCTAAGATCATTTTTGCATGTGTGTACATGTTAAGAGATGTGTGCAATTAGTAATGCTATTGTCTAAATTGTAACATGATGGTTGGAGGGAGGGAAGAGAAAATAAAACAAATTCAAACTATTGGTTGTAATGCAATATTCCATTAGATAAAATGGTGACACATTAAAAACTATTTAAAACATTCCTCAAAGCCTAATCTCAAATTTTTTCTCATTATGTCACCAGTATTATCAATGTTAAATCAGCTTTTTTTTTCTTTCTTTTTTTTTTTTTCAACAAAGTATGCAACCTTTTGCAAAAAGTTGTGTTTATTTTGGTTTTATATAATATATTTGGTGGATTACCTGAACCTGTTTGTTTTCTCACATAAAAACCAACTACTATACAATTAGAACAAAAATGAACTTCCATGTGTGACTGTGTTAGTTCTCGATCTTGAACTTTGAAAAAGTTTAAATTAGTGTTTTATAATTTTTATTTATAGGATAATGAAGCAAGATATTATTTTGTTTGGAAAAAAACATCTTACATTAAATTCAGAATCTTAAGTTTTTATTCTCTTGTCAGGCAAACATCTCCAATTTTTTTTTTTTTTTGTTAATTGGTAAACACTGTGCTTAGTCCCTTTTTTTAAACCAACAACTTTTATAAATATTTCTCTCTGTTTACAGTTGTATATAAACAGGTGCAGCAACAAAGGCACTGATTGTGGCAAAGAATCAGTCTTCAAATTACAAACTGAAGAATTTGGTAAATCATATTCTACAAGAATGTCTTGTTTGTTGGCAGCAGTGGTAGAAGCAGAAACTATATTTGTATTTATTTCATTTGGAAAGACATCAGTAGCAGCAAATGTTGAGCAAATTTCTTTGACTAACCAACAGCATCAACACTATACACACACACACACTAGCATTTAAGACTTAAATAAATATAAATTTAAAGCTAAACAAAGTCTTACGATTTGTAATTAAATATGGGCACAGTCTTCTTTAATGCAAGTACAAGCTCATAACGTAACAATCAAAATTACATATTAATTACTCATAATGTAACGATCAATATTAAACCAGACATCACAATATTAAACTTAATATAAAGTAACAATTCCATAAACGTTAAAAAGGTATACAAATGTATTGTAATTGTTTTAAGAAGATAGATATCATAATGACAAGTCATTTTACCAGATTATAAATCTAATGTTACATAATTCTACTTGATTTAACTCCACAACACTGGCTACTCATTGAGAAAAATAGGACTTAAAGAAAACGTCCCCTACTTTTGGAGAATAAGATAGAAAAAAAAAAATGATTGAGTATTTTAAATAGAATTAATTTGAAAGTTTTACTTATATCAGGTTAATAAAGATAAGTCAATTAAACCAAACTTTGTTAAAATACGAAAGAAAAACACCTTTGCCAAAACTTACAAATTAAAATAATACAAGCTTTTATAATAAAGAAATAAAATGCAAGGATCTAAGATACTTTTTTGATAAAAGGTTAAGTGCAACACAAAATCAATTCATCTGTTATTTATTTCAACAAAAATTAAGGTATTGATCAGAAGCCAACCAACCAGTCCAAAATTATAAAACATTCTATTTTGGATTTCAATAGATTTCATTGATGCACTAAACAGGCTGACACAGTAAAAGATGAACTATAGTGTAATTGAAAAATGAAAAAAGAAAAAGAAAAAAAAGAAAAAGAAATTGTTAGTTGACAAAAGTTTTATATCCAGACTATCAGTATCTATGTCTAGTTTTATCTATCTGATAATGAGCCTCATCTTTTATAGAAGAAAAGAAATGATGAAACAATGTTGATATTATATACATTTTTTTTTTTTTAGCTTTTATTTCTAAACTAATAGAGTCAGTTTTAAAAAAAAATAGTGCATTTGAAACAAAATGTGTCTGTAAACAGAAAATGTTATAAAGACTTAATTACTTTTGTCTTTTTCATGGAATTAATTAAACATAACATGTTAATAATATGAGTAATTGTTTAATATATATTGAAATAAATAAATGAATAATATAAAAGATTTTTAAATAAGTCCTAAAGCAGAAGGGATAAAAAAAAAAAAAAGTCAATGAATTCATTATTCATGAGACAAAATCTATAAATGCTTTTTGTACAAAGTGAAAAATCATTATAAATGGCAAAAGTCTAATAACCTTATCAGCATCAGTATTATTAAAGTCTGCTCTTTCCTTTTCTCATAATAATAATAAATTCAACAAGATGAAGTGAATGCCCGAAACAAGAATATGATTTGAGGAAATCCTTATTAGCAGAAAGAGAACATAAAGTGTCAATGAAACAAAGATGAAGTTTTAAAAAAAAGGAAAAAACTAAAAGAATGAAAATTTAAAAAATAAAATAGAAAAGAATAACTGAGTGAATAAAATGGAAGGACAAAAAAAAAAAAAAAAAAAAAAATCTTTCCCCCCACGGAGGAAGTGTTATGAGGCAACAATAGAAACTCTTAAGTGCATTGTTCTGTGAGGAAATGAACTGAGTTGGACCTGTAGGAGAAAGTTGTCTCTTATGGCAGCCAACGGACTATGACAACAGGGGAGAAGTGTGTTGGGGGAGGGGGGAAAGGAGGAGGAGGAGAATCTGTGGCAGTAGTGGGAGTAATGTTGTCTTCCCTTGCATGCTGGAGACAGCAATCAAGGGATAAATCATCCCCCCCTCCTCCTCCTCCCCTCTCCCCCCCCTGCCTTGCCAATGCCTCATCTACTACAGACACCTTTCCTCCGCTCTTCTTTATTCGGCATCATCCACCGTCCGCCACTTTGCTTGAAGGCTGCAACAGCAGAATCAATAGGGAAGTGAAGGTCCTGATCTCGATCTCGGCAAGAAATGTTCAGGAGGAGATTTCTCCATTTGTAAGCCTTCAAACTGCTGTACAGAATACAGAGCTGTTGCCATCACTTCCCCCCCTACAACCGATATCTTCATGCATGTCCCTGCCAACTCCGACAAAGCACTCAGTGTGCAACCTTCCCTGGATAAACTTGCTCCCTTAGAGAAATTTAATTGTACAGAGGAAGTGAAACCAGGTCGACACAAGAATCACAAGATGGCAAACAAAACTCCATGCAAGGTCACAAGGTCAGGGTTTGTGCTTGTTAACATTGGGCCCTCCTTGTAGCTGATTACAAATAAGGCCTTTGGTCTTTTTCTGCCTTTTTTTTTTTTTTTATAATCCCTACTTTCCTTCCCGAGACAAATTACCTAGACAAGCATTCATCAGTTGACCAATACTTTCAATATTATCAAGATAACTTTTAGCCTTTTTGTGCAGTAATTTGTTGTTGGGCATAGAAAATCATTTCAATGCACTTGGAAGAGTTAAATTGGAAAGGCAAATATAAATCTTTAAAAAAAAAAAAAATTCTCAAATTCTACAGGATTATTGCATAGCAGTTAAATTACACAAATAGACCCTGCCATCTGTTCAAGTGGTGTTTTCTTATTAAAAATGAATACCAAATTCTTCAATCTAATTTTTAAATACCTGATGTTTAAACCATGTGGAACATGTGCAAATCTTCTGTGAAATGTGACAGACAATGTTGTAAGCTGAGGAATGATTAAGAAACAAGATGTTTTTTGACAAAAAAAAAAAAAAAAAAAAAATTACATCTCTCTAAGATTAACAAACTTCAGTCTAAGAAAATGGGCTGTTTTGTTGATAAGAAACATCTAATTCTAAAAAGGGGCAAATTAAATAATCGATAATTTTATTTACTTTAAACAAACTGGAATTCAACAAATCTAAGAAATATGGTAAACTAACTTATTTTACTAATGACAACATTGACTAAAGAGAGGATTTTTTACTTTATACCAATTTCTATTTGGTTGTTTTTGTTTTGTTTTCTTTAAAGATAGAATTATTTGAAAATGAATTTTGTCTACTTAAAAAATATATATAGACAAGTTTTAATAAAAACCTTTTTTTTTTTTTAAATGATCACTCCACTTGGGTAAATCTCATCTCCTCCCAAATAACCAACAAAGGCTTCAAATCAAATTTAAAAAAAAAAAAAAAAAAAATTAATATTTTTAAAAATGTTAATTTTCCCACAGTTGGAGCTTGTAATGTCATCTAAAAATGAAATCAATTTTATGCTAATGATTAGATCATAATTAAAGAGTTCTAGCGTCCTGAAAGAATTTCTGATTATTTGAATAGTTAAACCAAACACAGAATGGCATTGCAGGAATACAAGTCAAATGAGATTAATTGCAAGTTAGGGGGGAAAAAAATATCTTAATTCAAATTGTCTCTTTCAATGTTATTATTCAAAGTCGCACTTGCTCGTCGCATCCTGGCCTTTTGCTTTTTTTAAACAGTGATATGAATTAAACATGTTATCTGGAACTGTACTCGCAAGCCCTTTGTACTTTAATTTAGATTTGTTATGGCAATAAGAATAATAAAATGAACATTGTAAGCCTTGACCACTGTGACAAATGACAATGGTTATAACAGCTAGCTTGCTGTCCGTTCAACCACTGGATGAGATCCAATAAAAGACAAATGATACCATTAGAATGAAAATAACTAGAGAGAATTAACTAATATCCTCTAACATGGACAGTGGAATGAGAACAGTCTATGTCTGTGGATTGTATGAAGGGCTAGGTTTGAAATTCCCAGGTTACCAACTATGAAGAAGACCAGAGGACAGAATATCCAAAACTTAAAGATGAAGACAATTTTTGAGAAAATTATTCTATAATAAGCAAACAACCAGATCTTTTAATTAGTAAAGCAACCCCCACTTTTTTTTTTCTTAGACTTTCCTTTTCAAGTTTTACTTAGTATAAAAGACTAAGAAAAAAATCTATTCTTTTTGGGATAAGTGATAGATAATACTAACTTTACCACTAGACTACATTCATACATCATCTAGCCTGGAAGAAACTCACTAAAAATATATTCAGTAACTTATCACTTGAACATATAGCATCAAATGCCCAGAATGTGAACCGTTTACAAACAAAGGCTATTATTACCTCTTGACCATTTATGGCAGTTGCTCTATTAATCGAGCTATCAAACTTTCTACAGTTGGTAGAAAGTCAAATCTAACTCTTAAATTCATTCTCTTTCCCCAATTGCTCAGGAACATATATTTCTTATTGTTTTTAAGTACACTACAAATAATAACCATCTTGAAGCATTTTGACCAGCATTCCTTTCATCTGGATTACTCAGTTTGGTTATTTACAGAAGTGAGTGAATAGAGTTGCTATGGGAGAATCGTTTATTATTCATGATATCCAATAATAGGAAAGAACACAGGTAGAAGTAGATTCATGTCTTTCCAAACAATATTCATGGTTAACTTAACCTTATTCAAAAATTTATACTGTTGTTAGATTCAGTTTCTCTTAATTCACACCAAACAAGGCAATAATGCCACTAAGATGCAAGAGGTTACTGGGAGTGAAAGAGAATAAAACGGTTTTAGAAGGAACCGGAAACTCAATGTTAAACAGGAAACAAAGGTTAAACTTCTGCTGAAAAGGCCAGGAAGGAGTGTGAACCGGATGATAGACAAACCTATCTACTCCTATTGTGTTATAGTTAATTAAATTTCAGAGTTTAGGCAGAGAAGTTCAAAGTATAGTGTTGAAGTAGACTTTAGAAGTAAATTGGAAACCCAATCCTAAACGGGGGGGGGGGGGAGAAAAGGCTAAGCCACTAATACTGTTCAAAACACTGGGGAAAGAGTGTAGAATCATCCAGTACCTCATCTTATACACAATTATTTATTTCTATATTTACAAGTCTTTATTGTTAATCTGAGCATCACCTGGAAATCCTCCAAACGGTGTTTCATTAATAGTCACAAGACTGTGTAAATGTTTTAAATGATATTGCACAGAAATCATTTTATTTTGAATATTTGTAACAATTAAAATTATTTGCATAAAGTATTATAAGTGAAGATTCATATAATCCTTTAAATCATATATATATAAGTATTAAATCCACCACTTGTTAATGTTTAGATTTAAACAGGAAAGGAAAAAGAAAAAAGAAATACAAACCATAATCACCTTCAGCATAGACAATCCACAATATAATCTCACATAAATTAAGTACTTTCAATAAAACCGCACCTCAGGCAATTGTTACAAATTACCACAAACTTTGCTTATTGACTTTTTTTTTCTTTCTTACATGAAAGAAATTTATTTGGATTAGGACAATTGTCAGATTAAATACAAGATTGTTTTTCTTTCTAATCCTCTCTCTCTCTATATATATATATATTATATATATATACCTACACACACACACGTAAGAGTGGGCTGAAAAAGAATTCACTGCTCTAGCATCCTTCATAATCAGCATATGAACTTTTCAGCCCAACTACATACACATAATTTTAACTAGCCTTATAAGACATTTCCACTCCAAACAGTCCTCTATAAAAGTATCCAGATATACATTATTCAATGTACTGCTATTATGGACAGGAGACCAAGTACTTAAATTTAGAGATGTACAATTATAGAGAACAAGTTATGAAGAGTAGTAAACAGAAAAAATAAAAACTTATAAAACATTTGCCTTATTGGCAAATATAAGTATACATGTTTGTATGTCTATAAATAATGACAAATAAATTTGAAATAAAACCTGTGTATAGATGTAAACACAGGTTCTCCAATGAAACAAGGCACATTGGGCATGTTTTTGAATGATATGGGATTTATGGATCAAAAGATTATACTTTGTAAAAACCTACAACTGCTCCAGAAACAGTGTCCCCAATACTGAATAATGCCCCCACAATTCTTCAACCTGCTTGAATCGAGATATGGCAAGAGTCCCCAACCCCAACCCATTTAAGAGTCACATTCTGAACTGCTTTACATGACTAAAGCATACCAACCTACTGTGCCCTTGTAGAGGGAGAGTCATGCTTTTCCCAAGGTTAATAGTGCAAGTAAATGTAAACCAGCTTGGTCAAAATTTGAACTTGGTTTGCAGATTCCCACTTATGTGCAAATAGCCACTGAGCACCAAGTATAAGGGGAAAAAAATGTAAACACACACTATATATATATATATATATATATATATAATTTACTGAAAACAGACAACTTTAAGGGTCTATGGTTATAATTTATTTCCCCAGGGAATTTTTTTTTTCTCTGGCTCATCAGACCACACTTCCAAGGGTGAAAAAATGAATTTAAATTTACATATAATTTTTTACACTTTTGAGGGGCTAGTATTAAGTTGATGCAAGGTGATAGAGAGTGGTGAGAAATAGTACAACAGACATGGTCGAAAATAGAGAGGGAAGGGAGAGATAGGAATGCTTTTAAGTTTATTTTTATTGAGCTCTCCAGATTTCATCCTCCTTGGGATTATCCATACAGATTACCAAGATTTTCATTACTTAACTGATCATTAGTTACCCACTGCCCCACACAGCAAGATGTGGTACAAAGCCGAGTTTTAAATTCCCTATAGACCACATAAAAACGGAGTCAGTTTTTATTTATATATATATATATATATATATATATATATATATATATATATATAATGATACCCATTTTTGTGGTTATGTTTCTATGTCATGTTCAGGTAACATTGAAAATTTAACAAATACTGGACAAACAACTTAAGAAAAGTACTTTGGCTTGATTTATTTGAATTTTTTTCACCCTGAGTGGAGAACTGGTATATAAAAAAAAAAGTCATCATGCGACTTGACACTTAGAACCTTTCTGCTTTCCCTGTAATGGTTGACCACTTGAGATGAAACTGAAAGAACAAGCAAATTAAGTAGTCCTAAGTAGTATGGTTCTTAAATCCAACTGACATTTTTTTATTATTATTATTAGTATTACAAAGAGACACACCTTCAGATATCACATATCATCACCAAACAGATGTGCTTTCAACAGTGGAAGTGACTGACTCACTTGTTCTCAAATAAGTTACAAAGTAACAGATTTACAAAAAGTTACAGAAAAGTGATGCTTTATTATGTGAACAATAAGCAAAAGATTTTTTCTTTTTTGCATTATAATAGAAAACCAATTAAAAAAGAAATTATCCACTAATTAAATTCTCTTAAAACGATGGGGAAGTAAAGTCTAATGGATGGATACTCTGTGGTAAGCCAAGTGTTATTAGACTTTCACTCAGATATGAAAGGTAAATTTTTTTTTTTTTCTTTGCTAAAAATATAATAAAAGTAAGTTTTCTAAAAGAAAAATTAATTTTGACTAATTGGTTTAAAAGATCAGCAAGATACAAAGTGAAGACGACAAAGAGAAATAAGTTAACAAGAATTTGTTGCTTTATTCTGAATTTATTAATTACTAGTCATAAGTAATTACTAGTCATAAGTAAAGTTAAAAAGCAACCAGAAAATAAACATAAAAGTATGAGAATTTTATCTTCAAAATAGATCTACAGAAAAATGTAATGTTAATCATTTATGCCCTCACCGTTATATGCATGAGGAAAGAGAGATTAAATAAATAAAATCAGGTCTGCTGGGCAAGAAGCAGCTGAGAAAGCGGTGTCAGGGAATGTACAGCATCTGATGAGACATTTATATTATAAGAGGCCGACCCATTAGGAAAACAAACATTACTCACTTACACTGCAATATTCTTCTGTCAACCTAATGAACATGTACAGCATTATTTTGGAGACGTTTTAATGACTCTAAATAAGAAAGCTTTGAAGACAAAATTCTACAAACATGTCAAAGGATGACAATCTAGAGTTGTGGGATGACGGTTAATGGCTTCTTAGAATCCCCCCCACACACACACAATTTTATTTTTTTTTAAATTTTTTTTTTAAATACTCATTTCATGCTGTTGTACCCTATCTCAACTCCAGTTCTTTAACTGAAAGGGAAGTGCTCACTTCAATATCCACAGCTCATATGACAAAAAAAAAAAAAAAAAAAAAAAATTTACCAGGGTTCAAACTACTTTTCTGACCAATCAGGAAAAGCCCAGACAGTTTTTGAAGCAGCTGTTTCTGAGCCACTGACAATTCCTACTACCAGAGGCAGATCCAACTTGAGTGACAGACACCACAGCAGGCCAACCGAACCAAATGCTGACTACATGACTGTCCAGGTCATCAGCTGCAAGACCAACCTGCACCTAGTACAATGTGATAATTCATGGAATATTTCTCTTACAACTACGTCACTTGACTACATACACATTGATTTTCTCTACTTCTCTATCTCGACTAATACCACATGCTATACCCTGATCAAACTCTCAGTCTCCCACAGCTGATATATGATATGACAGAATGAGCAAGCAATCAATTCTTGCAAATCACAAGAAATAAAATCTTATCTCAACCACATCTTATTTCTATTTGTTGTTTTGTCACTACCACTTTTAGTTCTTAATAAAAAAAACAAAACAAAAAAAAAAACAAAAAGAAAAAACAACTACCCTGACCCTGCCGATGCTCGTTTAAACGATTAAAGAGGAAGTCAACGTATAAGGTTTTGATGGTAGTTTTTATGTGGTGTAATGGTTAGCAATCTTGCCTTGCTAGATTGATTACAGCAAAGTAGCAAGTTTGATCCTCACTGGGTGCTCCATACATTCAGCCTTGTGTAGTAAGTGTTGAGGAAAATAAAAAGCAATAAAATTAAGAAAACTAATTTAAAAAAAAAAAAAAGAAAAAAAAAAAAAAAACTAACTTCAAGGAATTTTATCAAGACCATTTGATTTTTATGGAAAAGGTGGCAATATGGCAGATTTGTGACCAAATTGATTGCGGTGTTATCAATGTCAAACAAGCTCCTGGAATATTGGAAGCAAGAAGTTGGCAAACTTGGACCTTCGTGATGCCCCCACACACACTCCCAAATGAATAGAGTGTCAAAAGGACAGTTTTTCTATTGACACTGCTATTATTTTAACTACCTTCACTTCTCGGTAATGTTTATTCTTTTAATAAAGTTATGATTAAAATTGTAATAAAAAGACATGAAAGTGAATTTATACATTTGTGCCTTAAAAAAAAAAAAAAAAAAAAATGGAGGTAAAAACAGTTTTTTCATTGACACCATTATTATTTTAACTACCTTCACTCCTCAGTAATGTATATTGCATTAAAGAGCGATGATTAGAATAGCAATAGAACCTAAACATATGAAAGTGAACCGAGACGTTTTATTCTTGAGAAACGACAATAAAAATAAACACTATTAGTTTGTTGACACAATCTAGACTGAGAGCTCGAGTGAATGGATAGCAGAGGTGGCAAAAAGACAAAAGTTATTAAGAGCTATAAAAGACAGGAAATTGTGGAGAGCCAGTATTGCCAATGACCTGAAGAAACACAGCATATAGAAACACACGAGACAAAGCAGAAATTTAACAATTACATAGATGTTTATATTCTAATATTTAATATTAGAGAAATGGCAACATGCAATTATATTTTAAAACAAAAAATATTTAAAAAAAATAAAATAAAATGCTGAGCTTAAAAGAAAGCATGCATAAACTGCCCTGAAACTAATTCATTCAGCTATAAAAAAAAATTAAAAAACAAAAACCTTGTAAAATATGCTCTTATTGCAGGAAAGAAAGAGAAAAGTTACCAAAGTAAAAGCATTTCATGTAATTAATCTTATTTTTATTTAAATAAAATGTCTCGGAAAAATAAATTATGTAAACAAGAAATTAATTTCAGTTCTGAAGTAATTTCCTAATAATTAAGATGAAAAAAAAAAAAAAAATGTCAGTTTAGGACTTTTTTTTTTTGTAATTGTTAAAACCAATAAAAAAAAAAATAAAAAAAATAAAAAGAAAGAGCAGCTTTCCATTGCTTAAATAATAATGAATCTACTGTTGGCTGGCATATAACAGTGTTTTAATGTCAGGAATATACTTTTTTTTAATTTTTTTTTTATTGTAGTTAATACAAGATTTTGTTTTCTCAGTTTTGTTCATCCATACTTCAAATGTCCCATAAAAATGATTGAGATTTCATCTGCTATGGGTGTAAAAAGAAAAACAAAAATTATAGTGTGACATTTTGTGCACTACAAAGCAACACTTATAAAGCTTCTCTATCTTTCTCATTATATATATATATATATATATATATATATATATATATCTCAGATGAACCAAAATACAACACACATGGCCTGAAGATTGCATTGAAGCATGGCATCACTTCAATTTAATCTTTAGAAATTTTTTTTTTTTTTTTTTACACATCATTCTTAGTTTTACCACAACAGATAAAGTTTTGATGGTTGACTGTATTTGAATATTTTCTTGCCACCAGCTGGTGAATGTGGGAAAAGCAAGTTCCCAGAATGAAAAAATATATAAAAAAAAATTAGCGTATTTTAGTGTATCCATATTTACTCTCATCAAAAATAGATTAGAACATCAGAAACAGCATTTCCAAAAGAATTTAAATCAACACTGCCCTTATAGAGAAAAGGGCTTTACCTTCTTCTATTCCTTACATAAAAGGTCTTTTTTCTAAACTTTCAATATATATATATATATATATATATATATGTAGGAATGCAGAAAAGTTCTCAATCTGATCAAGAAAAGATTCCAAAATATGATAATCTAGTTTGATTTTGTTGACAGGGTCAGGCCAAGAATTTTTCGGCACCTCATTATATATATATATATTATATATATATCAAATAAATAAAAGTGTTTCAATAAAAAAATTCAAATCATTGTCAAGTTCACTTTTGTTGAAAGATTGCAAAACTGCAAAAATTGGTAAATTTTTATAAACTTTTTAAAGAAAATTTGTTAAATTGTTCTTTTGTAAATTTATTACAAATATCTTTCTGATTTTGCCCTTTTCAACCAAGGAACTTTTTCTTTTTACATTAATTTTCATTAATATTCTTGGGGAGGGGGGTGGAAACAAGTGTTACAAACAACAATACTTTGTGACCTAAAGAATATAAAACTGGAAGGAAAAAACACACACACAAAGACACATGCATGTGTGCATGCAGAAAGATGAAGGCTGATTAGATAAGCAGCACCTCTGTTGCAGTGGCTGCTATTTCCACACACTGTGATGCAACTTAGAATCAATAACATTCTGTTTATCACCAATTTCCTCTTCTATCTCTTCCCCACCAGCAACCAATTCACAACGTTTGTCATTAAGTGACTTCTCGTACCAAATTCTTCCAAGTTGTGCACTAACAACAATAACAATGATTTTCGATGATTTTAATTCGAGATGGAAAGCGAACTTGGACCAAAAGTGATCTGAGAAGTTTGCATGTTCTGAGAAAGTGTTTGCTAAAGTGTGAGAAAGAGAAGATGATGAATGATTGGGGGTAAAGTCTTATCAACAATAAACTGTGTCAATAAATGTCAACTTCTCTCATCTGGCCACCACGGGATTAGAATGAATGCACAGTAAAAGTTCCATTTTCCATGTTAGCCAGTTTGAACTGGGATATGGATAAGAGTGCATTTTTCTCTTATTATTTGGGATGAAGCCATTGACAGAATTAACAATAAGAACATAAATGCATATTTGGAAAGAATGTTTTTTTGATGGCCTTATTTTTAACTGGATCACCAAATGCCAGAGCAAAACACAATGTCCATATTGCACAGCATTTTCAGTTGAAGTTAAAAAAAAAAAGAAAAAAGTCAGTTTAAAATCTACAAAAAGAAAATGACAGCTACAAATAAGACAATAACTTATAACAAATAATTATTAACTGTCGCTTGTATATTATAAATTATAGCATACCTTAACCCTTTCCCCACTGTAGACATGTATATGTTTTTGCTAAAAATGCCTTTTTCAGACATAGATAAATCATCATGTCCAAAACATAACATTCAAAAACTAGCTTCAGATGAGTTTATAATGTCGATCTTGTTTAAGGCCTTTCTGAGCTTGAAACGAGACCAATTGTCAACTTATGCTAGAGTTATTAGCCACTGCTTGGGTACTTCAAGGTACCTCAGTTTATTAGTCTTCCCAAACAAATAAAAAAAATTTGTCCTAAAATGAAATGTTTTTCCCAAAATAATTGGTGGAAAAGAGGTTAAAAATGTGTGTGTGTGTGTATATATATATATATATATATATTTTGTCGTTGATATTTATTTTCATATATACAAAAGACTTCTATGGGACAAAAGAAAAATAATCTCAAAATAGAAACAAGATATTGTAAAATTACTGTGTAATAGTGACACATATACTGTAAATTGTGAAGAAAATGAAGAGATCAGCAAACATAAAACGAACTGAAAAATTGAAAACCTTAGCAAGACAAAACTGGCTTTAAGAGTGGCACAAAAAGAAATTTGAGAAAAATTTAAAAGAAAAGTGGCTTGATGAGCAATATATTGAGCAATTTCATTATTCAAAGTACCACCTAAGTCTTTTATCTATAAATAAATCTAAGATATTGGAAAATATTTGAAAAAAATAACATTAAAGATGCAGAATATTCCAAATGAGGATTAAGATGGAAAAGCAACATAACTCATCTTTCGGTAGCAAATATTACAAAAAAGAAATGGACAAGAAAACCAATTCCTCAACAGTAATTTTTTCATTGATGAATGCAGAACTATATTGGATGGACTTAATGGTTGATTTTTTGGATGCAAGAAAAGTACTGCAAGTCAGGTTGAAATTAAAACAGTAGAAAAAAAAAATTTCAATAAATGAATGCAAGAACAAAGGTTATAAAATACCTAGGAGGACATTAACATGTAAAATGGCCATTTAAGGTTTTCATGTATATGGTATATTGTGTCAAATATGTCATTAACCAATATCTTAGATTTATTTATAGATAAAAGACTTAGGTTGTACTTTGAATAAAATTGCTCAATATTTTGCTCAGATATATTGAAAATTTTATCAATATCAATTGTGAAATATATTAACTTGAATAGCGAAATTTTGCCTTACATAACACAAAGGCATCAATCCTAATAAACTATAAATGTTTAAGAAAACAATATATATATATATATATATATAAGGATTGATTGTAACTAATAATTACAAAGTGCTTTTCATCTGCAATTTTTTTCCCAACAATATTCATGTCATAATGAAGCATATTTTCATCTGCAGTAATAATGGCTAAATTAGTAAGAGTATTGAAATATGTAATCAATGACACTTGTTTTTTTAAAGTTTGGTCATACTTGCCAAAATCTATTCAAAACCTTTAAAATAGTGGTGTTTTTGGGGTTTTTTTTTTTAATTAGATGTTTAAAAAATGTCTGCTATAATGGGTAGGACTAGTAAATATATGAAAAACTTCATTCTTTTTAATATATACATATTATTAATATATAGCTCTGTTATATTGCATCAAGCACTATTTTCTTAACACCAGCACTGAATGTGCAAGATGAGTTTTTGTTTAAGCATCAACTGCATTTTACTTTCTGTAGTTGTTTTAGGCAGCAGGAAGAACATATGATGCCCCCACCCCCCCACCAAAGTTTTCAATTTGTATTGAGAAAAATGAACGAGGTGGGGATAAAAAAAAAAAAAAAAAAAAAAAAAAAAAAAAAGTTATGGTCAGTAGTCAGGAATTAAAGCAAGCATTATTGACAGACTGACCAAAAAACAGAAGAAAAAAAAATTTTCAGATTTTTTTTTTTTCAACAATTTCTTTCAGAAAATAAAATTCACGTGTTGCTGTATCCAGAAAAGCAAGATTTTTCATTAAACACATGGAACATTTTTTATTTAGATCTTTAACAAAACATTGCATCTTCATGTTTACAATCATTCTATTTTGACATGGGAGCAGAAAAACAGAGGAAAGAGAGAGAAAAACAGAGGAAAGAGAGAGAAAAACAGAGGAAAGAGAGAGAAAAACAGAGGAAAGAGAGAGAAAAACAGAGGAAAGAGAGAGAAAAACAGAGGAAAGAGAGAGAAAAACAGAGAAAAAGTTATTTAAAGCCAGAAAATATTTTTAGATAAGATCTTTTTTTATAGATGATAATTTACTGATACAAGTCCAACTATTTAACCCATAGCTGGGAGGGAGAAGAGGGGGATTCATATCTTTCCAAGGGTATTTGTATGTAAGTGAATATAACAAACCTGACTGGAATTTAAACCAGGCTCTCCAATTTTTCTATTCAGAGATGTTACCCATTACACCACCCCCACATCCAAGTCCATAGCACCTGGTATTCCCAAGTGGTCACCCATCTATGTCCTGACCAGGCTCAACATTGCTTAACTTCAGTGATCAGACTAGAACCAGTATTTCACTGTGATATAACTGTAAGCCTAGGAAATTAAAAGCTTAGTTTGAATATAGTACCTGGTGAAATCAAATGGTCTACCAACTATAGATTTTAGAAGCATAAACATTTTAATGGAATTAAATAATGGAAAAGAAAAAAAAAGAATAAAAAATAAGATTTAACAAAGGCCTGAACCCCAATCACCAAGAAAAATTCCCCACCCCACGGGTGGGGAGGAGGTAAACATGTTTACATGATGCAAAGTGCCACCTGCTTTATTGATTTTAATCAGTTTAATGTAGTTCCTTTCTATTTTCTCGTCAGTCCAACTCATTTTCAAAATCTTTCAAGTGAATCTTTGGTTCTTCGTGGAATTGCAAAATTTTTTCTTTTCCTTTTTCAATGAACCTTACATTTTATTATTTTAATCACAAAAAAGGTCCCTAATTTTGTTACTTGGGAATCACTTAAATTTAGATGCACTCGATTTAATAAAAACTAAACATTTCTTTTCAAACAGTAGCCTTAAATTAACAAATAGGGATTTTTTGGGGTTTTTTTTTTTAAACATGTTACTTCAATAAGGATTAGTATTAAGAGAATTTTTTTTTTCAACTTAAGGGAGATTGAAAAGTTTTCTTTTTTTCCAATGCCCCCCCCCACACACACACACACACACACACTTCTACAGGGAATTAATTCAGGGGAGGAGAGAAAAGAAATATATAAATTTCAAAACAAAAACCCAAATATAGATAACAAAACTATTTGAAAGTAGCAAACTGTCCTCCAAAACAATTTTTTTTAAAATAGCTAATAGGTAGTGAATTCTTTTCTTCTGCATAATATATACGGTCTTTTAAACAGGTGTAGAGGTTTAACATTGGGTTTCCAGTTCCTTCTAAAAAAAAAAAATAAAAAAAATAAAAAAAATATTCTTTTTTTTTTTTATTTTCACTCCCTTGCATCATAGCATTATTGCCTTGCTTGGAGTGAATGGATTAAAAGGAAATGTGCGAGATGAGATATATATATATATATAAAAAGACTCCTGTCATATTCGATGTATGAGGGTCAAGCAACTCAGTTCCTAGGAACAGACAGCCCAAACACCAGCACACATGACTTGATTATAGTCGTGAAGGCTTTATGCAGGACCATCCACACTTTTTGAAGGGCCGAATACAGAGACCTGGTGCACTACGTGCCACTAGGTTCCCAAAACAACACTCCGCAGGTTTTTATTTCAGAGTTGTTCTCCTAGACTAGTTGCCATCCAAGGCTACAGAACCCAGTCTGTCCTGCTATTTACCCATAGCTGGAGGGAGAAGAGGATTAATACCTTTCTTAAGAGTGTTAACACGCAAGTGAATGCAATGGATTTGATTGGAACTCAAACTTGGCTCTCCGATTCCTCAATCCAAGCTGCTATCCACTACTTCACTGTGCCTCATATATATATATATATATATATATATATATAAAAATAGCTGGCCACTCATATTCAAGGATGCCTGTCTCCTAGGGCAGCTAGCCAGTCCCTATTGCAGACTCTTGCTCAGGCACATTTGTGTCTGTTCAACATCCACAGAACTCACTCGTGGTTTATACTGCAACTATGCTGAGCAGACCTTAGTTACAGTTTCTGGGAGAGAGTGTATTATCTTGAATGATCAACAATCTGAACAGCACCATCACATTCAAAATCTTGGTCACAATGACTTGTGACTTCATGCTAGCACAGCTATCAACGGTCCCAAGTGTTCTGTCTACCCAATTTTACTCAAGGCTTGTGTCAACCTGTGGTATGGTTTTCCGGCACTTTCCAAAAGGTGCCACACACTGGGATAATTCCTCCTCCACGCCGATAATATCAGGAAGTCTCCTTCCTGATAAATCGACCATGGTGAGATTCAAACCCGGGTCTCATGGCCAGAAAACAAACATTCTAACCACTCAACCATGTGCACATGCATGCATGCACACACACTACACTGGGAAAAAAAAAAATAAAATCTCACAATCATGCTACCTGGGTTTCAATTGCTAAATCTCAGACAGGTTGAAAAAGCCTGAGGGGTGGGGCTAGCAATTGAAACCCGGGCAGTGTGGTTGTGAGAAATTTTTCCCTAGGCATCTTGGTGTGCATTTTATATTTTATTGCATTCATCAAGTACTTTTTTGGTGTTTATGCCTTTCTAGACACCTGCCCCCACTTTGGTTATTTTTATTTATTTTTTGGGCCTCCTATTATATAATATTATAAATAAATAAATATCTATATAGATCTATAGATCACATTATTTATATTATATATATATATATATATATATATGGGCACACTTTCTATAAGATTAAATATAGTTTTGATAAATATATATTTATCAAAATTACCTCCTCATAAGTACTTTGACAAACCACTTCTAGAAGAATGGATCAATATAAGTACAATCATCCCACAGTATCCATTGAAAATGGATCCACAGGCCAACCTAAAACCAAGGTCCAATACCCGAATTCCTTACATGGAAAGGCATAGTATTTGTAAGTAACCTGTGCAGATTTTCTCAAATTACGTAAAGTGGTCAGTGCCAAAACCTCAAAATATTGATTTTGAGAAGTGAGCTGGGTTGGGAACTTTTCAGCACTCCCTTCTGAAACCTAACAATGTAAATTCTATATAAATACTGTAAAATTTAAAAAAAAAAAAAAAAAAAAAACAATCTACCAAAAATCAAATGATTATTGCATTTTAATTTATTTAATAAAGGACATTATTTTTGAAAAAAAATTCTACATTTCTGATAACAAAACAAAAAGGTGTACACAAGACAGGTGAAATGGTGTTTTCGAAGGGATCTTGTAGTGATAACAAATTTAGTATTTTTATACAAAGTTTAATGATAGAAACTACAGACTACAAGTGTTTAGTGTACAGAACTGAGTAGAGAACTTCCTAGAAAGGAGAAAGCCTTTAAATTTGAAATAAAGGGCATTTAGCAAAACAATAAGGAGCAGATTATTTCTTTGTAAGATGTTCCAGATCCAAGGTGAACCATGATTTACAGTTGAAGGGTCATTGAAGGTGCCTAAATGAACTATTGATTAGAAAACAATTTAAAAGTCAGAAAAATCATTAGTGCAAAAAAAAAAAAAAATCTTTAAACATTAAGGCTTCTGTCCAAGATGGTAAAGATAAAGTCTTTGACATTTGGAACCAAAATGTCTTTGTCCTCCTCTTTTGTAAAGATGAGAAAGGGGGAAAGAAAAAAAAGCAAAAAAAAGCCTGTCATACTATAATTTAGTTATTTGCAAACTCATAAAATGGAGTAAATTTTTATTCAATTCAATTTGAAAAAGTTTAGTGCATTTTTTTTTCTCAATTCTTCCACCCACAGTTCCCCTCAGAATGTGTTAGTATGAGGCAAAGCAAACTCATTTAACTAATAGCAAAAAAAAAAAAAAAAAAAAAAAAAAAAAAGAAAGAAGGTGGGGTGGGGAATGAAATTAAAAAAAAGAATAATGTTCTGGACATGTGAAAAGAAGCTATTTTGTAGAAAAGGTGGTGCCAATACTGAATGCCTAATCTGTTAGCAATAAAGAAGCAAATTTAAAAATAAAAAAAAAATTTAAAAAATAATCTAAAAAGACTTCATTTTTCATTCAAAATACTTGCAGATTTTCTTGGAGAGAGAAAAAAAAAGAAAAAGAGTACCTTATTAAAAGATATTGTTTAGTGTAATATGAAGCAAGAATTTTTTAAGGATAGAAAATAAATAAGGAATGATTTGATCAAAGATTTTTTTTTTTTGTTCCAAAAAGAAAATAACTGACTATTGAGAGAAAAGAACCATTTTCACTTGAGCAATATCAGAAGGAAAATGCCTCCCTAGTCTTTTGAACAGGAGTAGAGGGTTTTTCCCTGTGTGTGTGTGTGTGTGTGTGTATATATATATATATATATATATATATATATATCTCACACACACACACGCATGCATGCATGCATGCATGCAAGGTTGATTTTATGATATGTCAACACTTATTGGGTCATTTCATGTCAAATTATATTTGGTGTACTTAATGAAAATCAACTGGCTCCTCAGTAGTAAGGGTCAACCAGACAAGCCTTGTTAACCATTATCCCATACCAAGGGGCCTGTATATACAGAGGGTTAAATTGAATGGTAATGTGATGATGAGCAAGGTTAGAATTACAGTCCATTTGCTTCACTAGACGAGCCAATGTCATGGCCTTGCACCAGACCTATATTAATGGGAACATTGCTTGTTTCCCCACATAATGGATTTGTTTTCACCAATCAACACTCTTCTGAAGTAATACCTGCAAAACATCATTAGATACTCAACAAAGATATACAAAAATTAAAAAAAGAATAATTTTACTAGTTACAGAAGTTGGGTTTAATATATCATATGTACTTGTGTACAAGCTGACATCATTAAAATCCAACCCCTAAATTCATTTTGCATGAAGAAAAAAAAATTACCTGTGAACTATTCAACAGCCACTGAAAATGCAGAAACTTTTTAATTTCTTCAAAAAAAATTGCCTGCATATAGTATGACCTATTTTTTGCATAAAAAACCTGATCATAAAAGTTTGTACTATATTTGAGTATGTACAGTAGAGTGTTTGGGGGGGGGGATTTCTGGATCGGGATCAGCCGTTGTCCATTTTCATACTTGATTATACTGAAGAGAGTTAAAAATAAAAAAAGGGGAAAGAAAAAAAAAACAAAAAAAAAAAAAAAAAAAAACCCATATCAAGAATAAAGTAACCACCGTATTTGACTGCATATAAGGTTATTTTTACTAAAAATATCTTAAAATTTCACTGCATCTTATATGCCATCTGCAGGTTTACTAATTTTACTAATTACTAATTTTTTCCCCTTGATTTGACCTGCTGAAATTGGATGCATCTTATATACTGCCAAGTACAGTCAATTTACTTTTTGTGCGCTTTATATAATTTTAATTATTTACAAAAACTAGAAACAATTAACAACTGCCATCTTTTTTTTTTGTTTCATTATTTGCATTTTAACTACTGCACAAATGACACATCAACCAGATATCGACATTAATTATTCTCTGTGATCTATGAAGCAGATCTGTACCCATGACCATAGGCTCAAAATAGCAATCCATCATTTCAGGTAATAAATTTCAATGTGGTTTCAGCAGGCAGGTATCAAAAAGGTATTAGTTTCACCAGTGCAGACAGCTCCTACAAGACCAGCAGTGCCTGCCCTCCCACTGTGCCCACAAGGTAGCAAGTTAATAACCTTACAGCTAACAACAGGTTTCAAATAGCATAGGTTTTTATCTTTTATTCTCTTAGATAAAGTTACAGGTAGGTCCTGACATCAAGACACGTGGAGATGGGTTGTTGACTTCAAGCATATTCTCTTCTTGATATCAGACACCTATACTTACTTGAGTGAACAAATAGTTAATAACCGGCTATTAGAAGCAGGGACACAATTAGGAGCTTAAGGAGCCTGTTGAACTATGACTTGCAATTACTCCCATAACAAAGCCAACAATAGGCAGAGAAAGGAAAATACAGGTGAAGGAAGGCCGAGCAACAGGTGAGTGGCTAACAAACAGGTAATCTTTTAGGTTTTATCAAGTAGCTGTCAAAAAGGTAAACAAATACAAGTTACCTGTCAGCAAACAGAGAAGGGACAGGTTTTTTTCTCTCTTTTCTCTTGGTCTTTTTTGCATTTCTTTTATAGTATTAAGAGATTTGGTTTAAGCATTGTAATGGTTGCCTCTCCTTCAAAGGGAGAGACCACTTAATTATAAGATTACAAAAATATCAATTTCTGGTAAATTATAAACATTATTTTCAGTGGTACCTGATTTTAAGTAGACCCTCAGATTATATTGGTTTTTATTTTTAAACAACATTTATATTTCGTCTACCAGTCTGCGTATTCAAGTATACTTATTACAGATAAAGCACTCTCTGACAGGATTCAAATCAACATCCTCCTTTGCAGGAGAAAGCGATGTTTAATCAGACACGCTTTGACCACTCGGCTATAAAGAGCTTCACACTCAAGCATTGTTCTATTTGCTGTTGAAGCACATTTTACTTGTTCAGATTCTTTCAAAGTTATAACAACTCAGTTTCATATCCAAAATGTAAACAAAGCAATTTCTAAAGAAATCATGGATTTTAATTTATTTATATTACTTTAAATGTTATTTTTTGAATAGATCATATATATATGTAATTTTTTAAACAGTACTCTATTTCATTGACTGGCTTGTTTATTCATGAAAAAATATTACAGAAAAAATACACTATACACTGAGGATTGGATGGTGCAATTCCTGGAGGGTCCATCTACAAAACTATGGAGTTGGGATGCTGAAGAATTCTCTCTCTCTCATATATACAGTGTAACCCGGATACAAGAGAGTTGTCAGGACCGGAGAAGAAATCTCTTATATATACATTAACACAGGCTCTAATTTTGGACCAGAGAAAATCTCTTATATCCGGGTTACACTATATATATATATATATATATATATATATAATATTAGTGGTAAATATACACATACCTATGCTATCATATATCTAAAATATACATACATACATACATGTATGTATAAAAAATAATTCCAAGAGGATAGAATCCAGGAAGAACTCAATGTCTAGGACAGAGTAAGGATATAATAAAAAGACTTAAACACTAATATTCCATGGTCATAATTTATTCCATTGGAATCGTAAATACGATCCAATTCATCAGACCTACAAATTCAAAAAGAAAACAGAAAAAACATCTCCGGGAATAAAAAATAAAATTTAGTGAGAGTGTATGTATGAGAGTGTGGAACGAATGCTAGAGTGAATGAAAGCCAAAGGGAGGGGTAACAGACGAGAGAAGAATAGGAAGGTCTAAAGATGAAGGGGGATTAAGATTTAACAGAGAGAAGTTTTAAAAAGGGGGAGGCAAAGATGTTTTAAGTGAGAAAAATATGCATATTTTCAAAAGTACTGTAACAAGACTGACAACAATTTTGACATGAAAATGCGACTGATCAAAGGAGAAAAATAATATTCACTACAATGTAAATGTCTAGGGAATGCTGTAATTGCAAGATCATATACAGTAATGTGCCCCCTGGCTTTTGCAACATTTCACCAATCCTGGCAGATCTAATATCAAAATGTGGGATACCTAACAAGTGATGGAAAGAAAAAAAAAAAAAGTCAAAATTAGATACCGCCACTAATTTTTGATACCTAAGGTTTTAAATAAATTTAAAATTTAAAAAAAAAAAAAAAGCATTATTTAAGCTTTCTTTTTAGCTTTGATTAAAAGCTAAACCATTAAATTTACTATTTCCAGTTAGCAAACTACTTTGGTATGTTTCAAACAGAAATTATATTGATTGAAATTTCAACTTTTCAGTTACTTTCAGAAAATCATTTAAAAATCAGCCATTTTCGACACATTTGTAAACAAAAATTTCATTCTCGGTTTTAAAAATCTTCCAAAAATAAAATAATTTTCTGAAATTTTATTTCAGGAATATTAACCGATTTAAAGTATATTTAATCTGATTTGGGAAAAAAAAAAAATTACTTTAAGTTTAAAATAACAGAAATGCATTTTTAAAACAAACAGTAGCAGTGATTATGTGCTTATCAATCACTTAACAAGCACAGATATGGTGTTGATACATTTATTGTTGTTCTACTGTGACTTTATCTGTTACAGCAAAGAAAATGATGTGTAAGTGCCCTTTTATACAATTTTAGTAACCTTAGAAGTGTTGGAAAATATTCTCCATGATCTAATTTTAGGAATGTTGACTTTAAATTTACTATAGTCATTAGTCATATTTTCTGATAGTGCCGTGTATGGTCAAACATACTTTCAAACAGGGGCACATTATGTAATATTTTATATACATAAAAAAAATTATTTTAGAAATTTTGGTGCAAATACTTAGTATTAAGCTTTTCAATATTTTATTAGTAAATATAGTTTTCAGTTAATAATATCAACATTAATACAGAATTTTAAAAGATTTATGTATTATAAATTATTAGAATTAAAATTCAAAAAATGAAAACAATTCATTATACATTGGAAAAAATTCTTAAAACAATAGTGTTCTTAATAAAAACAAATTTCCTACACAAAATTTAATTTTGAAATTTCATCAAATTAAGTGTATATATAAACAAAATATTTTACCAAGACCTTAAATTAAAAAAAAAAAAAAATCAATACGTCCATAAAGTTTCATTAAAATCCAATAATTACTTAATTTTTAAGGAATTCCCAAATCAAAACACTAATTGTAAATATTATGTAGATGGCTGATAAAAAAAAAAAAAAAAAAAAAAAATCAATAAATTAAAAATACTTTAGTGTTTCCTCTTAACAAGAGCAAATATTATGATAAAACTTAGTTTTTATTACGTTTGGGGCCGTTTTTCATCATGCTATGCTGTTCCCACACCACCACCAAAAAAAGGGAGAGCTAAATAAATTTAGCTAGATAAAAAAAAAATGTTTCTTTTAAGTTCTAAAATCCCCCCCCCCACTTGCTTGTGCACATGTATGGTTGTACGAATGTAACAAATTTAGTCTGATGAAGTCCTGAAGGATGAAACACATCACAAATAAACTTTCCCCACTGTCATATATTTTCCCCATTATTGAGAGAGAGAGAGAGAGAGAGAGAATATAATCTTAGTTATAAATAAAATTAAATGATAGGTATTTATTAAAAGCTCAATCTGATACAAATGTGACAAATCATAGTAATGAATACAGTTGTAGCGATTTGTGGGGTTAACTCTTTAACCATTACACCAAAGAGACCAAATCATCATTATAAGTTTCATCCAAAAGTTTCTGAACTCAATGGATATCTCTCACGATCAGCAAATAACTATATCTGTTCATTAAGAAAATGGTTGTAATTACTATATTCCAACAATCAGTTTTGCCCCAGTTAAACAACCTTATCGGTATGAATTTCTGGTACGTTGGCAATTATATGCTTCCGGTATTATAGAGAATCCTTTTTATATATATATATATATATATATATATATATATATATATATATATATATTATAGAATCCTTTTTGTATTCTACTGACAAAGTCCTTTCACTAGTTGAGGCTCATTAAACAAGTTAGCGAACTATGCAAGATTATCCAAAAGACTTACTGAACAAACAGGATGGATTCTCCCCGCAATTCTTAATAAAAAGATAAAAACGGTTGCCTTTTTTTTCTTCTTTTTTTTTTTTTTTTTTTACACAAACTGGATTGTGAAAGCCCACCCCCATATGTCACCTCTTTAAGTTATGATTAGTGAACCCAATTTATCTAGCATCCTTCTCACAAGTGCCATCTTTTTAAGATGTAAACAATCATGACTCTCCACAACTTCCTTTCCTTCTAATTTGCTTCCTCTTGTTTTAAATCTGGATATGTTCATCTGAGTTGGTAACAGTAGCCAAAGAGGTCTAGTTTACTCTGCTATTTCACACACGGTGAGAATGGGAAGAAGAGACAGAGTCATGTCTTACCCAAGAGTGTTTGGGTCAACTGTTTATCAATTCCATTCCTTGTTGTTATCCACAGGGCCACCCGAACTTCCCTAGCAACACAAGCTACTATAAAAGATTTTGATTTCTCAAATTACTTATAGGCACAAAGAACTTTTGTTTTTTTTTTTTGTGAATTTTTCAAAGTAGAAAACGGGTTTATGCAGGTGGGTTTAATAGATTGGAACTTGGAATGAGAAATCAGAGAGCCAAGTTTGAATACTGGTAAGGTTCATTATATTCACTTATGAACAAATACTCTTGGGAAAGGTACAAATCCATCTTGTCCCCAAGCTATAGGTTAAATAGGGGGACTTATGACTGGAGAAAAAAAAAAAAAAAAAAAAAAAAAATCATTATTCTAAAAATTTTCCAATCAAAAATAAGGTTTGGTTTTAAATAAAATATTGGGTTGATAAGCTATAAAAAAAATTTAAAAAAAAATCCAAATCAAAACGGGTAGAAAAGAAATGATTTTGGCAGATAAAAATTAATATACCTCTTTTCAGGAAAGCCCCAACAGAAACATTTACCAAAAACCTATAAATGGGAAATTAAAAGATGAACAAAAGGAGATGTTTTTGAAATACCAAACAGGTTATTTACTGAATCCCTTCTAATAAACTTACATATGCAAAAGAAATTTAGAAGTTTATGTACAAAAAAAAAAAAAAAAAAAAAAAAAAAATTTAAAAATTATTCAGTTAGCATTGATATATCCTCACATTAAAACCTATGTTCATTATAACTTTCATATTTTTGGGGAACTGAAAACTGACAGCAAAATGGATTTAAGGGGAAAGATATAAGTGTATATATAATTTTTATCTATACTGCAGAATCAAATCTGACAGATACATTTTATGAGGAGTAAATGTGCATACATGTTAGTACAACCAAATAAACATAAGTAAAACTGACTATACATGTAAATTTATCTATCTGATGAAATGTTTGAAAGTATATAAATTAGTATAAATCCTCCTTAGAAATATAAAAAAAAAAAAAATTCTTTATATAGACGATCTAAACCAATATACATTGAAACCCTTAATGGATGGGTATTAATAAAAAAAAAATAAATAAAATACACCCTAATAGATGTGGTGGAAAGTATTTTAAACCTTGGAACTAAAGTAAAAAGGTGTGTGTGTGGGGGGGGAGTAGGTGTAAGAGGAAAGGGTATCTTTCATCAGTCCCCTATGGAACTTAATAGTAAGTTCCTAATGTCTGTCTGAGTAATTGAAAGTGCAACACTAGAAAAGGTCAACTGTTCATTTAGGAAGAGTGTGTGTGTGTGTGTGTGTGTGTATGTATGTAGAGAGAGAGAGAGAGAGAGAGTGGAGTGACAAAAGAGGGGGAAACTGATGTGCAGTTAATAAGTATGGTTGCAGCCTTATACATCCATTGCCCACATAGCAAGCCCACCATCATCACTGAGAGGAATAGGAAAAAAAAAAAAAAAAAAAAAAATGTCTGCAAACTTCATCCTATTCTCCCCGGTGAGCAGCCAGTGACAGTGGTGGGACAAAAGCTGTTAGCAAGCCTAACACCTGAACTGATCAGCCATCTGGAAGCAGAACAAAGGATGGAGAGAGAGAGAGAAAAGGAGGGGGGGGAGTGACAGAAAGATGTAGGATAGAGAGAGATGGAAGGGGGGTGTTGCTCCTAGCAACTATCTACCCCCAGTGGGAGGAAGGTCTGGAAGCCTAGTGGGAGAGAAAAGGGTTTCCGAAAGGTCACTAAAAAATACTGCTGGGCTTTTTATGAAGAACAATAATAATAATAATAATTTTTTTTTTTTTTTTTTCCCAATCCCATTTCTCCAAGACTTCTATTTATGGGTTTTATTGAGAGACACAGAACTAAACAAAAGTAAAATTTCTCAGAGATAAACCTTAAAGTAAAATGCTTATCCTTTAATCTTAATCTCTAACTCTCTCACACACAAAGATGAAGCTTGCTTGAAGATTCCATTAACTCTACAGTTAATAAGGCAAATCCATTTATTCAGTTTCTAATTTCAGTCTTAGTTAATAAATAACTATCCTCAAATTAGGACAGTCATTTTTTTCTGAAATATTATTATTACAATAATTACATATTTTTAGGAATGATGAAATGTGCATGGGTCATGATGCATCAAGCATCAGTTCATTTCATTGATAGCAATATGATATTACTAATATAGAATGTGAATTTCCTGACAAACTGACATCTATGTGAACCATAAGATATGTTGGTGATATCAAAACTACATGTATAATGTATTGTATAGGAAGAGGACATTATTATATATATATATATATATATATATTAGATGAATCATACATACAAAAAGTAGATTAGTAAAGTTAATGATATAAATGGCAAAAAAACTTCTTTGCAAACAAATTTTTTAAAGTTGCATTAACCTATGAATCACTCAATGAATATTTATATATATATATATATATATATATATATATATATATATAAGACAGTGTCAACATTTGTGAACAGAAAATTTTTAAATCCTTAAAGCATACATGAAATATTTAAAAGTGAGCTGAAATTTTTTTTAAAATAGTTTGTATACAAACATGCCCATACATTATATATGAATGTGAGTTATGGAAAACAGAATTGGGGAGCAAAGTTCAAATTTAGGCAGATTGTGTTCATTTTGTACTAATGGCCTTAGGAAAAAAGAAAAGCAGGATTCAACTTTGCCCTGTCCCATTGCCAGAGAGTTGACAAAAAGTCTCACGAATGATATACTTTCAAAGCTAACAGATGAGCTTACTTTCCTAAGTAATCGCAGAATAAAAAGCTGTAACCCTCATTGTCAACCCTGACAAGGAGTCAGTAAAAGTGCATATTTAAATTGTTTTCTATCATGAGTACAAAAATTGCTATGTCACCGACTTGAAAAAACAAGATAGCAACGAAATTGGAATGTGAATAAATTAATATCAAACCAAGAGTCAAAATACGTTTTTAGGTTATTAATTGTTATGAGGAAAAAGCCTAAATATTTACTTATATTTAAGTTATCATATGAATGATTAAGTCAGGAATTATTTAGTTAGAAATATTAAGAAATTTTTAAGGCAATATTAAAACGAAACATTAGGAAATAATTTCCCATTTCATACTGATAGTTTACAATTAAAAAAAAAAACCAAAAAAACAAACAAAATGTGGTAAGACTTATTGTGGAGTTTATAAAAATAAACAAAATATTTGTAAATATTGTAAACAAGACAGCCTTTTTTGCTGCTTTAGTCATAAAAACTTGCATATTAACCAGAACAATATTCATGAAATAAAGACTTTAAACAAATAAGTACAACTCTTTGTTGATAAAGCTCATTACAATGTTCATTGGTATTTATTAATAGAAACTTTGTGTAGTGCAATTGCTATTAAAAAAAACAAAACACAAAAAAAAACTAACGTGTGTGTGTGTGTGTGTGTGTGAGTGAGTGTGTTTAACATCCGGAGATAAGGAGGAAATGAATAGATTTTAAAAGAGTCATGGAAAAACAAGAGATGGTTCAGGATTGAGAATATAGGGGTTTTAACATTTTTTTTATTACCTACTTGATGGCTTAAAAACACCGAAATAAATTTTTTTTTGATTATTTATTCAAAATACACAAGTCATGAAAAGAAATAAAAAAAAAAAAAAAAAAAAAAAAAAAGTAATTTGGATGAGAGGTGCCCAGAGAAAATGAAAAATTAAAATTGTTCATGAAAAAAAAAAAAAAAAAAAGAAAGTTATTTTAAGAATTAACTGTAATTTAAAATTGTTTTTTTTATTTTGTATATAAAAAAAATTGCTCTATTTTTATAGTATAGAGCACTATGAAAATATCTCCTTCACTTTTTATATATATATATATATATATATATATATAAAAATCAGAACAAAGCATTGTCCTTGCTCTGCTGGTTCTAATTTGTTTCTTTGTACCAAAAATTGATGCATTTCATTAAGAGAGAAATAAATGAGAAAGACTAATTCAATATATATATATATATATATATATATATATATATATATATATGTATGTAAAATTTCAGACATAACTAAAAATATATCTAAAAGCACAATATAAATAACGACAAAAGAAAAACATTTCTTCCTTTGATGTTCTTTATCAAGGTACATTTACCTTGATAAAGTCCATCAGAGGACAAAATGTGTCCAATAAAATAAGGTGTGTGTGTATATATATATATATATATATATATATATATATATATATATATATATATATATCTATCTCATTCTTTGAACTTTTCGCTTATTCAGTGAGTTGGGGGATAAGTCTTTGAACTTTATTTATTCATATTGAGCATTTTATGTGCAAAATGCTATCTCCAGTAAGGTTTAGGATAAATAACAAAGACAAAATTCATGAAGAACTACGAAGAACAGAAAAATATGGGGAGCCATGATTGCCTGTGTCCTGAAGGGATACAGAACAAAGAACACTTGTATACATGTCAAAAAAAAAAAAAAAAAAAAAAAAAAAAAGTGAAGTTAGATAAGTTTTGTGGTTTCTTGTGTGCAAACAAGAAATTTTATTTTTATGTTAAAATCTCTTGTCCACACACAACTTGTGTTAAAAGATGTCAAACAATATTAACTTCATTGCCAAATAATCAGATATTTTTTGTTTT
>OZ038508.1:25361541-25364041 GCA_964036315.1 Acanthosepion esculentum | reverse complement strand
TAATATCTATATGGTCAAGTATCTATTAAAACTTGTATTCTAAAAGGAATATAACAACAACAAAAAATAAAAAATGTTTTACCAGTTGGATTATCAAATTATAAAAGAAAAAAAAATTATTTCCTGAAAGGAAATGTAACAGTACAGTCTAAATACTAGTAAAATCTAGATGGATTAAACGACTTGAAATAAGAGGGAAGAAAAAGGATTTCCTTCAAAAAATAATTCCATCAAATGCAATAAAGAGAATAGAAAAAAACAAAAAAAAAAACAAAGTTATTCTTGTATTTTTTTACTTTGCCCAAGTTATTTTCCATTTTTTTTTTTGTTGTTGTTGCATAGATCCAACAAGTGAAACAAGAGAAGACAAGGAGGAGGAGGAGAAGCAGGACAGGCAGGAGGAGGAGAAAGTGTGGGATTCCTACCAATGAGGATGGCAGTAACCAGGCAATGCTGGAATCAATACAACACTAAAAGCCTTAGCAATGTTTACATGCATTCATACAGTAACTCTACTTGACTTTTGCTAACAGTAGCAGTGGTTGGCCAGCAACAGGTCCTATCTCTCAACTCATCAGGTTGCTGATGCTGACACGACTTAAGCTGCTCTCCTACCAGACACCAACCAACCAACCCACCAACGAACCTATCTAGTTTTCCATCCCATTCATTGTTCTCCGACATTCTGCTTTGGAATTCTTAAGGAGAGCAGTTTGAAAAACAAAAAGAAAAAAATACAAAAAACAGCAACAACAAAAAAAACAAAAAAACAAACAGATACTGGTTTTTCTTTTTTAGTTTTTAATAAGCTAATTTATTTCTTCTATGACAAATTCTGGTTTAAAAGTTGAGAATTGAGATAAAATTTGCATATTATGATTAATTTGGAGGTGGGGAAGTAGTTGTAAATCTATGATTTTTGTAAAAAAAAAAAAAAAATAAAAAAAAGTTGGTTTGATAAATATAGAATTAATATATGAAATAATAAATATTTTTAATCAGGAAATAGTTTGAATAGAAACAAAAACACTTTTTCTAAAGATATACATTAATTAAATTCTAAATTTCAAATAATAATTAAAAAAATGCTAACTAAAATTTAAATAATAAAAAATACATTTTTATAACTAGTTGATCTGTCGAGACATTAAGCTGCGTATCAATTTGCAATGTGAAATCAAGAGAACATCATAGACAAAAAATTGGAAAGGAAAAAACAAAACAGAAGTGATGATAGCAAATAAAACATTTTCACAATCTCGGGTTGTATTGAAGCCTTTAAGAGAGTAATGAACATTCTTCTTGAAGGACAGAATGAATAGAAGATAAAATGGGGAGAGACAAGTTCTGAGGAAGTGAAGTTTCCTTACAAAAGGGGAGGAGTTCTTTTTTCTTCTCTTCTGACCCCAAACAACCTGTGGTTTTATGGTTGAATGATTAGAATAGAATATAAAAAGGTAGGTGACAATAAACACTTGTCAAGTATTATTATAGCCTGTTGACAATAGATAAACAGTTTAACACCTGTAATTCAGGGTCTGATAAACAAGTGTGCCTTTACGTATTGTTCTTGATCTACAATCACCTGTAGCTGAAGAAAACAGTTTTATATACAAGCAATTTGTTTAGAGTGTGCCTGTGACAAAGCAAAAGAAATAGTGGGGAAATTTGAGGGTGGCATTCAAAAGCAAGTTCTTGAAGGTGGGGGAGTGGATATATGGTAGAAAATGAACGAGAATCTATCAGATTATAAAAGTTGAAAGGAGTTGAATAACTGGAAAAAAAGAAGAATGGGGGAGGGTCGAGTTTAGAGGATCATTATGAAAAACAGTAGAGACCAAGAGAAAGGCTTTTTTTTTTGCATTGTTTGCTAAGAGTTTAATTATCCCCAATCTTTGATTGGTAACTTGGTAGGAAAAAAAAAAAAAAAAAAAAAAAAAAAAGTAAAATGGTACTGTAACTATCCTACCAAAAATATAAAATTTCAAATTAAATGACAAGTTTATAGAGTGAGAAAATGTAAAAAGCATTATACACACACACGTGCGTGTGTGTGTGTTGAAAGGATATGGGCCAGACTAAACCTTAAAAATAAAGCCTGAATGCTTGGTCAGTTTGGAAAGTGGGCAGGGCTGAGAACTTTTCTCAATGTGTGTAGACATTTATCCACATGTCTACGACATAAAAATTTGACATACGGTCACGTTTTATTTGCGTTTTCAGAAAAATATCTCAAGCTTCCTTTCCCAAAGAAGAAAAGTTTACTGTCTGCGGCTCGTGCTAATATTAATTTTGAAATTATCTAGCCAAAGAAAAGTCAAAATTAACGTCTCATTGACATACACACGTTGATATTTTTAAGAAAATATTAACATCAGAAGGAAGCATGGAAAATATGCAATGAAAAATTATATATATATAAAAATTTTTTATTTTGGCAGCAGTCCTTTTATACAAGTTTCATTAAAGATGACTGACAAAGTATTAAAGTTAAGCTTTT
>OZ038508.1:25336541-25356541 GCA_964036315.1 Acanthosepion esculentum | reverse complement strand
AAATAAAGCCATTTGCAATAGAAAATTGATTTTGGGGGAGTACATCTGTCAAGTTTTCTTTTTAAGTACCCTTTCATCCGAAATCCCTTTTTTCTTTTTGAGTGCTAATAACCAACTGATATTGAACTGTAAAGAAAAGCAGGAGAAAAAGTCAGGTATGTAAATATGTAAAAAGTTAGGCATTAAAGTTGAAATTTGTAGAAGAATTCAAATGTTCCTTAAATCTACAGACTGAGTGTTACCACCCTAAACCAAAAGAAGAAAGGAGGCTATTAACGGAGTGTGTATGCATGCGTGAGTGAGACAACGTGTTCCTTTTCTGACTTTTTTTTTTAATGAACTTGCCATTAGTTTTGAATAAGATGCTAGTCATCTTTTTTTTTTTTTTTTTTCTTTCTTTTTTGGAGATAATGAAAACAACAGAAGAATTATGAGAGTTTATATTGTTAACGGATTTTAATAAGGAAAGAAAGAAAAAATAAAAAATAATGACAATGCTGAAAATAATTAGAAATGAAAAGGAATGAGCAGGTTTGACAAGTGAAATGCACAGATGACTCATTTAAGCCAAAGATCAGACAAAGGCAAGAATAAATTTGAGCATTTTTCTCACCAAACCCTTTTTTATTAAAAAAATAAATAAAAAATAAAAAAGGAACGAGTTGAAGTCAATCCTGAAGAAGATCTTACGTTTATTTTTCTCATGTTTTATTTTTTAATTGAAATTAAAAAAATAAATTACTTCGGAAAATCCGATTAGAAAAACGCCAAATCAAATAAGAGTCGTAATGGATCATCAAACAAAAAAGTAAACTTTGTATTCCAGTCCAGAGAAAGAAAAAAAAAAAAAAAAAAAAAAAAAAAGAGGAGAAAAGAAAAGTCTCTGGGTCGATTTCACTTGACTAGTAATGCTTGTCCCAGATACACAGCTTCCTAGATGATGAATCTGGATCTTAGTTACGAAGAAACCAGGTCCCCAAAAAGTACTAGCGGTGGCAGGGGAGAATCACAAATAATTTTCAACTTTTACCACAAACTACACACAGAAGGAACCTTGTCCCAGGTGTGTATGCGTGTGTTACACTAGTGTACACACACACACGGACAGCAGTCTCCTGATGCAGACTTCATTCATTACGACGGGACAAAGAATATTAGATTAAAAAAAAAAAACTGAACAGAAAACTCAAAATATTTCTTGTTCGTTGTATTCAATGAAATTGATTATAATAGATATGTTATGTCCCAAAGAATCCTCTACAGCGCACACACACACTTCCTAAAAAGATTCTTCAGTGTAGTAGAAACACTACTAGTCTTCGTGAAACCGAAGACCATATTCATTCCACCTACAGTGGAGGCAGAACGGAAAGAGATAGGTTCACAATAAACACCTTTCTTCTCCAAAGAAACCGTGTTCCCCTGTCCCTTACCGACAGTGAGGAAGGGTTTAGGGGTTAAGATAAAAATCTCTCGGCGGCAGATGGAAAGGAAGATGTCCCCTCTCCTCCTACCACATAGGGTCGGTCGGTAGCAATTCTTAAAAGAAAAAAAAAAGTACGTGCCCTGATCATCACATAGGAACACGATTATTAAAATGATAACGACTTACAGAACAATAAATAAATGATGGCGTGTGTGTGTGTGTGTGTCTTCGACGACAAGCTTCCCTGTTGGCCGGTGTATCATTCACCTGACCTATTTTTCATCAAGATATTTAACAAAAACAATCACTTATGATCGATCACCTTTTTGCTAGAAAAGAGACACACACACAAAGAGAGAGGACTTCTTTCTGCAAATAGTCAGGAAATAATATATTAGTCATCATGTATAAAAAGGAAAAAAAAAATCTTTTTTATGAGAGAAAACTAAAAGCGTTTGGGCATTTATCACTACTAATACATTTCACACATAAAGGTCATTAATAATAGATTGCATTTTAAGTGACGGACCATCAATGTAGGTATTCAAGAGTAATAACGACAAAACAGGATTCTGGTGGTAGTGATGATAATATCCAAGAAGCGAGCTAGTCACGTATCTAAATTCTTGCTAGCTAGTGTCAACCCACAAGGAAAATACTTCCATCACTACTACTACTACCACTGTCCTAGATTGTGTGTGCGGGTGTGTAAAACGCAGGTCAACACCTGCTGTGATTGGGACAAGAACTAAGAAAAAAAATTTAAATTAAATTAAATTTGAAATTTAAAAAGAAAAATATTATAAAAGTTGATATCAACATTCTTTTTTTTTGGTTTAAAAATAAACAAATATGAAAATTCGGCAAGAGAAATATTTTTAAAGTTAATTTGTCATTTACAATGATCAAGGGTCGCTTAGAGAAAAACAAACAAAAAAAAAACAGAAATAGAGAAGAAATTATAAAACTAGTTGTTTAGTTTGTGTATGTGGAATGAAGAAAGAACAATTCATTCCCATGAAAAACTTTCAGTATTAAAGTCCGTAATCGCACAAAAAAAGAAAAAAAAGAAAAGAAAAAAGTGGTTGCCAGTCAAAAATAGTCAATTAATCAAAGTGCGTGTGTGTGGGGGGGATGACACTAAGTTGTAACAATCTCTCCTCCTCATCCTCTTATTCTTATTTCTACTACTACTTCACCTCCTTGTGTTCTTGGAAAAGAAAGAAAGGAAAAAAAAATCAGGAGGTCACACGAAAGCAAACGGCAAAGCCAGCTGATGGGATTCTTTTACTTCCAACTTATTTTTAAAAGCATTTATTTAGCTAAGAAATCCAACTCTACTAATTGTCTGGATCTTTCGAATAAAGGAGGAACAAGGTCTTTTTGAATTATAAAATGCACAAAAAGAGGAAAGGACCAACTTTACTACTCTGACCAATTTTACCAAGGTCTTCCCTCCCACTTTTTTTCCCCTCCACAGTCGAGTTGTTACCCGTTAATCCTAAGAGGTGGTCAGTACCGTGACAATATATAAGAAATGTGAACAGATTTTAATGAATGTGTGTATAGTTCTTCTCTTTGGGCAATGAAGAACGAACGAAACAAAACATGCAATTCACTACACAGCCTCGCCATCAACCTATCCCGGGAAATATACATTTAATCTTCTTATAAGTTTCATGATGACAACCTTCAAGTGATTTTTAGCTTTTTTACAGCAAATGAAGGCATTTCAACATGAAGTAGAGTAATGGCTAGCGTGTTAGCCAGAGAAGCGAATTCGATCCTCACTGGGTTCCCCGGACCTGTGGCCCGAGCTAATTAAATAACATGGGGTAAAAAAAAAAAAAAAAAAAAGGGGTTAGCAGCTAATGGTAGATCATTGGTGACTTTGACCCTTATTGGGGCGAACCTAAATATGTGGTCTTGTACAATGTACATTTGCTAGTGGACAGTTTATACTTGAAAAATCCTTTTTTTTTTTTCGTTCAAAATTTTAATTCACAAAGGAAAGCTGCAAATTAAAAGTTTAACTGAGTTTTTTTTTTTTAAATTCATCTCCTTTTGGTAAATTAGACAAAAAAAAACTAGTTACTCCGTTGTCAAAGCTGACAGATAAGTTTTTTTTTTTTTTTTTTTTTAAAGACTTATTAAAATAAACTTGCTTCAATAAATAATCATCAAACCAAGAACATTTCCACTTTTCAGGTACATAATGACAGAAAAGTTTTTTTTTTTAATTTAAGCAAGCCAAAAAGCTCTAGAAATGATTTTTCGAGGACAAATATCAGAAAGAAAGAAAGTTTCTTTACTAACAACAGGGTCGTGAACAATTAGAATAATCTCACTGAAAGTACAAAAACTGTACCTTTTTATTTAATTAATTGGAAGTTGCAGAGTAGTTATAAAGCATTTTTACCTATGAGAAATGTAATTTAAATATTCTGTTAAGGATGCACAGGAAAACGTGGCCAAAGTCCTCCAAAGTGAGAGATAAACAAATGCTAAGACTGGTGCATTAAAAATACTTATTTAAAAAAAAAAAAAGACTCGGTATTTGTATTAAGGACGAAAAGAAATCATTTTATGTGTTGAAAAATATATTTAAGCCCATATTTGTTTTTGTATTTGATAAAGAAAAATGTATGAGAGCCATCGAGTTGGCATCGAAAGGACGATGTACATGTGCGTGTGTCATCAGCCATAGTAGACCTGCATTTGCAGCAGGTAACTTTTTGAGTTTTCTTTAAAAAAGAAAAAAGAACAACAACACAGCCTTCTTTGGGGGGTATGAAGTTAATACATTAAAAGTTTTCTGTTAATATTTCATTTAACCTCCCTTCAGTAAAAAGAAAAAAAAAGTTGTTTACTTTTAATTTCTTTCCATATGTACGACGAACGTTCTTCATAGCCGTCCTGAAATCAGAGGAGCTAGGAATCTGGTCAAGTTTTAGAGAAGAGACCACACAGACAAACTTCCTTTAAGAAGATCCCATACAAGAACGAAATTAGAGAGTAAAAGCGGCTCAAATGAAACCTTTTAAAAATAAATGCAAAAGTGGTAAATACAATTTAACCGTACATCACGAGACAAAAAAAAAAAAAAAAAAGAAAAAAGATTCAGACAAAATACGATTTTTTTCAGTCATCAATAGTATGGAAGAAAAGAGAAAAAAGTCAAAGAAACCGTTGCCAAAATTACGAGACTTGTGAAAAATAAAAATGTTACGTCAAAAGTTATTAAAAAAATAAAGATAAGAAACAAAAAATAAAGTAACTGCTGGCAACGTTGTTTTGTTTTTTTCATATGAACAATTGAGATTTGAGAAGATAGCATCAGTAATAATCGAAAATGTGGGTGTGAAACACAAAACAAATCTTTATTAAAAAAAAAACGAAAGAATGCATACACGAATCAGTGTTTAAATTTTATAAATGCGTTTGTGTGAAGGATTTATTAATTAATAATATATGTGATACGTCTGAAAGGAAGGAAAAGAGAGAGGTCGACAACGAACCACACCCACCTACATGAGTGGGGGGTTATAGAACAAGGTAGAAGATAGAGGTGACAACTCTACAAGCAGAATGCCACTAAAAAAAATTTAAGACGATAGTGACGACAGGGCCTTTAGTGGGGGTGCGGATATGAGATCTAGAACAAGATGTGACAAAAAGAAAAGTTTCCTTTTAAGAAGTTAGCTAAAATAAAATAAAAAGTAAATACCAATTGTTATATTGAGATGGAAGGAGAGAAAAAAATTAGTTTAACAAAAGCCAGAAAAAAAATGTAACGTTTTTAGTTGAGGAATAAGTAAATCGTTTTAAAGAATTTTTTTTTTCTTCCTTTAAATGACGAAAACTGAATCAGTTGTCATCACTACTGGGCAAAAAGAGAAAGTCCGATGAAACAATGGCACAGCTATTCAATATCCGGATAAACTCATATGACAGATGGGTAATATACACAACACCAGTCGAGATATGGTGACATAAAACAAATAGACAAGAGACGAGTTAATAAAAAGCTCTGGAAATCATGTATTCTTTCACAATCACCTGGGGGAGAAATGTCAAAGAAGAGAATTGCAAACAGCCAACCAGTATTGCTTAGTGCGTGTGCGTCGAAGACGAGAAGAGAGACAGTATAAAGAATCCTAACGTACGACCCAACTGTCGCTACTGTTGCCGATGTCCTATTTTGGGACAGGAAAAAAAAATAAAGGCCTTGGCTTGGCATGGTCGTCGTTTTGGCCAGTAGTGTTGGGAAACGACGGTTTATATAAATAAATAAAAAAAACAAACATTCAGATTGAAGTAACTAGTTGGAAAACTTAGATAAAAAATATATATATATAATTGTTAACTAAAGTTAAAATTCAACATGGAATTTTTTTAAGATGCGTAAGAAAAATTTTCTTTGAGGTTTTTGGTTTAAAAGCGTTCATTTTATATTTTAATTAAAGTAAAACAGAAAGGTGGGTGGAATTATTGTATTATGATCAGAAAAATGGTATTAAGTAACCTAATACCATTACTTATTTTAAACACGTAAATAGAATAACCTAGCTGGTGGAAGGAGTAAAAACGGATTTTTTTTTGTAATTTCACAAGACACATTCAATCAAGATGACCACCTGCAAAAACGGTGATTTAAAAAAAACATCCAGAATGAAAAACTGGAAATTTAACAGTAACACTAGTGATGGAGATAACAAAATAAATAGTAGGAATAATAATAATAATAATAATTATTATTATTATTATTTGCAGAGTTTTACGGCCACTTTGAATGAGTTACTACCACCTGCATTCTCCTCATCGGAGGAGGAGGAGGAAGAGTGAGACACGGTTGCAAACACCGCCCTATTCTTTCAGATGTAGCACTTTTTATTAAATTTAATTATCACCAACATATAGAAATACTTAAGAACAAAATTACAATAGTCATGAAAATATATCAATTACGGTCATTATATATTTAAAAAAGTCATCTTACAAAGAAAAACTTTTCAAAGACTTTTCCTCATCAGTATGGAAGTAAAAACAGGGTTTGTTGCAATTATAGCCAATTTTCTATGAAAAACGACAAATGATATAAATAATAAAGAACATAGTTAATGGTGTTACTGTTTAGTTTATTGTTGAAAACTTTATTTCTTGATAATGTTAAAAATAAACACGAAACAGGAACTCTGATATTTAATTCCAGGAATTAGTTGCTTTCGATGGATATCAGCCTGTGACTGTTACAGTCGTATATACCTATGCAAGAACTAAAAGCAATCTTTAAATAAATATAATAAATAACCATATAGACTTTTTCTACATATGGTTAATAATAAAAAGAATTAAAAATGTAATTGTAAAGAAACTTTCTTTTCAGCTTACGTCGGATATTTTTCTATATCCCATAGGTAAAAAAATAAACTAATGAAAGTTATTTTAACATTTTTTGTTCAAATTGTCGGAAAAAAAAACAACAAAAAAAAAAAACAACTTTAATTTAAGTTTAAAAACGATGTCGTCAATCAAAAAATATAAAAAAAAATAAAAAAAAATAGGTAAGTTCAACTTCAACAAATCTAACGCTAGAAAAGGTAAAGAAACTCAAAAAAAGTGATTATTTGGACTAAAAATAAAAATGTTTTCTTTTTTAAGTGATTAAAATATAAAATTTCTAAATTGAAGATCATTTAATTTTTTAAACTAAGAGGAAGGCAAAGTTCGCTTTCTCTACGATTTAGAAACCTTTTCCCCATATAGACCATCACAGAAAAATAAACCATTTGGTTAGGTAGGTGTGTGAGTTTGTCCTGATTTTTTTTTTTTTTTTAAACAAAACCTATTTTATTTATTCGTAGAATCCAGAAATAAACAAGATAGATTTGAAATTCTCTGATAAAAATAATCCCTGAAAATTAGAGAAACCAAAATGATTAAGTTTAAAGACTTTAAAAAGTTAACGAATCACTTTTTTTCCGTTCCTGTTAAATCTGACTGTCGTCCCAAAAAAGAAAGCAAATGTCGCACTCTTCAAGAGAGGTAAATTTTCTTTATTTTGTATTTCAAATTAAAAAGCTAAATAAATATTAAAATATTTTACTTGAATGCAGAAATGAATTAAACTTGAAAAAATAAATAAATAAATTAAATAAATAAATTTTTAAATTTTATTAAATATATCCAGTATTTTTATGAGTGACTTTCATTACTTTTCGTTTCTTGCTGACACATTGTGAAGAAGCGTTATATTAAAAAAATAAATAAATAAACCTAAGTTTGTTTAAAGTTTCTTTTTAAATAATAATTATGCTGGAAAAAGAAAAAAAGAACCTGAAGTAAAATTAAAATAAAGTAAAAATAAAAAGATAAACACAGCCAAACAGGAATTAAACTTAAAGCTTAAGTGGAAAATTTACAGGTGTATTTTTTTTAACGAAATAAAGAATACGTCGTCAGTTTTTAAGGTGTACGTTAGTGTCGACATAAAATAATTATTTCCACAACACTTGAGAAATTACAAAGTACACGTTTGTGTATACAAAAGAGTACACAAGTTTAAAGGTAAGTGGTTTATTTGAGTAAATCAAATAAATAAACTTGAAGAATTCCAAAGTGTTTGGATGTCAAATTACTAGTTCTGACATTGTATGTACCAAAAAGATTCAGACAAGCATAATTAAGAACTAGAATGCACAATAATAATTATTATTGAATAAAAAGTAAAAAGTATATAAAGTTATATATTAATCTGTGTCATTTGAGTTTTTAAAACTGAATTTTGAAGTGTGTGTGTGTGTAGTTTGTCATTTAACGTGTATTTAAAAAAAAAAAAAATATATATTTTTTTTTTTTTTTTTTTTTTTACACACACACGTGTATATAAATACATATTTTAATTTACATTAGTGTACTTATTATGTAAAGTAAATAAGTAAAATAGTAGATTGCTATTTAAAAAAAAAAGTCAAATCCTGTTTTAGTCATTTTCAAATTGTAAAATAAATAATCAGGTACACATCTCAGTGTACACACGTGTTATCTTTGGAAATATGCGTAAAAATATACAAAGAATGTGTCAAATGTGTATACTGTACAGAAATAAAGTTAAATATTTAGACATGTGTGTGAAGATATGTGTTCTATTTGTAAAGGTGTGTTATTATTATGTACCTTCATTACATGGTGTGTAATTAAATGATTTAAATAAGGTTGTGTGTCGTTATTTAGAATTGGTGTAAGCGTATACACGTTTTATGTATACATTTGTGACTAAAGGTGTGTCTAAAAAGAAAGAAACACACCTAAATGCGAATACAGAGTGTTTTTGTGTGTGTCACTAAAGTTAAAATGAATTGTTTTAATCAACACTATTTAAAGAAGGAGACAAACCTGGATTTTTTTTTTAAGGGAGAAATTATATAAATAAACAGAAAAAGGTGTGTCATCAACTGTCGATCTCGGGATCCTTTCTCTTAGATTTCACGTCCCGAACTGGGGGGGGGGCAATCAAAGTAGAAGTCAACACAACAAATAAATAAACAACAAAAAAAAATACTCGAGGGTCAATCGACTTTCTTCTTCTTTTTTTAAAAAAAAAAAAAAAAAAAAAAATTTGAAATATAAAAAAAATAAAATAGACAAAATATCTTTCGAATAGGCGGGTGTTGTTTTTGTTGGGGTGGGTAATTAGAAGACTTACCATTTTTCCTTTGAGGATTAAGCTGTTTTCTCCTACCGCACCTGGCCATCTCGGCCATGTTTTCATTTCAATATAGAGACACACTACGGCCGACAAGTGCGCATGCCCAGTAAGCGGCGGCCCAAGTGACAACTTCCGGTCAGGCAGAAGCACAAGACATTTACTTTTCTCTTGCCATAGCTTTTTTTTATATACATATATATATATATGTCTTATATATATATGTAGGTGTATATATGTATATGGATATATATCTATACTTCGTTTTTTTTTTTTGATGGGGCCGCTTTTTTTTTTTCTTTTTTAACTTTTTTTCTTCTTTAAATAAAAAATAGCAATTTCTTTTTAAACTCCCAAAAAGCCAAAAAGGTGTCTTCAATCTTCAAATATTCCTGTTTTGTTTTTTTTTAATTATTATTTGTTATTATTCACATCATATTTTCTCCTTCCCCTTCGTGGTACCTTTCTGTTCTTTTTAACGCATACCTTCCAAACCTGAGGGTTTACCGCTTGTTCTTTTAACTTTTCTTGCTGTGTCGGGGGCCACTTGCGGACTTCACTCAATGGTACAAAGTGTCGACCAAAGTAAAAAATAAAAATAATCGGATATTCAATTCCAAAAACCGGGTTCGTGATGTTCGTTGCCACAACCCGGTACTATCCTTCTTTAGAACTGCGCACCTTCCAACCTGAGGGTCTACTACAGCTACTACTACTGCTGCTACTTGTCAGGGGCACTTGCGGGGTTGGCTTAGTGATGACAACAACGGCTGAGGACTCTGAGGCTTCATCCCAGGTACTTAGTTGGTTACACTCGTTGCTATAATCTGGTACTTTACTAACACCTGCCAACTTGATATAAATAATAATGATATTTTTATTCTTCTTCTAGGATAGTGGAGGGCACTTGTAGGTTTGGTTAAGTGATGACTTTGGACAAACGAATCAGTTTTTTTTTTTAATTTGTTTTTTTTATTTTTTATTCCAGGTGCTCGTTGCCACAGCTACGAGCGATCAGTTTATAAATTCCGCGATACCCATGTGGTATGTTTGTTTTCCCCCCTCTCTCTCTCCTTTTTTATGTTAACTTTTTTTTCCAGTTAAAATATTTATACATGGGGATTTCTATTTTTTTTTTTTTTAAACCCCTTTTATTGTTTGGATCTTTAACATAAACTGAAATCAAGTTAAAGAAAGAAAAAAATAGCATAGAAAAATCTAAGAGTTTAAATTTAGTATTTGGTTGCGTGTACACATTGTCATTTTAGCAACATGTTTAGTTTGTTTAATCAGTTGAGGCGTCAGTTTTTGGAAACAATTTGACACGTTTCTCCTTGGTTTTTAAATATTTAAGGTATTTTTATTTTTTTTCACCTTTATAAAAAAAAGTATCTTGATTTTTTTTTTTCTCCAACTGAACAATCTGTTTTTACGAAATCTATTTCACCGGTTTTAAATGAGGATTCTGAACTTAGTTATTTTTAAAATATAATAAAAACTTGGTTTGTAGCACTTTTTTTAAAACAAAGGTAACGTTCCACAGATTAATTAAAAAATACGTTTGAATAATAGCACACGTGTATATCTGTAGAATGTAGATTATATTTCAAGTTTTCGTGTAGTTTTAAAAAGCCAACGACAGTCGCGTTGTACAAAGGAAGACGTTTTGGTGCTGTTAATCACCTTCCCGGTTGTAAATACTAAGTGACTATTACATACATACATGAACAAATGGTAGGGTTTCATTTAATTCTGGTATATTTCCTTGGGCCACAGTATCGTCTGTGATTGTAGAATCTATATGGTAGGAGGTTAGATCAGTTCCAGCTGTCGAAGAAGTAAATCAGTGGTTGACAGTGTTTTCAACTCAGGTTTCTTTAAATTAAGTTAAAAACGTTTTCATACATTTCAGCTGAAAAAGGTAAGGGGTTTATTGCAACTCCTTGTCGATGTGTACGTGTGTGATTCTGGGTGTCTCTTTTTTTCCTTTCACGAATGTGTGTGTGTGTATGTGTCAGTGAGTGTCTTCTTTTCTTGGAGCTGTGCGTGTGTACATTATCGCTACTATCCTTTTTCATTTCTTCTTTTTCTACTACCAACCTGGTGGTTCTATGACATATGGGAGGGAGAGGCAGGAGGAAAGGCTGAAGAAATGAGACTGAAAAGCACAGGTGGAGGGGGGGACCCTAGAGGTACGTACAAAACACACACACGCACACAGATGAGCTAAACAAAAAGGGGGTAAGGTTTTATACTAAAGAGGGAGGCTGAAGGGAGGAGGAGGATGAACGCAGGGTGTAGAGATGTTGAAATATTAGCAAGGGAGTGGGGAGGAAAATATTTCAGAGTTGAATAGAGAGGGGAATGCGGATGAAAAATATAAATATCAATGAGAAGGTAGAAGCAAGAGGAAGGGCTATGGCCAGATAGATACACGTTTAAAACCTCTCTCTCTACGCATATGAACACGTGTGTTACACACAAACATTATATATCTATATATATATCGGAAACAGTTCCTCTCTTGCATTTTAATTTTTTTTTTCTCTCTTTCTAGTTCTGTAAATTTCGTTGTCCAGGTGCCCAGTAAGATTGACGGTAATTGCGACCTAGAAAACTCCTGCATCTGCTCTAGTAACAAGTACACTAATACTTATATATATAATCCGTTGTCATTTGATAACGACGTAAATTTACCATTATCGTCATTTTCTGTCAACGTATGTTGTACCGAAACAACTTAAATAGCCACACTAAAATTTGTCATTTTTAATAAAACGTATATGCGGTCCGTGTTATTACATTTTGAAATAACCACTTTGCGAGGTGATTTTAAATAATTATAGAAATGCGTTAAATTTGTTATAACTTAAGAAAGGTGGGGTTTTTTTTTTTATGGGTTTATACGTTAATAGAGCCTAAAGGAAAAGAGAGGTATTATTTCCCATATGTTTTCAATGAATTATATATATATATATATATATATATGTATGTGTGTATTCAATCTTCTTTCCGCGCCACTTTTAGTCTCAGTGCAAGTAATTTTTTTGTTTCGAATCTTTGAAATATTAAAGTAAACCGTTTAAAAAGGTAATCATTATTTTCAAACATTTATTCAAGACATACTTATAGCAAGTTTAACAGTTCTTTAAAATTGAATTCTGTCTATAACCATTTTAAAAGTTAAAACGAGTAAGAATTCTTTACACAAGATTAAAAAATTCAGGTGGTGGGTGTTGTAAATTATGGCTTATTAAGGACGTTTTAGGCTCTTTAGTAAGCGAGGGTGTGGCTTTCCCCATATCAATGATTAGATATTTTTCCCGCTTTACTTTTCTTTTCTTTTTTATCTTAACAGCTTTACTCGAATTAGTAACACCTTACTTTTGTTGTTATTTAATAGTATACTTAACCTAACTCTTGGTAACCCACATAAACATTGACTGAATAAGAGATTTTTGACTTTGTACCCTAGTAATTGTGTAGATGGCGTCGTTCGTCTGACGACATTTATTCACACACAGGTAACTAAAATGAAACAAATTCATTATTTAAAATAAAACATTTAAACTTGAATTTATTGTTATTTCTTTTGATGTCTTCGTCGTTTTAATCAAATGGAAAAAAGACGAAAACAAAAAACGATCTAATCAAATGGAGTTGTTAAAAATTTTCAGTTGTCTGAAATAACTTTTACTAAATAAACAACTTGCAAAATTTATTTCCTGACCGAACCTAAATCGTTATTCCTGCCAATTCCACTTTCTATTATGTGAAGAAATGTTTGTTTGTTGTTTTTTTTTAATTATTTTTATTTTTTTTTTTTAGTTTCTAAAAATGTTCTATTTTCGTTTTCTCCATTTTTTTTTGAGGACCTTCCGTTTCAACAGAATATAATTTTATTTTCGTTACATTAATCTTGGCTTAGTCTGGCAAAATTGCAAAAAGGATATTCAGTGGGTGGTTACTAAGGTGATTGTTGCATCGATTTTCAAGACAGGAACTAAACTCGTTTAAAGAAATTGGCGTAACAGAATCTTCCTGTCCGTCTCTTGTATTTTGGGCGTTGTTCTCAGCTAAGCATTTTCTTTTTAAATTTTTGTCGGTGAGATTAAAAAAAACAGTTGGACACTTCTTAAAGCAAATTCTTTTTTATAAACCTCTTCTTAACCAACTTTTATTATAAATTTAACTGCCCCAGAAAATAAGTCACACCTTGAAAATGTAAAAGAACGTTTGGGCAGACATAGAACAACTCTTGGGAAAGCCGACAGTTTGGTACGGGTTGTCAAATCTTCTCTCAAATATTTCTGAAAACTTAGAGAAAAAAAAAACACCTGTTTTATTTATTTATAATTTATTTTTACTTAGTGGGGGAAAAAAAGTTGTAACAGGAAGTTTAATCATTACTGGGTGTTTTGTGAGTGCGGTGTCGCATTTTGCTAGGACATCGTAAAAATGACACGCTGTAGAATAAATTCTTGACAAATTACGTATCATATCCTGTTGAAACCTAAGTAGCAATCACGTGCATCAAATTTGTTTTACCGAAGCTCATATCTTGATCGATATGCACCTGGAAGAAATAAGAAAGAAAAACTTTAAAAATAATATGATTTACGCAAAATAAGTAATAATATCCAGATATTTTAATTTTATTTATTATCCGTTTTTTTTTATTCGTCCAAAGCTGCTTCTTTTGTCTTTTCTTCAGATCATCAGTAGTTAAAAATAAGTGGCCATATGGTCAAATACTCAAATTGAACACACTTCCCTCATCCACGACTGAGGATTTTTAGTGCCATTTTAAAGCATAACGTTTGTATTTTTTTTTATCCAAAAATATTTTTTGTCTCTATTTCCAACTACTACTACAATTTATTGTATAGAATTATTTTTTTTAACTAATTCGTCCCGAGTCCAACAGAAGTCCAAGTTGAGGTGAATTTTGTGACATCAAGAAAATCAATTTCTTTTTTTCTTTTTCACCTGGATGTGAAAAATGCCAATTTAACACAACCAGTGACCAAAACAAAACTTCATGTTGAGTAAAATAAATATTGATTATTTATTTCCGAGTGTTGTTTAAGTTCAGTATTTAATTTAATTTTAGTTATTTAGCGAGTAAAAAAAAGTACAAAAAGGGGTTGTTTTTTTTTAGAAATATGGAAAATTTTTCCTCAAAATGCATTAAGTCAGGTAAAAAAAGATAGTCTTTTTAGAGGGAAAGTGTGTGTGTGTACACTTACAAGCTTTGTTAATAGTTTTCATTGAAACATTAGTTTTCAAAAACTGAAATATTGAATTAGTTTTTTTTTAGTGTTACTTGTTTATTTTGGGTGGGGCGGAGGTTTGCGTTTGCTGGAACTTTTTTGGTGTGATTATGAATTATGTTTCAGTTTCAGTGTGTGTGTTTGAATGAAAAAAAAACTCAAATTCATTCCAAAAAAAAAAAAACAATGAGAGGAAAAATTATATTTGAAAATTTCACTCAATGTTGTATTCTCTATCTCTCTCTCTCTCTCTATCTCTCTCTTTCTCTCTCTTATTTTTTTAGTTTTTTAGGTTAAGTCTCGCACTGTCTGTCTCTCTCTATCTCTTTCCCTCTCTCTTAGATTTTTAGTTTGTCTCTCACTGTCTGTCTGTCTCATACACACACATCTATCAATCTCTCTCTCTCTATATATATATATCTATATATATATATATATATATATATATATAGTATTTAACTTCTATATTTTAGATACCTGTTCCTGATAAGTACATCTCATCTTGTTTCTATAACTCTCTTTCTTTCTACCTTTTCTCGATCTTTTATTCTATCTATCTATCTGCAAAGACTAAGATAGACCTAGAAAAAGGAAATTATTGAGTCACTCTCTAAAATACTAAAATAATTTCCTTTTCACTTTAAAAAAAATATCTTCCTCGTTTCATTTCAACACCCACCCTGTTCTCTCTCTTCATTTTTAATCTACCTCTCTCGCTTCCTCATCTTTATTCTCCTCCTCTTTCCCTAATCGCCTTTACATTCTCTATTTCTGTTTTCTTTGGCACACTTTTTTTCTCTCTCATATTTTCCGTATCTTTCTTCGAATTACTTTTCCTTCTTTCTCTCTACCTTCGTCTCTTTCTTTTTTTTACAGTCTATATTTCTTTCTTTCTTCATTCCTTCCTTCAACCATTCCTTCTAAACTTCCATTTTTTTTATATAGCCTTTTTATATTCACCTGCTCTCACTTTTTTTTTGTTTTTTTTAAAATATTCCCACTCATCTCTTTGCATCCAAACCACTTCCTTTCTCCTCGTCTTTTGCATCCACTACCTTTTTTTTCATTAACTCTCTTTATATGACACGCTCACGTTTTCTTTCTTCTTTTTTCTGTCGTCTTTTTCTCTTCTCTCATCAGCTTTTCTTTCGTTCCCTTTCTCTTTTACAACCATTTTTATTTATAACCGGCTTATACACCTGGCTTTTCATTCACCTACCTTTACTAATGAGGAAAGAGTGATGCGCCATAATCAAATAGGTAAGAAACCCGACAGGCAAACATTTTCTCCAGAGGTGCCTTCACCTATGCTCCACACCTGTAACCTTTACCATACTAGTCTCATTTTAATAAATACACGCCTACCTATATCTTTTCTAGTAACATTTCTGTTGCGTAATGGGTATTGGATGTGATAAACCTTTACTCCTTACGTAGAACCAGAACTTCTACGTTCACTTTCGAACAAACAACGTTGGAAAAGACATGAATTTATGTCTGCTACACATGTGCCATGCTTGATACACGCTTAGGCGATCATGCGTCGATAAATGACTGACGAGGCAGATTTTTTTCTGTTGCCATTCAAAACTATAGAACCCGGCCTGTCCTGCTATTTACCCATAACTGTAGGGAGAAGAGGATTCATGCCTTTCCCAAGAGTATTTGCGTGTAAGTGAATATCAGTCAGTTGTGTGCCATGCGTGATACACGCTTAGGCGATCATGTATCTTTCGATACATGACTGACGAGGCAGATTTTTTTTCTCCGCAGTAGGTTCTGTAACCCCTTGCGTGCCAGTGGCTTCCCGCCTTGCTTGGGGTGAAATGCTTAAAAAAAAATGCCATTTCTGTCTGTGGTAAACCAGTTGCCATCCAAGGCTATAGAACCTGGTCTGTCTTGCTATTTTACCCATAGCTAGAGTTTAAAGAAGAAGATACATATCTTTCCCAAGAGGATTTTCGCGTAAGTGAATATCAGTCAGTTAAATGCCATGCGTGATACACGCTTAGGCGGTCATGTATCTTTCGATACATCACTGACGAGGCAGATTTTTTTCTCCGCAGTAGGTTGCCATTTCTGTCCGAGGTAGACCAATTGCCATCCATGGCTATAGAACCCAGTTTGTCCTGCTATTTACCCATACCTGAAGGGAGAAGAAGAGGATTCATACCAACGACATTAGCACGTAAGTGAATATCAGTCTGTTATGTGCCATGCGTGATACACGCTTAAGCGATCATGTATCTCTCGATACATGACTGACGAGGCAGATTTTTGCCATTTCTTTCTGCGGTAGACCAGTTGCCATAGAACCCGGTCTGTTCTGTTATTTACCCATAGCTGGGGTGGGGAGAGAAGAGGATTCATACCTTTCCCAAAGGTATTAGTACGTAAGTGAAGTGGAATTCGTGCTCTGTTTTCCGATTCCCCAATCCGATCTGCTATCTATTACTCCACCGTGCCTCACACCCCACTGGGTTAAATAGAAGAGCCGACCAGGTACTAGACTGTTTTGCCCTTTAGGTAGCAACCATTTCAGAGAGATAACTCTGAATTCAAAACTAGCCTGAAGAGAGCTATCTTGCCCTCGACTGTTGCTATGGATGCAAGCGCATGACGAATGAGTGTCACCTTCAATGAGTATCAATACTAGCACGTCACGTCGGGGAGTAATGGTTCACGGATTTGTCTAGTAACCCGTTACTGAGTGGTAGGTTTTGCCCTCACTGGATGTCCCACACAGTGCCGGCTCAAGGTACTAGCTACTCGAGTAGTCGCCCGCGTGCTATCAAGGCCGAGGGCGCCATCAGCCGCCATGTCTTACGTTTGGGATCTTCCAAATCTGAAGCTTATAAAAATATACTTGCTGTCGTCCATGATTAAAGACAGATTAAATTCTTTGGCTATTTTGTCGATAGAAAATGATCTTGTCAAGAAGACAGGTGTAGAACATGCCATGAAAAGATTTTCAAATTTAAAGGCAAGAAAAATGTTTTAAGTAGGATAATGAATGTTTTCTTCAGCTTGTATTATGTTGTATATTGTAATAAACTCATCATTCTACAATTTCAGTTTTTCTCCTTGTGAAAATTAAAAAAAAAATTATACTTGTAAGGGCGCCGAAGTTCAGCCTGCCTGGGGTGCCAGCAACCCTAGTGCTCTCACTGGTCCCACAATTGTGTCTTTGTGACGGACCAAGTTTAAGGCCTGGCTTAGAACGATGGTTGGTAAACATCTCGACTTCAGTCCCCGGTTGGTTTCCGCCTGTCTTTTCTACAAATATTTTCATGGCAACTACTCTGACGGTCTTTTTTCCCTGGTGCCCGGAATACATGAATTTAAGCGTGGTACTAGGTCCCAGCCTTTTACTGTTGAAATAGCTAAATGCAATTTCTAGTTCTGTTCCAACAGTTTCTTTTCTCGCACTTCCTGCTTGTTGAGCTCCCTTCCGCTTCCTTACTTCTCTGATAAATACAATCATCAAAAATTTAAATGCAGCGTCTATCGCTAACTTCTGATGTATTGAATCCCGTTCGTCTTTTGTTCTTTCGTCAATCCTCCCTATTCTCTGTCTACTCTTTCACTTTCATTCCCTGTAACTACCTGCGTACTAGTGGCATTCTCCGCCTTGCTTGGGGTGTAATGATTAAAAAGAAATGTAAGATACCATACAAGAGGGTAATCGTTAATTATCTTGTCTAGATGATTACTTTTATATGGTAAGATCTTCACCAGTGCTCTGTATTTTGAGGCTTGTGTCAGGCTAAGATTGACAAATCTATTCTTCTTCTTCTAATTCTTTTTTCTGCTGTTCATTCAGGACGTGGGCGATCATGGCTCTCCGCAACTTCCTATCCTTTGTAGTTCTTAGTAATGTTTGTCTTTTTACTATCTTCCCCACTTCTTGTTCTGCCATACTTATTCGCTGTTTCCGTTTCCCTTCGATATCAAGTGTCAAATTTTCCAGTCCTTCTTTCTTCATTATACGTCGTAGAAATTTCTACTGTCTCTTTCTGATTCTAAGTATAAGCGTCACCTACCGTCCGGTTCACACTCATCCTCGGTCTCTTGAACAGAAGTAGAGGTTTATCCCTTGTTTCTTGTTTAAGGTTGGGTTTCCCGGTTTCTTTTAAAGTCTTCTCATTCTTTTTCACTCCTAGTACCCCCCATGCATCTTAGTGGCATTATTGCCTTACTTGGGGTGAAATGATTAAAAAAATTTAAAAAATAAGTGTTCTTTTCGTTTCCATTCTTCTTAAAACTTCCTTGCGACTCACATGTTCTGCTAATGTTATTCTTAGCATCCTTCTGTAGAACCACACCCCTGCTGCTGCCCCAAGTTTTCTCTTTATCTGTGAGGAGGTTGTCCATCTTCGCTCTATATAGGACGATTAATATTACATAGCAGTTTACTTACCTATGGGAAAGAATAAGCTATCGTCTTTCTTTTCGAATGGTGTACCATTTTAGTGCGATAAAAAGTAATTTCTCATCTAACGAAACGAACAAAGTTCATCTCTGTATGAGATTAATTACATGTGATAGCGATGGTTAGGTAGGATAGACAAGAGTTTAAAGCAAGAACTTCTTTTCTTCTTCTTCTTCTTCTTCTTCTCATTATTATTATTATTAGTAGTAGTAGTAGTAGTAATAGTATTTATTTTTTTTAATTATTGTTTTTATTATTATTTGTTTTGTCACACAGTGTAAGTTTTTGAATCCTCTCCTGGTTCGTACTCATCCCCGGTATTTTGAACAGGAGTAGGGGTACATACTATGCTACCTGTTTAGGTCTTCCCAGCTATGGGTAAGTAGCAGGACAGACCGGGTTCTATAGCCCTGGATGGCAACCTGCTGCGGGAAAATAATCTGCCTCGTCAGTCATGTATCGAAAGATACATGATCGCATTACCGTCTTGCTTGGCATGAATTGATTAAAAAATACACCGGGTACGTTAAATTATTAATCATTATTATTATTATTATTATTATTATTATTATTATTATTATTATTATTATTGAAGAAAAAAGAGATTCTTTTGAATGGAGAAAGAAAAAGCCTATGGGTAATACCGTTTGTACCTTCGAATCATTTCTTTCTGCTCTCTTTCTTTCTTTCTTTTTTCATTTTCATTCATCTTTCTTTGTGTTCTCTTTCTTTGAATCATTTTTTCTGTTGTTATTGTTGCTGCTGTTCTTTCTTTCTTTCTTTCTTTCTTCTTCTATCCCCCATTCTCTTAGTTCTCTTTCTTTTGCCTAGCTTTCCTTCAGATCATTTCTTTCATCAACTGTCTTGTTCTCATTCATTTTCATTTCTGTTTTCTATCCTTCAGTCATATTTCGTTCTCTTTTTTCGCTTTCATTCTTCTGCCTGGTATCTTTCTTTCATCCATTTTTCATTAGGGTTTCTTTCTTTCATCCACATTCATGTTCTTTTTCTTTCTTTCTTTCTTTCATCTATCAATTTATTATTTTTCTTTCACCGTTTGTTCTTTTTCTTTTCCTTCTTTCTCCCCTTTTTTCTTTTCCTTCTTTCTGTACTTTGTCTTTAATCTTTCTTTCTTTTTTTTTATTAATCTTTCTTTCTGATCTC
>OZ038508.1:25314842-25317342 GCA_964036315.1 Acanthosepion esculentum | reverse complement strand
GAAAGAAAATCTATGTAACGGGTTTCATGTCTTAAAATCCTGATGAAATCATTCTAAGGTATGAAACGCGTTACATAGAATTTTTCCATTGTTAAAGTTCCAATATTATTCTGATATATTTCATTTATATTCATTGTGTTTTAATACCAGTACCACCAGTAACACGCACACATACAAACATTATATAAGTGTGTGTGTGTGTGTGTGTGTGTGTGTGTGTGTGTGTGTGTGTGTGTGTGTGTATGTACTGATTCCTTGTAATAGGACGGTATGTGTGTATATGTATTTGTGTGTGTGTGTGTTTGTGTGTATGTGCTGATTCCTTGTAATAGGACGGTATGTGTGTGTGTGTGTGTACTGATTCCTTGTAATGGGGCGGTATGTGTGTGTTTGTGTGTATGTACTGATTCCTTGTAATGGGACAGTATGTGTGTTTGTGTGTATGTGTGTGTATGTACTGATACCTTGTAATGGGACGGTATGTGTGTGTGTATTTGTGTGTATGTGTGTGTATGTGTGTACACTGATTCTTTGTTATAGGACGGTATGTGTGTGGGGGGGTGTACAGATGTGTTTGCTGATTCCTCATAGTGAGACAGTTGTATGTATGAAGAGGGGATATACACATATATACACGCATGCTGACAAAAGCACACGAAAATGGAAATAGATCTAAGAACACACAGGGGTCATTAAAAGATAAGCATGCCGATAACCACTCCATCATTTCTCGAACTAATCTTAATTGTTTTATAACCCTTCACGCAGAACTTTTCACTGTCAGTTCAAGAAAGACGTTTGGATCACTAACGCAAAAAAAGAAAATGTCTCATATCGAGAATATTTAACATGGAAAAACAAAGAAAAAAATGAATTATTTTTAATATGTGAAAATCTCCACCCTTTGCCTGATAACGGACTCGAGAACGGAAAATAGCAAAATTATGGAAAATAAAGCATAATATTTTTTTAATAATCCATATTACCACCAAAAACGTTTGCGGATTTTCTCTTCTTTTTAATATACGCACTTTTCTCTTGTTGGAACTACTATAACCTCTTCCTTATATATATATATATATATATATATATATATATATATATATATATATATATATATATATATATGGGAGAGAGAGAAAGAGTGAGAGGGAGAGAGACAGACTCAGGGTGGACAGAGGAATCAACATTGCATCATGATTTCAAGTAATCCCCAGACCATGAGCTCATCTGTCCATACTGTCCTTTTTTAAATCAATTCACCCCAAGCAATGCGGTAATGGTACTAAGACGCAAGCGACTATTGGGAGTGAACGAGAAAGGAAAAGAAATAGAAGAAACAGGAAACCCTATCCCAGACGGGAAACAAAGGATAAAACTTTACTCCTGTTCAAAAAACTGGGGAGGAGTGTGAACCGGGCCATAAGCTAACCTATCTACTCCTATTTCGATAACACTAAACATTCTACCAAATATAGTAGATTATATATATATATATATATATATATATATATATATATATATATATATATATATAAAGTCAGTGCATGACCGCGAAAACCGTAGCGTTCCTCACTTCATTTGTATAAAAAATAATTTTCATATAACACAACAATTTGTCACTGACAATAATGGATACTCTAATATTTTATTATAAACATTACCCTGATGTTTACCTGGATATGTCGAAAGTACTTGGTAATAAAACAAATATGTATAACCACTACGATTTTCTCTCGTCTTTCAGTAATGACATTAAAAATAAACTTATCCGAGTGACTGCCATGTTAATAAGAAAGCACATTCTGTTTTTGTGGTCTTTGATCACGATGTCTGGGTGATTAACTTTGGTTGTTCTGTATGTTTGTATTTTAATGTCCCATAACATTGTTACAGGTTCTATCTCTGTAACCAAGTTTGGGTGATGTTCATACTGGTTTCTTGCAGTTTCTTTCCCGTAAAAGCTGCATATTTTCCAGTGTAGATATTGGCCCACTCTATCATGCCGTATTTCATATTCTGTACGTGCTAACACCGTGCAACCTCATACAAGATGGTTAATTGTTACTGGATATTTACATTATTATTATTAATGTGTGTCTCAACGGCTGTTGCGATGCGTCTAGTGTGGTAGTCTGTAGTGGTAGTGCTTGTCGCTTCTCGCTTTCAGCTACCGCCGCTGGCTAGCAGCAATGCGAAAAGGGGAGGCGAGTGCGTAAGTCTTCCCCTGCCAGTAGATAGCCTCTCCATCAGCAAGCCCTATGTAGTGCCTCCTCGTGGCGACACATGGCAACCGATCACCTTGCGGACTCGGGCTAAACTACAGGGGGACGGGGGAGGAGTTTGGCCCCCTTAACTTGCGGCATGCAGGCCCACCGGTGTGTGGACACGCCCTGGTGCCCATGAACCAAACCCCAGCTATGGGTTAAATAGCTCCACTGCCTTGTGGAAATCTTTGGAAGAAGAAAAGGCTAAGGAGTAAACCCTACACAAATCAGGA
>OZ038508.1:25297342-25302342 GCA_964036315.1 Acanthosepion esculentum | reverse complement strand
CGAGTCACAATCACCAGGTTTACGTATCATGCAATTTTTCTCTATTATTATTATTATTATTGCTATTATTATTTCTTTATTTCAGTGTTTTCTCAGATAAGATCTTAATCTGGGAATTAATGAACGGATACCGAGTCACAATCACCAGGTTTACGTATCATGCTATTTTTCTCTATTACTGTTATTATTATTGCTATTATTATATCTTTATTTCAGTGTTTTCTCAGATAAGATCTTAATCTGGTAATTAATGAACGGATAGCGAGTCACAATCACCAGGTTTACGTATCATGCTATTTTTCTCTATTACTATTATTATTATTATTATTGCTATTATTATATCTTTATTTCAGTGTTTTCTCAGATAAGATCTTAATCTGGTAATTAATGAACGGATAGCGAGTCACAATCACCAGGGTTACGTATCATGCTATTTTTCTCTATTACTATTATTATTATTATTATTGCTATTATTATATCTTTATTTCAGTTTTTTCTCAGATAAGACCTTAATCTGGTAATTAATGAACGGATAGCGTGTCACATACCAGGTTTACGTATCATGCTATTTTTCTCTATTACTATTATTATTATTATTATTGCTATTATTATATCTTTATTTCAGTGTTTTCTCAGATAAGACCTTAATCTGTTAATTAATGAACGGATAGCGAGTCACAATCACCAGGTTTACGTATCATGCAATTTTTCTCTATTATTATTATTATTATTATTATTATTATTGCTATTATTATATCTTTATTTCAGTGTTTTCTCAGATAAGTCCTTAATATGGTAATTAATGAACGGATAGCGAGTTACAATAACCAGGTTTACGTATCATGCAATTTTTCTATATTATTATTATTATTATTGATATTATTATATCTTTAATTCTGTGTTTTCTCAGATAAGACCGTAATCTGGTAATTAATGAACGGATAGCGAGTCACAATAACCAGGTTTACGTATCATGCAATTTTTCTATATTATTATTATTATTATTATTATTATTATTGCTATTATTATATCTTTAATTCTGTGTTTTCTCAGATAAGACCTTAATCTGGTAATTAATGAACGGATAGCGAGTCACAATCACCAGGTTTACGTATCATGCAATTTTTCTATATTATTATTATTATTATTATTATTGCTATTATTATATCTTTAATTCTGTGTTTTCTCAGATAAGATCTTAATCTGTTAATTAATGAACGGATAGCGAGTCACAATCACCAGGTTTACGTATCATGCTATTTTTCTCTATTATTATTATTATTATTATTATTATTATTATTATTATTATTATTATTGTTGTTTTTGTTGTTGTTACGTAAATATTTTAAAATGTAATTCGTGGAATATAAAAAAATGCTGTTTCCCGTGGTAATTATTTGTAGCACAAGTGTCAAATTATTATTTTGATTGCTTTTCAAAGGTGTCTATTTAGTCAGAAAGCTTTCATGGCGGTCAAGGTTTTATATTGTAAAAACAATTCTTAGCATGTTTTAATGTTACGTGTGTGTGTGTGTGTGTGTGTGTGTGTGTGTGTGTGTGTGTGTGTGTGTGTGTGTGTGGCTAGGGTATTTACAAAAAAGACAATTAAAAAAAACAGGACGTGGGCAAAAGGTTAGTAAAGACATGAGAAATGCTAAAGACAGGAGAAAGGGACCGAAGCACTCTCCCCCCAGCCTCCTTTCCTTCTCCATCCTGTGTATTTTGACAAGCTATCAAGGTGATATTCCCGCCAATTTAGACAGGTGTTGAAAGGTAAGGCGAATTGTCTGGACTGTACCTTTACAGCTTGGCCTCACCTTTCAGGGTTTGAAGGGGAGAAGAGAGGGAAAGGGCGCAGCGAAAACACAAAGGAAACACAATCATACGTCCACCGGCCGCGTTCCTCAACAACTTCAATATTTATGAATAACACACACACACACACACACCACTTTCTCTCTTTCTTTTTTCCTCTTTCTCTGTCTTTCTCTCTGTCTCTATTTATATATATATATATATATATATATATATATATATATATATATATATAATACACAAAGTGGTGGTAAAGAAAAGTTCTCGGCGCGACAAATTTTCCAAAATCTGAAATGATCAAATATCACAATTTATTTTGTAATACCTTTAAACTAAATGATAAATTTTCTAGAACTCTTTCGAAAGATATATATATATATATATATATATATATATATATATATATATATATATATATATATATATCTGATTAAACAATGTCTGTTTTATTTTTAGCATAATGCGTTCGTATTCATGGATTACGAAAATGAACAGATTATGCTAAAAATAAGCAGACATAAGGTTTGTTATTTATTTAATCAGACAGGCCTAAATGAGAATTTGTTGCTTAAATACACAAATTATATATATATATATATATATATATATATATATACATATATATATATATTAGACGTAACATATATTTGTAAATATTACATGAAATATATAAAATAGTATAAGCAATATCATTATATACAAAACCCCTTTCAATATATATATAAATATATATATATATATATATATATATCTGTGTGTGTGTATGTGTATTATAATATTATTTAAAATATTTTATCAACGCTACACGGAAATTTCTGTTTTGGAACTGAAAATTAATATATTTGTATATATATTTTTTCTATATACATTATGCTCGGTACTTATTGGAAATTGCTCAGTATTAGAGATAGAGTGTGTCTGATATATATATGTGTGTATTTAGCAATATCTATTAAAACCAAAACCAGTTTACATGCACTCACAGACATATACACACATATATATGTATCCATTGTCATTTACATAGTATCTTTTTAGAATATTTGAGAGCGTTCCCTCCTCCAAAATTTGAAAACATAACGTTATTTTTATTCCCCCACCCCGTTACTTATGTGCATACATAAATGTTACTAAATAATCTTTCTACACTTGATTCAATTCGTCGAGGAACGAAACGAGTTGGCATAAAAGGATTTACTCTTGTTTTTTTTTTCTTTTATTTACACTTTCTTTACAAATATATTTATTATATCTAAATCTTGAATTAAGGTCCGATCTTAAGTCTTCTAACTGTGAAGACGAAAGGTAAACTATGGAGGATGCTAAGTGATGTAATTTTTCGACCTATTAAACGAAAGTGATTTAATGCTGTTTATTTTTCTTCACGATACTTCTGTGTATAAATATAAGTTCCTAAGTAATAATTCCACACTTGCCTTGATAACAGCCTGCAAGGAACGAAACGAGATGGTATAAAACTGAAAGAGATTCCTATTGTTTCGTCTTTTTTTTTTTTATTTATATTTAGTTTTGAATTTTGTCTTATCTCTCTTATTGAATCTTTGAAATTTTTATTGAATATGTTCATTATCTATCTATCTATCTATCTATCTATCTATCTATCTATCTATCTATCTATCTATCTATCTATCTATCTATCTATCGTAGTCTGTTCATTATCTATCTATCTATCTATCTATTTATCTATCTATCTATCTATCTATCTATCTATCTATCTATCTATCTATCTATCTATCGCTGTCTGTTCATTATCTATCTATCTATCTATCTATCTATCGCTGTCTGTTCATTATCTATCTATCTATCTATCGCTGTCTGTTCATTATCTATCTATCGATCTATCTATCTATCTATCTATCTATCTATCTATCGCTGTCTGTTCATTATCTATCTATCTATCTATCTATCGCTGTCTGTTCATTATCTATCTATCTATCTATCTATCTATCTATCGCTGTCTGTTCATTATCTATCTATCTATCTATCTATCGCTGTCTGTTCATTATCTATCTATCTATCTATCTATCTATCTATCTATCTATCTATCTATCTATCTATCTATCTATCGCTGTCTGTTCATTATCTATCTATCTATCTATCTATCTATCTATCTATCGCTGTCTGTTCATTATCTATCTATCTATCTATCTATCTATCTATCTATCTATCTATCTATCTATCGCTGTCTGTTCATTATCTATCTATCTATCTATCTATCTATCTATCTATCTATCTATCTCTGTCTGTTCATTATCTATCTATCTATCTATCTATCTATCTATCTATCTATCTATCTATCTATCTATCGCTGTCTGTTCATTATCTATCTATCTATCTATCTATCTATCTATCTATCTATCTATCTATCTATCTATCTATCTATCTATCGCTCTCTGTTCATTATCTATCTATCTATCTATCTATCTATCTATCTATCTATCTATCTATCTATCTATCTATCTATCTATCGCTGTCTGTTCATTATCTATCTATCTATCTATCTATCTATCTATCTATCTATCTATCTATTTGTAGGACAGGGTAGGGTAAATTAAGGGACGATTCTCATTTAGGATAATTTTAGTTTTACATTTTTTTTTTAAATATTCAGCGTTCCCACGTCTCCAACGTTTCACCTTCGCTACATAATTATATAACTGACGTTCGCTTTTATATCGCAACCGCCCCAATCCCAAGCACAGACACATAAATATTATTGCATGAAGCATTGTTTTTAGTCCGATTAAGTCCTCCAGGACGAAACACGTTACACTGCGCAATGTTTTTTCACTTTGTCTTTGTATTTTTAAACGTTGTGCTGATATATAGAAATGGATACATCATATTCTCCCATATCTATCTATCTATCTATCTATCTATCTATCTATCTATCTATCTATCTATCTATCTATCTATCTATCTATCTATCTATCAGATTTCAACCTAAGTATGAATACATAAATCTACGTGAAAACACCATAAAATAGTATTCAAAAATCGAAATTTATAGGATGTATCATAGGATCCGAAAAATAAGTGATTATGAGACCAAATGGAATATCTGTAAACGCGCGTTTCGCCGAGAATCTCTGATCTCTATCGCTTCTTTAGGTTAGAATGAGAAAAGAATAAAATTGTATTTAAGGAAAAACACAAACAGGTAG
>OZ038508.1:25262342-25289842 GCA_964036315.1 Acanthosepion esculentum | reverse complement strand
CTATGAGTGCGAGTGATATTCGGAGGCGTCTGGCACAAGTATTGTTCAACGGCGTTACTAAAGTTGTATCTGCAATTACTTCAACGCGCATTACGAAAGTGACACCGAATATTCATTGGAATTACAAAAGCGGCATCGAGTTTCCGTTAACATTACAAAAGTGGCAACAAGTCTTCGGTGACATCACAGATATATATATATATATATAATAAAGTAGACATTAAAGTCAACAGCCAGAGGCGACAGTGCTTAAGCGCAATGGTCACGCCTAACGATTGCGTTTAAGCATGAAACTGACTGTCATCTCTTAGTGTTGACGTCAATGTCTACTTTTATATTTACATACGCTCTATCTCTGATATTGAGCACTTTATCCCATAAACCTAGCGTTGCGTAAAACTCCATTTTATTATATATATATATATATATATAGAGAGAGAGAGAGAGAGAGATTATGATGTGTGGGGCGCAGTTGAGCGAGAAACCAACAAGACTCCATGTAACGCTAAGGATCAACAGAAAGCAAGGATTATGGCAGCATTCGCCAATGTAAACAAGTGGAGCGTCCAGTCGACATTCCGAAATCGTCTCGAAGCCGTGGTTGAAGACAATGGCGATTTTCTTGAATGAATTTACTCTTTTGCATTTCAAGATATTTTTGTGTAATTTTGGTAAATATATCTGTTAAAGTGAGATGTCAGTGTTATTTTCAGCTTGCGTAATTTGACGATTGCATTTGAGCAAGACACAGACTCGCCTCTGGGTATTGAATCCAATACTGGGCACTTTTACCCATAAACCTAGCATACCGTAAAACTATATCTATCTATCTCTCTCTCTCTCTATATATATATATAAATATATATAGGAAGTTCCATTCAGTCTCTCCGTTGAAGAGACTCCCGGAAGAATGCTTCCTCTACCACTATAATCGTAACCTCTTTAAGTCTAGGGTCAACCAATATGTATCCAACATAATGTACACATCTTCTTCCTATCTTACTCTTTTGTAACAATCCCATTCAGTCATCCTCTACCTTGAGTTATTCTCGTGTATTGTATCGATTGAACAGTAGTAAAAGAATACGTATATATTGTCGTTGGCCAAAGTATATCGGAAATTAGAAAGAGAGTCATGGATTCATCTTTTATGTTTATATATTGCACTTTGCTCAGAGAGATGACAGGTCAATCTTGTAGCAAGAAATATTGTGCTATAAACAATATATTTCTTTATTTTTATCAACAGACAGATAATCTCCTCAAGGACATGAACATTTCCGTACGACACTTGTCTTTTGCTAAGTAGTTTTTTTATGAAAAAGTGCTATTACAATTTTTCTCTGCTGTTTCAACTTTAAAAAAAATCATATGCAAATTTCCCCCTTATAAACAGCAGTTGATACAGCTGGAGGCTAAACAAATTCCTAATCTTTTGGTTGGAATTTGTATTCTTTGAATATTAGCCAAAGGCCCGGTAGCATTTTTCCCCAGGCAGTACCTCTCCCTTGTAAGGGGACTGGGTTTTTTGTCCAGTGCTTGAGTTGTTTCCAAATTAAGAAGTCCAAGGGGGTTTGGGAATTTTGAGGCAGTATGGCCGTCAAACCCACTTGATGCATCGACCTTGTGCCACATCCGGTTGCGACGTGGGCACCCTGGGAAATACCACAAATACTAACCTTGAAGACAAAACGACTAGAGAGATAGTAGTGAATACTTTAAACTAATTATAGTTTACAACAAAAGTACTATTACAATTTTTCTCTGCTATTTTAACTTAAAAAACGTTTAAAAATCTTGTAAGCTATCTACACCCCATATATATATATAGCTATATGCACACACACACACACACACACATACATATATATATATATATAAAGAGAGAGAGAGAGAGAGAGAGAGAGAGAGAGAGAGATAACCTGTAGAAAAGACAATATTTATGAATTTATTTAAACAAAGTAACTAATAATACCAAAAACAAAATGTCCTTAGCAACTGGAAGAATTTAGAGAACGCTATTTTCATATTGTTAACTGAAAATTACGTCAATTACTGTCACGTGTGGAGATATTGTTATTATTGCTGTGTTGACGGATTCAACTATTTTCTTTTGATTTTACGATATTGTTGTGTACGTTTGTTTGAGAGAGTAGTAATTCTGTTAAGAAAGGTGAAATATTTCTGAAGCTGGCATTTATAAAATAAATTTCCTCCCAATATATTGGAGAAACAAGTAGAAATTAAGAAAAACGCATTTATGAGCACAAAAGAGACCTCACAAAAAACAACTTAGCTAATGCACTAGTCATACATAGAAATAAATTCAACCAAAATTTTGATTTTAAAAATGCTACACTCATGAAAAAAGAAAATAACTCACCTAGAAGGAAAATCCTAGAGAGTGCGGCCATTGAATATTACCCAAATATTAATCTACGCCCAGGCCTTTTCCCTATTTCACCTTTCATAACAGACAATATCGTAAAATCAAAAGAAAATAGTTGAATCCGTCAACACAGCAATAATAACAATATCTCCACACGTGACAGTAATTGACGTAATTTTCAGTTAACAGTATGAAAATAGCGTTCTCTAAATTCTTCCATTTGCTGAGGACATTTTGTTTTTATCATTATTAGTTACTTTGTTTAAATATATTCATTTCGCTTTTTGCCTTGAGAAAGTCTACATTGGACGAAACGCGTCGGCAACTACTACAGTTTTCCTATTGTCATTTATATTTATAAATATATATATATTCAGAGTTGTTTTTTGCGGTATTAACATTTTGCAGGTTATTTAAACCCAAAAAATATTTTTAGATTGTAAGAATTTTGTGTTGTGGGGGATAGATTTAATTTTGCCATTGTTATGTTTCCGTAGTTCCGAAAGAAAGAAATATACGCGAGTGCCCGTGTGTGTGTGTGTGTGTGTGTGTTTCAATATTATTTCCGCTAAACTGACGCCACAAGGTCGGGATGAAAGAACAAAATTGTGTAACTTTTGTATAAAAGCTGTTATTCATATATGGTCTGGAGCCCCCGCTGTTCGTCTTAATCCTTTTTTGTCCTTGACAAAATCCAGAGACGAATATGCAATGTGGTTGGCCCTGATCTGGCATCTCGTTTACAGTTGCTCTCTCACAGACATGCCGTCGCCTCACTCTGTCTTTTCTACAGATTCTTTCACGGTAACTGCTCCGACGAGCTGTATTCGCTAGTTCCCAGACTGCACGAAATTTAAACGTGCCATTAGGTCGGCAGCTCAGTCCTGTAGAGCACTGTTAGTTGACATGACCTCTGGATTTATATTTAACGCAAAATACCACAAAATATGAAACAAGAAGAAGGAACACAAACGGTTTTATAACAACAAAATTTATATTTATATTCGTATAATGATGTACAAGCAAAGAGGTTACTGTTTTTGTTGGTGTTATGTCCCTTTGACTGAATTAAAGTTTTTACGAATGAAATTGAGATAATTTTATCCGAGCTCACAAAAATTGATCTTTTCGCTCAAAATGTTCACTGTTAGAGAGTTGAAAGAATTATAAAGCTGAGAAATGCTGAATAAACTTTTAGCTTTAGAAGAGTATTTTAAAGAGAAAAGTTCTTGTTTCTGCTTTGGAAATGTTTCGTACGTTTGTAATGTAGCTTTGAAAATTTCGTACGTTTGTAATGTAGCTTTGAAAATTTCGTACATTTGTAAAGTAGCTTGGAAAATTTCGTACGTTTGTAATGTAGCTTTGAAAATTTCGTACGTTTGTAATGTAGCTTTGAAAATTTCGTACGTTTGTAAAGTAGCTTGGAAAATTTCGTACGTTTGTAATGTAGCTTTGAAAATTTCGTACGTTTGTAATGTAGCTTTGAAAATTTCGTACATTTGTAAAGTAGCTTGGAAAATTTCGTACGTTTGTAATGTAGCTTTGAAAATTTCGTACATTTGTAAAGTAGCTTAGAAAATTTCATACGTTTGTAATGTAGCTTTGAAAATTTCGTACGTTTGTTATGTAGCTTGGAAAATTTCGTATGTACGTGCAATCGTGAATATGCTTTATAGCGTCTGACCGCACATGGTCAAGACGCGAAACCTTTAAGTTTACATTTTCGTAGGAAAAAAAATGAACAAATTTATGTCTGATATTTATAATTAATGTAACCACGTGACAGGCTCCTAGAAAAAGAGCGGAAAAAACTTCACTTGGTCACGCGCTGGAAAAAGGCTTGTACGTGAGTGGATGTCAACGCCCACTTGTGTGTTTATTGACCAATTAGAAGATGGGATTTCCTGAAAATGTGTATGAAGCTGTGTAAGCTCTTGATCCACTTTTTGCACAGATTTGTACAAAATTCAACATTGACAAGAAAGTGGTGGCGGGATGCTAAAGTCCCACCATTTCACTGCCGAAACGGTTAAATCTAGCCGTCTCTTCTACTCCAATACCTTCAAGTCTCGCACTTCCCGTCTGTGGAACTCCCTTCCTCTTACTCGCTTCACTGATAGCTATAATCCCCAACCATTCAAATGTAATGTCAATCGATATCTCCAGATGCCTTGATCTATTCCCCGTCCTTCATCCGTTAGTCTCTCAAGCCTCTTTACTCTTGCTCCCACTTTCTGTAACCCCTTGCGTACTAGTGGCATTCACGTCTTGCTTGGGGGTGTTGAAACATTTAAAAAAATAATTTGTGCTGTTTTCTTTTCTGTTTTGTTGAAAATTATTTTTTTTTTTTTTTAAATATTCTCTTAGTTTTTCTGCATTTAGCTTAATGTAAATTCTTATTCTTTTCAGACTGGGTTGAAAGTAAAAGATTCATCTATTTTAGGTTTGTCATTGTGTTTTTCGTGTGGACAGTACGTGTATGAATATAAACTTGATACGAGGAAGTCCATCTAGGGAGGGTGAAACGCGTAATCACGTCAATAAAACAGTTTCCCTCTTATGCTTAAAAGAGAAAATTATAAAAATTAAACCCACCCTTCCGTAAATTACCTAATATTAATATTGGCTGATATTTTTTGAAAAATTTAATAGAGAAACATTTCAGTCACAACAACCTTTTAAAAAAATTTAATTTAAAAACCTCTAAAATTAGTTACTCCTGTATTAATAATCTTATATATAAAGTACATTGTATGTGTGTGTGTTTGTGCGTGTGTCTGTCCAAGCAACTCCTCCGCTCCCACTGGTCCGATTTCAATGATTCATAGCTCATTCAAAATCCCCAGAAAAGTTAGGCGCAGTGAATGAGCAGTAACTCTTATTTACCTTTCGTATCCAAATTTGCAGTGCTATTGGGCGGCATTTAAGCTAGCCCCTGTGGAGGACTTTTGGTTCAGCCATAATCACAATAGTTAGGGAGGAATAGATGTGATAGGCATCAATAAACTACAGAAGAAGTAATTTAAGTATTAAATTAATGGTTAAGCTTACCTTTTAAAAGTTCAATGATAATTCTTCTGCTGCCACTTAATTTAAAGACGATTTGATGTACGTAGATCCTTATTTTCCGTACAAACAATTATTTTTATTTCATGGGTGACAGAACAGGGGACAATTTATAAGATAAAATTAATATAGTGTAAAGATGGGAAAATAGAAATTAGAATTAGTTATAAATTCAATATTTGAAGAGTTAGAGAAACATAATAGCTAATTAAGTAAAATCTATATTATGGAATCTATATGAATAAATGAGAAATTGAAGCTCAATTATCCAATGAATTCTGGGGTTAAAAAGCCCCAGTTCTACTTTATAGTAATTTATACGCGGTATTAACTGCTTCCCACTTGGAATAGATGTGACGCAAGGTCTTTTTAGGTGGGGACCCGAGCGCGTACGCCCGGGACAAGGACAAAACTGCGGTTGCATTGGCCTCGGTGCGAGCACCGATCCCTCCTTCTGGAGGAATTTATACGCAGTATTAACTACTTCCCTCCACTTGGGCGAGATGTGACACAAGGTCTTTGTTAGGTGGGGACCCGAGCGCGCGCGTACGCCCGGGACAAGGTCAAAATTGCCCTCAGTCCCTGCAACCGTCGGTTGCGCTGGCTTCGGTACGGGAACCGATCCCTCCCTCTGCTGCAATGGGAGGGCGCGGCCTCGGGCAGCTGTTCCCCAGGGCTGGGTACCTCTCAGTATAATTTTCTCACTTGCCACTCTGTCCTTTGACAGAGCCACCCCTGAGCGCACTCTGCCCAAAGACAGAGACAAAACTGAGAGATGATAAATAAACGTATGAAACTATAGTATTTTATATGCTAAATGCTCAATATCTGTATTATATATTATCTACTTCTAGGTAATATCACTCTTCAACCTTAACTAATTTGCATATTGATTTAAAAAAAGTATATTTCATTAATTAACTGTCCTTCATTAGTGTTCTTTTATTCAAGGATTGTTTTTATTTTCATATCAAAAATATTTCTGTTTAGTTATATTGCCTTATAGAGTGCAGAAAAGTGTTTGAAATTTGCATTTTACTTGGCCTTCAACAAGTTGGCAACTATTTGTAAAACTTTCCTTAATTATAACAAGACAATTAATAAATGAAGTGTTCATTTAAAATATTTGTTTCAAATATTTCAAGTAGTGAATATATCTTACTTTGCGAAGCGATGGCGAGCGGACGAGCTCTGCTAGTATAAACAATATAATTATTGCAGTTAATAACCTGTTATTAAAGAATTTTCATGGAAGTGAAACAGGAAAATAAGCCTCCTTGTAATTGCAGAGCTGAATCTAACTGCTCATTTGGAGGTGTGTGTACCGTTGAAAATGTAGTATATGAAGCTGCTATTTTCCCGAAGGAAAACATCACTCAGAAGAAAGTATTCATAGGAATATCCGTTCGGAGTTGGAAGCAAAGATTTTACAACCACCGGCAGTCCTTCACCAATTCGTCTTGAAGATTTCAAATGGCAGTGTCTAAACATTACTGGAATCTTAAAGATGGAGGCTTTACCTCACAAATAAAATGGGAGATCATCTGTTACTCACAGACTCCTAAAAACTTCAGCGACAGATGCAATCTATGCTTAAAAGAAAAAATTACAACCACATAATGGATTTTTAAGGATTCTTTATTCATTTTATATATATATATATATATATATATATATATATATAATGTGTGTGTGTGTGTGTGTGTGTAATTTGGCAGCAACTTTTCTTTTGAACATGTGTTGAATGTCAAAGACAACATATACCTGCATATTCTCTTTTGAAATTTCTCATATTTTCTAATGAGACATTTTATTTGAAAATTATATCGAAATAAATATTGTCCGTAAGATAACCGAGTACTTTCGAACATCATTGTTCAACTTCAGGGTCAAAATTTTTAACAGTTAATAGCATAGATTACAATACTTCTGGAAACATCCTACAATTTTTATAATATATTTCTTCATAATTAGATACACCACATAACCATTTTCTTTGAACTTTTTAAATTTTAAATTTTATAACGTATTCTTCGATTTTTTGGCTTGTATAATAAAAATCTTTTTCACGCCTTCACATGATTAAAAATCTTCGCCGTGCACGTGATAACATCATCGCGTCTTTTGAAATTAAAATGATTTTGTAACGTTTATTTAGTTTGTTAAAAAAATAAAATGTAGCAACATGATTCCGCTACAAGACAATTTGCAAATGTTTTAAAAAATTTGACTCTACATATATATAAGACATTGTTAAAAATTTTAACCCTGAAGATGAACAATGATGTTCGAAAGTACTCGGTTATCTTACGGACAATATTTATTTCGATATAATTTTCAAATAAAATGTCTCATTAGAAAATATGAGAAAATTCAAAAGAGAATATGCAGGACTATGTTGTCTTTGACATTCAACACAACATGTTTTTATATATATATATATATATATATATATATGTATATATATATATATATATATATATATTTGTCATCCACAGACAGACTGTTTCGCTGTTTCGCAGCTCATCAGTGTGGCTAGACGTTCGGTTGCCTCTAGCTAGGATCGAAACCCGACTGAATTTGCGTCAGTCGTAACTTCTACCACTAAGCCGTCGGCGCACGGCAAGGATGAAGGTGAATTTTAGCGTGTTTATTTTTAGATTTAGATAAACACACAGTGACTGACAGTGACTCGATTCTGCCGAAGAGTCGTGCAATATTAGCTTAAATAGTCACTGTTTACAAACCCACACCTCAAACCAAAGAGCTCAACCGAAATTAATTTTTCAGGAGCCAATATATGTGTGTGTGTGTGTGTGTGTGTGTGTGTGTGTGTGAAGGAGACTTTTAAGTTCGTTAAAAACTGGCAAGTGAGGAAATATCTTGATAGATCTTCTGAAATTGTCCCGGGAGTAATCTATATTTTCTGCCGGTGGGAAACGTCCGGCCTAAGGTTCGTTTTCAAGGTTAAATATGATTTATCACTTTGAGTAATTCATGATCGCCGTTCATGTACGGCTGTCCCGTGTGAAGCGTGCTCTCTTAGTAAACTCTCTCTTTCTTTTCCTTACTCTCTGTCTCTCTCTCTCTATTTTCTCTCTTTCTCTCTCTTTCTTTCTCTCTTTTCTGTCTCTTTTCTCTTTCTATATTTTCCTCTCTTTCACTCTTTTTATCTCTCTCTCTCTTTTCATTCTCTATCTCCCACCATTATCTCTCTCTCTATCTTTCTTTCTTTATTACACTCTCCCTTCTTTTTTCTTTTTCTCTCTCTTTCCACTCTCTTTCTGTCTCTCTTCTGTCTTTTCTGTCTCTTTTCTCTTTCTGTATTGTCACTCTTTTATCTCTCTCTCTCTTTTTATTCTCTTTCTTTCATCATTATTTCTTTTTCTCTCACTAACTGTTTTTCTCTCTTACACTCTTTTCTCTCTCTTTCCGCTTTCTTTATCTTTTCTCTCTCTCTTTTTTTCTCCATCTTTTCACTCCCTTTCTCTGTGTTTTTTTATTTTTTCAATGTTTCTTTTTCCTCTCTTTCGCTCACTTCAGTTTCTTCTTCCACTCTTCCTTACTTCTGTTCCTTTTTCCTTCTCTTTCTCTTTTCTCGTTTCTCTCTTCCCTCCTCCCCTATCTCTTTCTTTTATCTCTCTTTGCTTTCTCCTTTTCTTTCCTTTTTTTCTCTGTTTCTTTCCTCGCTCTTTCTTTTTTAATCCTCCCCCCACCTCTTTCTCAGTCTAACAAAAATGTTCACCTATCTCTACTTTGTTTTTTTAAATACGTGTTCACCCGTTAACCTCTGGACGAAACCACTGGCCTGAATGTGGAGGATAGGATAAGGAAACACACACACACACACACACACACACACACACACACACACACACACACACACACACACACACACACACACACACACACACACACACGTGTGCACCCCTACCCCACAAACTGTCTATGTTCTTAATTTTAGTTTTTTTTCTTTCTCCCATATTCTATCGGGTTTCATTGTCTCTGTCGCTTTAACTATTATATACGGCTAGTTTGTAAACGAGAAGAAACTGATCGCATAGAACTTACGGTTGCATCTAGCTATTTTAACTGTAAAATGATAGCACTTTGCTGCCAATCTAGTACTGCTTACCAGAACAATTGTCCTGAAAATATGTATAGAAAAGGCACAGGGAAGGTATGTTACTCTGATAGGAAAATGGCCGAAGCCAAGATACCAGATCAGGACCAATGACATTGCAGATTCTTTTTTAGATTTTATATAAAATCTCTGAATATATACCAGAAACCAAACCAGACGTGACAGCAATATTCAATGCTGAATGATAGATCTATAAATATGTAAGAAGCACAGTGTAGCGAATCACGTCTTTTCTTTTGTATTCTATCTGGTGAGATGTAAGTTCAGGCATTTGTAACTGTCTTAGATTATTGTAAATGTAGTATATCATTACTATACATCTAATAAGCTGACCTTCCAACTTTTGTTATTCCAGATAAAACGAGACAGCTGTAACAGACGATATTTCATTATAAGCGGCGCGATTTTCAAACAGCTCGCATTTCGACGCCGACCATCAAATGTAACAAGGGTCACTTTTACCTATCACGGCACCACTTCATCTACGAGACGCATTCCAGAAGATTTGAGATTTTTTTCTACTCGGATAGATAGATAGAAATCTTAGATTATTGTAACTGGCATCCCGTTCCCACCCCTTCACCGTTGAAACTGTTAGATGTAGACGTCTCTTCTACTCCAATAGCTTCATGTCTCGCAACATCTCGGCTGTGGAACACCCTTCCTTATTCCTGTTTCCCTGACAAATATAATCTCCAACTATTTAAGTGTAACGTCAATCGACATCTCCAGTTGCCTTGATCTATCCACTTCCCTTCTCCACTTCCTTTCATCTTTCGTTCCTATCTGCTCTCGCTCCAAATCTTCTGTAACCCCCTTGCCTTGATCGATCCATTATCTTTCTCCACATCCTCTCCTTTACCACTCCTATCTGCTCTTCCTCCAAACCTTCTGTAACCCCTTGCGTGCTAGTGGCTTCCAGCCTTGCTTGGGGTGATAAGCTTAAAAAAAACAAAAAAAAAAACTTTAGTATATCATTACTATACATTTAATAAGCTGACTTACCATCTGATGTTATTCCAGATCGTAGGAGACGACGGTAACAGCTTTTAGAACATACCCTACTAAACACTGTTTGTCACAGCTGATTAGTTTTCGCAATGCAGTCATGGACGTGACAACAATTTGGAAGCTTGTATTGCAATAATGTTTTGTGTTGTCAAAGATGGGCATAAAAACTGATGAAACATTTTTAAGACCGGCATTTGTAACTGTCCTAGGGTATCGTAACAGTAGTATAACATTATTAGTAATATCTAATAAGCTGATCTACCAACTGATGTTATTCCAGATAAAATGAGAAAGCTGTAACAGACGATATTTCATTATAAGCGGCACGATTTTCAAACAGCTCGCATTTCCGCGCCGACCATCAATGAAAGGTCACTTTACCTATCACGGCACCACTTCATCTACGAGACGCATTCCAGAAGATTTGAGACTTTTTTCTACTCGGATAGATAGATAAAAGTCTTAGATTATTGTAACTTTAGTATATCATTACTATACATTTAATAAGCTGACCTATCAACTTTTAATATTCCAGATCGAAAAAGACTCATTACTATACATTTAATAAGCTGACCTATCAACTTTTAATATTCCAGATCGAAAAAGACTCATTGAACATACCCTACAAAACACTGTTTGTCGCAGCTGATTAGTTTTCGGAATGCAGTCAGGTCGTGAAGACCAATTGGAAGTTAGCTATGAAATAAACCTTTGTGTCGACAGAGATGATGATTTTCTAAGCGTAGCTTAGAGATGTCACAAGGCCGAAATTAATGAGTACCCAGCGAGGATCGACCTCACTATTCAGGTGTAATTGATCTAGCGAGACAAACTTGCTAAGGTGTATTCCAGAAGTTCTGAGACATTTTTAGGACAGGCAGTTATAACTGCCGTAGCTTATCTAATTTAGTATTTCATTAGTATACATCTAATAAGCTGACTTGCAAGCTTTTTTATTCCAGCAATCGACCCCAAAAGATACCAGAGTCAAGAATAGAAAGCTGAAAATCAAGGGACACCAGAGGAAAGAAGGCGTGGAAAATAATAACATGACACATTGAAGGCATGAATGCGTAGAGGGAAACATCGAATAATCCAACAAACAAAAATAAATATATAGCAGAAGAGGTAATAGGTGGAAAGCCGTTTCTCAGAGGTGCAAAATATATGATGGACATTCTAGAAGTTTGGGGGCTTTTTTTAGGAGAAGCCTGTTTTAGATTATTGTGATTTTAGTATACCATTGTGATTTTAGTATACCATTGTAATTTTAGTATACCATCGTAATTTTAGAATATCATTGCAATTTTAGAATATCATTGTAATTTTAGTATACCGTTGTAATTTTAGTATACCATTGTAATTTTAGTATATCATTGTAATTTTAGTATACCGTTGTAATTTTAGTATACGGTTGTAATTTTAGTATACCATTGTAATTTTAGAATATCATTGTAATTTTAGAATATCATTGTAATTTTAGTATACCGTTGTAATTTTAGAATATCATTGTAATTTTAGAATATCATTGTAATTTTAGTATACCATTGTAATTTTAGAATATCATTGTAATTTTAGAATATCATTGTAATTTTAGTATACCATTGTAATTTTAGAATATCATTGTAATTTTAGTATACCGTTGTAATTTTAGTATATCATTGTAATTTTATTATACGGTTGTAATTTTAGTATACCATTGTAATTTTAGAATATCATTGAAATTTTAGTATACCATTGTATTTTTAGTATACCATTATAATTTTAGTATACCACTGTATTTTTAGTATACCATTACTATACATCTTAGAAGCTGACTTGCCAACTGGGGTTATTCCAGATTGAAGGAGACGGTTCTAACATTGAACACACTCTCCACCGCCTTAGACAGGTATTGAACTCACATTCTTTGGGTACTGTCACTCTTTGGGTCCTTTATTCCCTCTGCCATGTGTCCTCAAAGAGGCGTAGGTTAGATCCAGTGACAGGACCCAATGAGTGTGAGTTCAATACCTGGTTAAGGCGGTGGAGAACTTGGAGAAGGGAATTAACAGGAGATTGATAACTGACATCCATTAGACACGGCCCGTGGTACTAAAACAGTCTACCCCAGTGAGCGAAATAAAGGGTTTAGTTCGTCCACCTGAAGAAGACCGGAGCGTACAACGGCCGAAACGTTGAAATAAATATGGCGACAAAGATGAGGACAATAGTCCGAATAATGTAAATTGTTTTCTTTTCTTATTTGTTTTTTTTCCCCTTTCATTTTTCTCCCTCTGTATTTTCTCTATTCTTATCTCTCCTTTCACTCTCTTTCTTTGACAATAACTTTTTTCTTTCTCTCTCTCTCTTACCTGTTTTTCATCTCTCTGTATTCTCCCTCTCTCCTTTCTTTTTTTATCTTACTTTTCATGGATGTGCGTCTGGTGGATAGCGACTCCCAAAGAAAGATCAGAGAGTCGAGTTCAAATTGCAGTCGGGATTGTTACGCATAAATAACCGCGGGAAAGGCGAGAAAAAATCTCCTCCCTACGGGTTAAATAGTAGGACTTGCATGTCGAAAAATCATTGTTATTCTCAAAACGTTGTTAATACAATATCCACTTGCAGAAAGAATTATTTTTACAATCCAAAATATTTTTTCGAGTTTAAATAGCCCACAAGGGGTTGATAAGCCGTGAAAAACAAATCGATGTCTCATATTTCGCCCTATATTTGTCTCATTTTCCTTTCTCTATTTTCTCTTTCTCTTTCCTTTTTCTCTCTACTTTCTTTCATTCATTCATTCTTTCTTTCTTTCTTTTATCGCTCCCTCTCTTTCCTAAACTGAAAAAAGTCCACTTCTCACAACTTTATCACAAAAATGTTACGTTACCTTTTAAACCCAAATTGGTACAAATGGAGCAAATGCCGATGACAGGACAAGGAAGCCCCCCCCCCATACACACATATATGCACACACAAACACAGACAGGCGGGCACATATACATCACCCTCTCTATCTGACAATATGTGAAAATGAGTCATTATTTTTGTTACTTCTACAACTTTTCGGCCGATCCATCCGTCGGCCTTCTCCTTGTGTGTCATCATTATAGAAGGGGTATATCTTCTTTGCCGGTAGTGTCTAATTGTCTTGAGAGAAATGTAGGTAGACACTACTTTGCAACGTCACATTTGAAACAAGTCGTACACCAGAAGAAACTTGCAAGAGCCTCTAAGGCCGGAATAACAAAATATCTATCTATATGACGAAGTGTGATTATCAAGCTATCTATCTTATTGTCAAGGTGTAAATATCAACATATATATCTTTATATCGAAGTATGAATGACAAGCTATCTATCTAGTTAACAAGGCCCGGATATCTATTATTAGCATTACATAACCCAACGAGGTTGATATGCCGTAATACACAAACAAACAAAAAACCAGAAGAAAGATGAAGAAAAGGTTAGACGAATCCTTGTGGAAGTAATAAAAATAATGAAGAAGTAAGATCAATTTAATCATTTTAATTTTTCTCTCACAATATTTTAATATCGATCTAAAATGCTGTACAATAACGAAATAAATAAGGTGCAGATACTAGCTTGAAAAATTTCTGCAATAATTGAAATGGAATAATTTGGAATGATTTCAGAACCTTAGGCAAACCCGATAAGGAATCAAATAGGTCAAAAGATGAGTTGAAGTCAGCTTTAGTCTGTCATAAAGAAAGAATTTGTGAGTAATAAGGAAACCTTTTCGAAAATAAAGAACAAAGTCGAGACTCCAAAGTGATAAGAAATAGCTTCTGATTTTTTTTCCAAACATTTCTTTGTCAGTATTTCAAATCTTAGTTTTATTTTAACCTTTGATTTCTTGTTAACTCGAGTAATTTTGTTTTTTGGAATTAATGATATACGTCTTCTTTTCTTTACTTTAAATAAGCACGAATGAATTACTCGGGTGAATAAGGCAAGTACACACTCTAAGAGGGACTCGTTTATAGCCGTTGTCAGAGGGTAAATAAATGCATTCCAAAATTCACTGAAAGATTTTAATTAATTAAAGAATTTTAATTAAATCAAACATTCTTCAAAGAAACTATAACTAGTCTTTTCCATGTTCTTTCGTCTTGGACGTCGTTTGCATAAAAAAAGGTGATAAGAATGTTTGCTGAGGTTTCTAGGTATTTGCATCAGTAAGAAAAAGATATATATATATACACACACATATATATATATATATACACACACACACACACATATATATATATATATGACAGAGAGTGCGAAAAAGAATAAGAGTGAGAGAGAGATAATGACAGAGCTAGAGAGGAATTGAGAGAGAGAACAAAAGAGTGAGTGAAAGAGAGAGAGATAACTAGTGAGAAAAAGAGAGAGAGTGATAGAAAGTGTGCGTGCCCGTGAGAGACATTTTAACATGTTTGAAGGTAATGAACTATAACATGTGATAAACCCTTCGAACTCAGATGCAAATTTATTAATCTCACAGATTCATTTGTCTTTATTTCTAGGTGGATGGATGTGTGTGTGGTATATCATTATCAATGGTGTCAGCAGGTCGAGTTCAAATCCCGGCGTCGGATGTTGTCTAATTTTATTCTCTTGGTAAACACTTCTTCTTCAAGTCATCGGTAAAATAACAGGGTGTACTAGAATCTCTAGCCTTGGATGGCAACCAATCTAGGAAAAGAAGAAGAAGTATTCTGAATTAAAAACTTTAGAGAAGGCAATGGAAAATGATTCCAAAGAACGGTGATTGTAATTAACAGTTTAATGATATTTAAAGAAAAAGAAACGGAGGAGAGCCATGATCGCCTACATCTCGGAAGGACATAACAATTAAAAAGAAAGACAGATAGTAACAGAATCTCATATATAGGTAGATTGGTTTGGTAGATTTTGCATGTAAATCGTTGCTTAGTTATTTAATCAAGGATCAATAAATCAATTTATAAGGCATATTTTTTATAAAAAACTAAAAAAACCCTAAAAAAACAACCAGTTTCGTCCCAGGACTTATCAAGTATTGGTTAGAAATATTGGTTCTAACCAATACTTCTGGCTCTGCTATTGCAGAGCATGTAATAAATAGTAAGAAATGTGTGGTTAATTTTAGTGCGGAGCGTTTTTTGATTTTTTCTAGGTCCCATTCCACCTATCACCTCAAGGTTCTAGAGTCCTTGTATATCAGATCCCTTGGGCCTTCCCTTTGTAATCAGAGGGAATGCTTACTGGGTTTGAATGTTATTGAACTCTAGTTTCATTTTCTTTATTCTCTTCCATTCCATTCGTTAATTTAATTTACACGCTTTTATAAATTTTCTATTACCAGAAAAATAAACTTGATAAGTCCTGGGTCGAAACCAGTTGTTTTTCTTTTTTTTAGCTTTTTGTAAAAAAAATGCCTTATAAATCTTGCCTTTTCCTAGCTATTATATATATATATATATATATATATATATATATATATATATATATATATGTGTGTGTGTAAGTATAAAAGTTTTTATCCCACCCGCATTAGCTAGAATAGTTTTAACAGTTTTCTTGCAATTTTCCGTTTCTTCTTTATGCGAATTAGGCTTATAAACCCTAAATAGCTTCAAAAATAAGAATCAGGAAGAATATACCCAACTGAAAAAGAATTGAGGGTCTGCTTATTGTACATTGGAACAAACATTGAAGAAATCATGAAAAAAACACCAGACACATTTTTCATACTAAATAAGCTGCATAAATAGTTGAACAGAAAAATTGAAATAAACTAAGTTCGTATTTGTGTATATTTAAAAAAAATCTATGGTTTTATAACATAAAATTTAAATGTATACCCTTTAAAATTTTGCTAAGTGTGCCGTGATATCTTCATTTGCTGTTAGGTGGACCGTTGCTTAAAAAAAGGTTCAGAAACACTGCTTTAGAGAGTAGCAGAGTCAGATTTGCAGATAGTTTTCCTTGGCCATATCCGTTGACATGCATATTATGTTCCGTGAGGGTGGCGTAAAAGCCAACTACATAGTTTTATCATCTAATGCCATTTCCACCTGGCTGCCATCCTGCATTCCAATGGCAATTGATTTAAATAGCTACGGCTATAGCGTTCCCTCTACCCCTATTCCAGAGAGTTAAATTCGGTTTCCATTTTGTATTTGCATTTCTATTTCTTTATGACATTCTAGACGACTGCAGTTTCGGTGTCGCTGGCTTGTGTGACATTTTAACGCTGGCACATGAAAACTTAAATCTCGCTTTGCAACTGGTTAAGGCACAACTGGAGATAGGTACACATCTGTTCTGAATTATTACGAAGCTGTGTGTACGGAATTTATTTTAAAAATTTTGTATGTAGGGAAAATCGTGTGTGTGTGGGGGGTATCATTTTCCTTTCGCTTAATTTATGACGTGTTTTGTGGGGGTTGGAGGTGAGGGAGATGGTGATAAAGTAATATTTATTTCTCACGCACTCCCATGAGATTGGTGGAATGGTTATCCTTATTGAAATGGAATCGGTGAGACAAGTTCGAATTCCGTTTCAGATTGTTTGCATTCTTTTCGTACAAATGCCCCGCAGGTGGGGAAACAAAAGAAAAGAAAAAAAAAACAAAAAAAATTACATGATGCCATATCCTCGTCGATGTGGGTAAAAATAGTAAGTAACACTAGCCTTAGTGGGGAAACAAGTCTGGTAAAAGGACAACTCCAGATTCAAAAGAAGTCTGAAAGGGACAAGCTCACGCTGTAGACGCACGCCTTGTAACGGCTGCTGCTGTATATGTGATATGCCAACGTCTCTAAAGTGGGTTACGGAAGGCATTAATGCTTCCCTCTGGTGTCGTAGAAAACCAAGCCTTATTAGTGTTCTCTATGCTGAATCCAATTTGGAAACCCTACCGGGATTTAGCATTGACGACAACAATCTTAACAACATAAGATAGGCAGATGACACAGTACTGATAGCAGATACGGCAAAGGAATTACAAAACCTCCTACAGAAGGTAGCGACGGAGAGGGAGAAGATAGGGACTAAGCATATAATACAACAAGACAGAATGCTTGGTCATCAGTAAAAGGATGAGGCCGAAATGCGACTTGCAGGTCGGGGACATCAAAATCAAGCAGGTGCGGAAGTTTAAATATCTTGGAAGTGCTTTGACAGAGAACGACAAATGCGACACTGAGATCCGTAGACGTATTCGGATGGCCAAGGACACATTCCAAAAGCTGCGCAGAGTATTGCAGGACAGGAGGATCTCTTTGGTAACAAAGAAAAAGAGCAATGATCTGTTACGTGACATCTGTCCTCCTTTACGGCAGCGAATGTTGAACGGTCTCCTCAAAGATGAAGAACAGACACGAGGCAGCGGAGATGTGGTTCTACAGAATGATGCTGAGGATATCATGGACCGAGCGTGTGAGCAACGATGAGGTTTTGGAGAGGATGAAAACATGGAGGAGGTGTCTTATACTTAACATTAGGAAGAGGCAGCTGAAGTTCCTGGGACAAGTAATGAGAAAGGAGGGCCTAGAGAATCTGATACTCACAGGTCGAATAGAGGGAAAGAGGGACAAGAGAAAGCAACGCATGACGAGTTTAAGCAAGTGGATGACAGACCGTGGTCTGGGGGAGGTGGCAGAGGGACACAACTTATTGAGAGCTACAAGGTATAGGGGAAGTGGAGAGCCGTGATCAGCTGCGGGGCCACGATCAGCTGCGGACTGAAAGGATTCTGCACATAAAAAGAAAGAAAATTCTCTGTGCTGTCGACAAGGAAAATCGCATCCAAGATCGCGTCGACTTTAGTCGGTCTCCAAATATAGTAATTATTTGAGGTTCTCCTACTAATCTCGACCAGTCCCAACCTTTTTTTTTTATCTCCAATAAAAGAACGCTGCGCTGGACGACGGGAGGATTTTTTTCTTGACTCTTTGAGTTTTGCGCGTCCAAACTTGCGAGGTTTCTCTTATGATCTCTCAGTTGTGTCTCTGTCCGCAGACAGAGACACAACTGAAAAGATTATTAAGAGGTGCCCGGTCTCGGGGAACAGCAGCACCACCCTCACTGCATTAAAGCGGGGGATCGTAACAAATAATAATGCCAGCGCAACCGACAACCACCATATTCTCCAGAGGTCGCCTCTTGCGACTTTTTTCTCTTTTCAAAAATCAAATACCACTTCAAGATGTCAAAATCCAAGCAACTTTTAAAAAATTGTTTGCGAAGAAGTTTTTTCACCATTTATATCATTAACTTTACTAATCTACTTTGTGTATGAATGATTGATGTAATATATATATATATATATATATATATATATATATATATATATGTGTGTGTGTGTGTGAGTGTGTGTGTAAACAGAGATCGAGTTGGTTCTGGTCAAAATCCAAAATAAACAAATTAAAACCATGATAGCAAAGCAATGCTACTTCCGACGTGAAGCACATCTGTTTGCCTCTCTTCCTGCAACATTGATAGCGATCGATACGAATGCGTTGTGTAATGGTTAACAATCAAAAGCAAACTCTTTTAATACAACGCTGAAAAACTGGTTTGCAGTTGCAAAAAAAAAAAAAATCGCAAGAGACTGACACGTCTACACAAAAAACAATCCTCTGTCCGATGCCAAAATCTGCTGATGGCGCCAGGGTGGCAGTACCGCCTTAGCCACTGAAACTGTATTACCTCACCTAACTGGCGGCTGACGAGGACAGAGTATTACACATGCTTTCACACGCTGTATGTCGTCGTCCGTCGTCGGCATCCGTTCGTCCCGGGAGACGATGGAGTAGCGCTGTAGGTGCTGGGCGATGGAGTTACATCGCCTCTAGTAACTGTGTAGTCCCACTCTGGAGCGGCAGTTTCTTAGGCACTTGGCGCATATGAAACTGGATGACAACTTCCCGTGTTGTGCCGATGTCTTGCGACGTCGCTGGAGTGTCCTCTCCAGTGCGCCGCTAGCCTAGGCGGGAGTATGGAGAATTAGGGCTGTCCGGACGTCTAGTTCCCCCTCTCGGCCTTGCTAGTAGAGTTCAAATGAGAGAATGAACCAATACAGTTTGGTACCTGCGCGGCTGCAGGATTTGCCGGAAAATAGCACGGATTTGTGTAGGGTTTACTCCTTAGCATTTTCTTCTCCCGAAGATTTCCACAAGGTAGTGGAGCTATTTAACCCATAGCTGGGGTTTGGTTCATGGGCACCAGGGCGTGTCAACACACCGGTGGGCCTGCATGCCGCATGTTAAAGGGACCAAACTTCTCCCCCGTCCCCCTGTAGTTTAGCCCAAGTCCGCAAGGTGCTCGGTTGCCATGTGTCACCAAGAGGAGGCACTAGATAGGGCAAAATGTTTAAAATTATATATAGTAGAACAATGTTAGAAAAATATCAACTCTGTCATAAATAGAATTGAAAATAATTTATCTAACATAAAATTTGTTACAACTATTTCTAAAGCAATAAAAGAATTAAGTAATACAAAGATAATTTACTCTATCAGCTGTAATAATTACCACAAAGAATACATCGAAGAAACCTCAAGGAATTTAAATAAAAGATTATGTGAACATAAAAGGGATCTTTTACAAAATAACACACTAAATGTATTTAGTGTGTTATATTCTTTCCTCACCGTTGTGTTATTTAAGGTTTCCTTCTGTTGTGAACGTACATCGCACCTTTCCCAGTTTTTGTATCAAACCGACGCCAACAAGAATTGAAACAAAATATAGGTGATTTGTCCAGTCGGGGAAAACAACTGAGAACGTGTCCCGTTTCTATGTTTACAGTTGTAACAGCCAGTTTCGCTTGATTATCTCTAAGAGCTATTGTCAAGTGTAGTTAGTTTCGTTTTATTACATGTCTTATTTTACATTCTTTCTTTTGCTTTATTGTTACTTTGATGTAGTTTAAATTTAACTACACACCCTAGTGTTTACAAAATTCCATTGCTACAACAGCATATCGTTTTTTTTTTCTTTCCAGTTTTGGATTTTGAGTTAAAAATCAGTTTTTTACTTTTCTCTTCGTTGATGTTGACGTCTGTTTCAAAAACAACAACTCGTTTCTTATTTGTAAGTCTAATTTATTTTTGTGTAGAAATTCTTTTCGACATTGTGATTACATACCTCTTTTGTTTAAAGGTTCGAAAACACTTGTCTTGTTTTAAATGTTTTCCAATTCTGTCGCTTTCAATTTAAAAGGAAATATCGTCAAGCTAAGGCCTTTTTTGTATCTTTTGTTGACATTTTTCTCTTTTGTATCGAATTTATTTTATTCTTTTTCGTTTGGTTTAATTCTTTTTTTTTTCGTTCTTTTTTCTTTCCATTTACTTATCTCCTTTTTTCATTTCTTTTTTTCACTCCTTTTCTTTTTTCTTTTTATTTGTTTTTTTTTGCCTTCATTTCTTTCTTTGTTTCCGTTTCTTTTTCTCTTTAACAACTAAATTAAGAAAAAGAAGTAAAAAAATTCACTCCTCTTTCTTTCTTTCTTTCTTTCTTTCTTTCTTTCTTTACAAGACGGAATATTCATTAGAAATACGAAAGAAAGAAAAAGAAGTAATAAATTTCTCCTTTCTTTCTTTCTTTCTTTCTTTATAAGAGAGAATATTCATTACAGATACGAAAGAAAGAAAAAGAAGTAAACAATTCTCTCCTCTTTCTATCTTTGTTTGTTTGTTTGTTTCTTTCTTTCTTTCTTTACAAGAGGGAATAATTCATTAGGAATACGAAAGAAAAAGAAAAAGAAGTAATAAAATTCTCTTTTCTTTCTTTCTTTCTTTCTTTCTTTCTTTCTTTACAAGACGGAATATTCATTAGAAATGCGAAAGAAAGAAAAAGAAGTAATAAATTTCTCTTTTCTTTCTGTCTTTCTTTCTTTCTTTCTTTCTTTCTTTCTTTCTTTCTAACAGGGAATATTCATAAGAGATACGAAAGAAAGAAAAAGAAGAAGAAAAAATTTCGTTCTTTCTTTCTTTCATGCTTTCTTTCTTTCTGTTAGTACAAGAGGGAGTCTTCATTAGTGATACGAAGGGATACTGGCAACTTTTCGACTCGAACCGATTCCCAAAACCAAATGAGCAAATGTCGGATTTTTGTTTTAAGGTTTCTCGTTTGTAGCACCCCCTCGTACAGTAAAACAATTTAAATTGAGCATTTAGCATAAATTCCCTTTATTGAATTCAAAATGTCAAAAAAAAAAAGAAAAGAAAAGAGAAACATAAATAAATAGTGAACTATTTTAAACTAATAAATAAAAATGAATTTTACTCGAATCCTTCATCCACAACAGCAAGCGCATAACTACTAACGGGAGCGATTGTAAAGAATCTGAGAAGCAACAGGTAGTTTGATGCGGTGCGACGCAGAGTTGCAGCCCCATGAAGCCTTTCTGGCGAATAAATTTGGCAGCTGGAGGAATAACAGTGCTGGATATATCGACCTCATCAGGCGCAAAATCAAATTTTTCGGACAAACAGCGATACTGACGGGTGACAAGATGGGTCAAGATGATCGGAGCAATAAGATTTCTGTAAAAATAAAGGAAGGAAAGTTGGAGATGAATGGTGACCCCGTGGAATTAAAGTATTAAAAAAAAACGTTTTTATTTTGTCATTTAAGTTATGAAAAAAAAATGTCTCCAATATTTTCGGCATTAAGTTTTTTTACTGTCTCCCCATCTGGTGGCAGTCCTGGGTATGACGATAAACTACACCCAGCAGCAAGGCCTCTGATTGGGAGATTTAAAATTTTGAGGAGCGTGGAACCACATCTTAATTGCTGTTGTTCCCAGGTTCACCCTGGTCTGGGGTGGTAGCATCTGTTAGGGTCCCAGCTATGGGCAAATAGTGATCGCCTCAAAATGAAATAAAAATAATGAAAGTATAGATTAAAAAATAAATAAATTACCAGCAATAGATTTTTGTAAAAGAAAAAGTTACTCAAGCTCCCTGGAAAATTAAATTCCGACATTAAATGGCCCATAAGGGGTCGATATGCCGTTAAACAAACAATCCGTCTTTCATCATCCTATATCAAGGTAGAATATATTGCTGCCCTGTCTGGACTGATGCTGCTCAATTCTCCCTGTCCAGCCTCGACATACTTCAAAAGTGCTTACGTGGCCTTGTGGGTGATGAAGTATTCTCTACCTTGAAAACCACGAAGGGGAAGTCGCCAGCCTCTTACTACTATATCGCTATTAGTGTGGCAGATGTTGAAACGAGTTATATTCCTTAGTGCCACCACCTCGGACCTTCACAGCTGGGATCCGCCATATCGTGTTCATAGTAACAAGCCGACCGCATTATCTTCCTCTACCTTTCATAGAAATCAAGTTCTACTCAGACACCTTCTTCCCCAGAACTGTTAAAACCGGTTCCCGTACGGACACCGATAGTTAAGCAACGTCGAGACTTGTCAATACCTAGAATCTAGGTATTGACAAATCTCGACGTTGCTTAAAAATATCTACAAAGAATCTGTAAATATTGTGAACGAGATATATAGACGATATAAACTGGTGATAAAACAATACCTAAATTTTTAACGATTCCGATTCCTAACCAATATTCAATTCTGAATTTTAAAACTACAAATGATCATTCTTTTAAATTTTTTTCACAGTTCATACCACTAACAAGAGTTAGAATACATTCATTTGGAAGATAATCTATACTGCTACTGCATAAAGTTAGATTAGCCTGAAATTGAAAAGATTAAAAATGGTTAGGAAAAGGTAAACAAATGTTTGGGAGTTAGGAGCATTACGTAAAACCTCACATAGTACAGTTCTGTGTTACAACTTTTTGTCTTACAACCTGTGTATTTAGGAATTGTTTTGGTATCGAAATCGGGTCTGAATTATTCAGCTCCGATGCCGATTCCCGATACTTTGAAAAACTCCTGATATTCCGATTAATTGTCCCATGACTAATATAACCCATAATAACGCTTACCAATTAGTATGCGTGAAACATTTAGATTCCAGAAATTAGGCGATTTTGAATTGAGCGGTGTCATCATGATTAAGAAAATGGATGTCGTTATTAAACAAAATGAAATTAAATGGCTTCTAGGTATTATCTCATCGCGGCACACCAGTAATCATTCCGCGGCGCACTAATGTGCCGCGGCACGGTGGTTGGGAACCACTGACCTCGCTGGTTGATCGCATGGGAATACCAACTGCTCTAAGTTTGGATGTGGGGTTGGTGCAATAGATAATATCTGGAAATTGTTAATCAGAGAGCCGAGTTCTAATTCCAGTTGAGCTGATTATATTCATTTACGCACAAATACCCCTGGGAAAATTTAGGAATCCTTCACTTATCCTCCGTCTATGGGTTAATCATTAAAACGTGTCACTAAATCATTATTATCTAACCGAGATATTTCTGGCTTTAAATAACCTGCAAAAGGTTGATAAGTCGTCGAAAACGAATTAATCGATCAATCAATCAATATTACTTTGTGATACAAACTCCCGAGAGAATGCTTCCTCGACAATTACAATCTTGGCGCAGAGGCAACCGTTATCTATCCTACTCGTTTTCATAATACTCTCTTACTTCCTCCTTCGTTACACTTTCACTAATTAAGCTTCTACATTGAGCGGCTCTTGGGCCTTGTATTGGTTGAACTATTAGTAAATTAAAAAAAGATTACATTCTAACATATGGCGGCACTTAGAAAAAGATAAATTCAACAAACTGGGTGTTTGGGTTCCATACACTCTTCGGGAAAGCAACTAACCAGATCGTTGATAAACAAAAAAAGTCAGTGTGGACATATGAATCAACAGTGCATAATAGCAGTCTAGTTCACGCCTCTATGCGATCTTCACACAAAGTTCCACGGTTATTTTTAACAGGCTCTATATAGAGACCAATAGGATTATTAAAATATTAAAAACATTATTACGATAGCAGATGTTATATTTCTTAGAGCCACCAGGTAGGATCCGCCATGCCGTATTCACGGTGACAAAACATTCCCAATCCCTTCAGGTTCCTTTATAAAAAGCAAGTTACACTCAGACAGCTTTGTGGAACAAAGTCCCGAGGGAATGCTTCCCTGGCAGCTATACAATCTTCATCTCATTAAGTCCAGAGTCAAACGATATTTATCCGAATTGTTCTCTCATACTTTTTTACTTCCCCGCTCCCTTGCAATCTCACTCGACAACCCTCTAGCTTGAGTGGTAAGTAAGTAAATAAATGTGTTTTCTGGCCTTGGTTGGCAGCCAGTCTAAGAGGACTACTTTGAATTTAAAAATAGGCAACGAAAAACATCTACACTGTATTTCACAAGAATCTATGGTAACTCACAGATAATAAAGAAATGGGATCCGTGGAGAGCCATTGGCGCCTACGTCCTGAAAGGACATGTCATAAAAAATGCTTTCGACCGTGGAGTCGCAATCCAGTCTTGCAGAAATTTCTGTTGAAGTTTTCGATATTGTTCTTCAATTTATTCGCAAAGGATAAATTACATCACACTGGGGCGACTAAGAGGATTAACGGAAAAACTATGTTAATGCTCCCAATACCTAAACCTGTTAATTTTCAATTGGATATCAATGACGATGAAGAAGGTATTAACGGCTGATAGATATGCGGCCTTAGGGGCCCTCAGATCATTTTTTTAAATTCTTTGTTCAATGCTGAATGTTCATAGCGTCCTTCACTGGGCTTGCCGTTGGGGAATCGTCGAAAGAATTGCCTGCAAACAGCTTCTACATTTTCACAAATGCAAAGATTTTGATGGATTGACGAAGGAGAAAAGAAAACTGATCCATGAGTTTGTACATTATCTGTCTTTTGTTCTCTTCCATTGACTGACGAACAGAGTTTACAAAATAATTCACACTATTCAACAGCAAGTGGAAAGTCGATGATGACAACCGCTAACCGCGTAATTAATTCAGAAGATCAATTCTTTAGGTAATTAATGATAATTCATTAGATTACATTTCTTAGCTTTGAGTTAAAAACTTGATTCTTCAAGGCTAGGAGAGAAAATATCGGAATAGTTTTTCTTGTATTTTCTTTCTTTCTTTCACGTTCATTCATTTCTCTTTACTTTCTTTCATTCTTTCTAAGATTGTTCATTTATTTATTTCTTTCTTTCTTTCAAACTTGTTCATTTCTCTTTCCTTTTTTTCTTTCTTTTTTCCAAGCTTATGAATTTCTCTAGAATTTATTTCCTTGCTTCTTTCTTTCTCTCCAGATTGTCGTTTCTCTTGTATTTCTTTCTTTCTCTCTGGAAAGAGAGATTGTTCGTCTTTCTTTCTTTCTTTCTTTCTTTCTTTCTTTCTTTCTTTCTTTCTTTCTTTCTTTCCAGATGTTTGTTTGTTTGTTTCCTTCTTTCTTTCTTTCTTTAAAGCTTGTTCATATCTCCTTTCTTTCTTTATTTCTTTTTTCCAAGTTTGTTAATTTCTCTACCATTTCTTTGTTTCTTTGTTTCTTTTTTGTTTCTTTGTTTCTTTCTCTCTTTCCAGATTTTTCGTTTCTCTTTTCTTTCTTTCTTTCTTTCTTTCTTTCTTTGAAGCTTCTTCATTTATTCTGTTTTTCTTTCTTTCACACAATCCCCACCCCTAATAGTAAAGTATGATTCTCCAAAACATCAGGGCCATTGACTTGGCGCTTTTATTAAGGATTGGTCACCATGGGGCAAAGACCCCAAAAATGAGGACCCGGATTTACCGTTCATGTACTTTCGCATGGCTTTCGTCCATCGTATATCTTTCATTTTCACTATCGTACACAGGATGATGGAACTGTTACGCTTCACAAAAACAGTTGAGAAAATTGATTTTACCCTCTCTGATCATGACTAAAAACAAAAAACGACGAAGAAGGCCGATACAGTCAGGACTGACCCCGTTAATTGATCATCCCACTCGTGTTCCTGACACAAGGAGACATCACACAAGCGTCCTCGAATCTCTTTCTCACATCTTGCCCTGACAAAATGCTCTGTTGAGGACCCGAAAGCATCCGCTGGCACACATTTCATAGGATCTTTCTATACGAAAAAGTTGACTGGCGCAGTTTTCGATCTTACACTGCGAAAGCTCACCTCTCAGCTTACTTAAAAAAATAAAGCTTCCAAAATTGTATCCCTCATCTCATAACAGATTCTATTACCCATTAACAAATTCATCCCAAAGAAAAAATACCGTAAGAAAGCAAATAGCCAACCCTGCTTAATGCTAGGACGTGCTGCAGCCAATAGCCTACCGAAATTAATGCTACCGTCTATACCACAATAAATGGCGTAGTATTACTCTTGAGGAATTACGGATTGACCGACATCGATGGAAGAGAGATCTAGAAAACGCAAAGAGCAACTATAGACCGACAGTCCAAGCTAAGGTTGAAAATAAGAGAGTTGGTTCGTGAGAATTCTAGAAAATCAATAATTAGCAATTGCACGCGAAACTAGAACATTGACTTTAATCAAAGCCATATGGTCCATGAATAAATTATTTACCACTCTCTATGTTCCTTAATGGTATACATGATCATGGCCCTCCACTGCTTTCTGTCTTTTGTTGCCCTCAGCAGTATTCCATGTTTTATGATCCGTTTTCCTTTGTTGTTCAAATAGATTACTCACTGATTTCCCCTCTCTCTGTCCCTTGCGTCCTGTGAGTATCAAATTCCCCACACCTTTTTCCTCATTATGCATCTCAAACATTTCAGTGTTTACTTTCTGGTTGTTATAAACGCCATTTTCCTTAGACCTTCCTTACTTACAAGCCAATGTTGAAAAAAGAATTAATGTGTGTTCTGGAAAATCTGGTATAAAATTCTTAATAGAGATAAAACGTCTGTGCTAGTATTGCAACCTAGGGAAGGTTACTGAATAGAAAAATCAAAC
>OZ038508.1:25227342-25259842 GCA_964036315.1 Acanthosepion esculentum | reverse complement strand
TTTCCAACTTATTCAAGATGATCTTCCCCCTCTCTAACCTTCTAACTTTCTGTCCTGGTGTAACATGTTACCTCACAGGTTTCCCGTAATATTTCATTTTTAAGTCTTTTTTCACTGCTCATTGGACTCTCATAGATGACACTTCCCTTTCATGTGTCAAACGTCTTATGAACTGAGTTGGATCTTTTCTAATTGATCTTTTCACCTCTAAGCTGAAATACTGACCTATCTTGCTGTTGTGACCTCCTGATCCAGTTTTCCTTTCTATTGTTCCCTCTTTTTTAAACTCATACACTGTTCTCTTCATGGTTCTTGAATGGACTTTGAAGATGGAAGCCAGAGTTGGTACCATTACTGAAGGCCAGAATGATCTTTTACTCTCACCCTTGTTCAGTTCGGAAGACAAAATGGTCCTGACACAAAACGATTTTAACCTGTTCTCTTTCTAGCAGAATAACTCAAAGAGTTTTTCAGTGATTTTTCAGTGATTCAGTTGGCAAAACGTCTAATCTGAAAACCTGGAAAAAAATTAAATTATTTTAGTGTTTTTTAGATATTAAATATTTTTATGGAATTGATAATTATCTCATGCTGCGATTTGGACAATTTTGCGGTATATTTTTTTTCTCACCAGAATCTATCCTAAATATCTCAAAGTCTACCATTTACCCATGCTTAGAATATTGCTGCCACATGTGGTCCAGTGCTTCTGTTATTTATCTAGAGATCCTTGATAAAAAGAATAATCTGCAATATTATTGGTCTTGATCTGGCGTCTCGGATTCAGTCACTTTTCCACCACCGTAAGGTTGTCTTCATGTGCCTTTTCTATAAATACTTTCATGGTAATTGTTTAGATGAACTTTTCGCTATTATACCTAAACTTTTTGAATTTAAGCAAGGTACTAGACTGGCGTCGAGATCTCATCAATTTAAAGTTTAGCAGTTCTATGCTAACGGTTTCTTCAATATCTGTCTATATTTCTGAGATGAAAAAAAAATTGCAATATGAGCACTGGTAAAAATGGTTTCTGAAGACATTAAGTTTATAATACGCAGAAATTCATACACAGATGTCCTCAAGGACACATGGCACAGTGGATAAAGGCGTTGGTTAGATCCAGTGACAGGACCCAAAGAGTGTGAGTTCAATACCCCGGTTAAGGCAGTGGAGAACCTTCAGAGGGAAAAATTAACAGGAGATAACTGATAACTGACATCCATTAAACATGGAACTAGAACAGTCTACCCCAGTGAGCGAAATAAAGGGTTCAGTTCGACATTCCAACCACCTGAAGAAGGCCGGAGCGTACAACGACCGAAAACGTTGTAATATACATGGCGACAAAGATGAGGACAATAGTCCGAATAATATAAATAATGTACATAATACCTCATCTCAGAAATATAGACAGGTATTATGTACATATATATATATATTCGATTCGAGGATACCCGTTGGCTAGGGCGGATAGCCAATCCCGATACTGCAACGGCGATGAGAACTTTCTATGAAAGAGTGTGTTATTTAGCGTGATCAACTCAAGCCCTCGGTCACGATGACTTGTGATTTCGTGCTAGCTCAGGTTCCGTCTACACAATTTCACTCACAAGGTTTGGGTTAACCCCTGGTATCTTTTTCAGGCACTTTCAAAAGGTGCTGCACGCTGGGACCGACCCCTCCAGTCCGATAAAATCAGAAATTCTCCTGACTGAGAAATCGACCATGGTGAGATTCGAACCCGGGTTTTATGGTCAGAATGCTAACATTCTAACCACTCGGCCACGTGCCCATAACTCGGCTACGTGCCCTTAAGAGTAAGTGAAAATATAGCTGATCTCCGTAATTGTGTTTGGTATTTTCTAATTGAAGTAGTAACCGAATTGTTATGTAGACAAAGACCTTTAGCATTCCGACCATGAACTCACGATTCACAGGGTCAATTACACATGGCGGTGACCTCTTCGATAATATCGGTCTGCAGAGACAACTCCAGCGAGCCGTTGGGAACTGCCTGAAAACCCACAAGCCACTGTCTGATCCAAGCTTTGTGAGTGAATTTGGGGGAGATGAATCCGTTTGGAATCGGTCATTGTCTGTGCTGGCAGGAAGTCTTCATCTATGTATAGATAGAGGCTCTTTAGCCTTGCCTGGCAATCTGTCCAGAGATGACGACCCGTGAACATGTATCGGTTTAAAAAGCAAACTCATAATAAATGAACGTTCTTAATAAAAAAAGAAGTCTTCACGTGAGTTCGACGATGATGATAATGATGTCGATGATGATGATATATGCGAATGAGGTACGATTAATATGAGTTCAAGTCCTTCTATGTGCTGTCTTGACGTAGGAGATCATGACTCTCCACAACTTCCTATCCTTTGTAGCATTAAGCAATATTTGTCTCTTTATCACGCCCTGTTCATGTTCTGCCATCCATTTACACAAATTCAGTATATAGTTTACTCCCTGCTTTCCGTTTCGCTCTCTTGTCTTCAGTATGTACTCTGTTAATGTTATGGGAACCTACCCATAATAATAATAGACTACTTCGGACATTATAAATACTGCGCCTTAAGAGGGACCAGAGAGGATTATTGTAAGAATCTCCTGTTAAACTCTCTGCTCTGGCAGAGAGGAACTCGGACGAGGCTTTGCCGCAGGGCAGAGTTTCGTCTGGGGAGGTAGACAGTCCCTGAACCAGTTTATACGGGTTCTAATGGGCATATTTTTGGTCGAGCCTACGGGCTCGGAGAACCCACATTAAACCGGCCTTGTGCCACATACGACCCATGTGAGGGGGTTGTTAAATATCGGATAATTGTAAGAACATTGGAATAGTGATACTTGTCGAGACAACATAGTTCACTCTAACCAAATCTGATAGTCATTACTAATACTTCTACTTCTTTGTATATATTTCTGCTTGTAATATATCTGTGTTATTCCATAGCTGTGTTCGAGTTATTCTTTATTGGTTCTACCTCGGACCATCACCGTGGTACAGGAACTGGGACCATAACAATTAAATTATCTAAACTTCATTCTCTGCATTATGTGCCCAGAAATTTCATCTGTCTCTTTCTAATTTCAAGCGAAATTAAAAATCGTTATTTATTGGCTGAGAAATTCTCACTTGTAACCAGTTTGTTTTGGCGTTGTCTTGTTTATTGAACTGGAATATTTTCTTGCGTTGAACGGAGATATATTGATGGGATAAGTTGTAGCTGAGATATTAATGTGATCACATAAGTTTTTTCTGGACATGTTTGTTTTATGCAATGCGACATATGGTTCTTTGGGACTAAGAAATCAACCTCGGAGGGGAAACGAGACACGTCTTGTCACTACATCGTGCGATGAAGAAATTATGTGTGTGTGTGTGTGTATGTGTGCGAGAGAGAGAGAGAGAGAGCTTCTGCCCTTATCTTTATACTGTTTTACTCATCGCCACCTAGCGGACGTTAGGTGAGTCAAATAGCGAACAACATGGAGTATTCAGCAGATATTGCACTTTTTGGATTAAAATCTTTACAAAATTCTCTTAATTCCAAAAAAAAAATCGATCTCGTGGAAGATTGCAAGAAGTACCAAGAGCATTTCTTTCCTGATAAAAGTGATCAAGTTGCTTGAAAGATGTCAGAAAACAGTGGAATAAAACGGCAAATATAATGGCCGATAAAGTTAATGTCGAAAATTGAAAAAAAAAAATGCTTTTATTTTTATTTAACAAACTGAACGAACATTTTTGTTTCCCCAGTGAAGTTTATCGAAAGATGGAGTTGACGAAAACTGATCAAAGATTATTGATCGAGGAACTAATTGCGAGGTTATCTCGTCTTTTGATCGACCAGCAAATATATGACGAAGTTGAAAAAGCGCTGTCAAAATTTATACATTGACCAAGTATGCAGGCATTATACAATTACTTAACAATGGTCATTGTTTGGAGACATGGACACAATTCTGCCAATGTCAGATGACATGAGAGAGTGGATTATACAAGCATTTCGGTCGAGGCTTTATATGAGGAAGCATGTGTCGACGACATTCATCTTTCTTTCTTTCTTTCTTTCTTTGACCGTTCATAATTTTTACATTTCACTGTATACGACCTCTTTCTTTACTCCTCGATTCTTTCTTTCTTTCTTTCTTTCTTTCTTTGACCGTTCATAATTTTTACATTTTACTGTATACGACCTCTTTCTTTACTCCTCGATTCTTTCTTTTTTCTTTCTTTCTTTCTTTATTTCTTTCAATCTTTCTTTCTTTCTTTCTTTGACCGTTCATAATTTTTACATTTGACTATATACGACCTCTTTCTTTACTCCTCGATTCTTTCTTTCTTTCTTTCTTTCTTTCTTTCTTTCTTTCTTTCTTTCTTCGACTCTCCATATTTCTTCCATTTGACTGTATACGATCTCTTTCTTTCTTCCTCAATTCTTTCTTTCTTTCTTTCTTTCTTTGACCGTTCATAATTTTTACATTTGACTGTATACGATCTCTTTCTTTATTCCTCGATTTTCTTTCTTTCTTTCTTTTTTTCTTTCTTTCTTTCTTTGACCATCCATATTTCTTACGTTTGACTGTATACGATTTCTTTCTTTCCTCCTCGATTCTTTCTTTCTTTCATTCTTTCTTTTTTTGATCGTCCATATTTATTACATTTGATTGCATAGGAATTCTTTCTTTCTTTCTCTCTTTCTTTCTTTCTTTCTTTCTTTCTTTCTTTCTTTCTTTCTTTCTTTCTTTCTTTCTTTCTTGGACACTCTATTCACCATATTAGCCGCATCAAGCCGTTTTCTCGTTCTGTGGAAGTCCCCCGTGGTAATGGATTAGTTTAGGAAAAACTTGTAAAACCCCGTGAAAGGTCTTAGCGTTAGTCTTTTGATGGCCTGGTCCGTCAAATCCCGACGGACATTTGATATTTTTTATTTCTTGTTTTTCCTTTGCTAAGACGGTGAAGGAAGTGTGTTGGGAGAAAGCGCGTCATCTGTTGGCAGCTTCCACGATGTCCGACCAACGTCAGCCCCTGTCCCCGACCCAAATCCTACCTATCTATCTACCTGCTTTTATTTTCCATGCAACCGTCCATCTATCGAGCCATCTCCTGTCCACACGCTTTTCTACTCCCTGTAGTCATTGACTGTGTGTTTTCATCAATCTCTATCTCAAACCAAACGCCTTGCATCAGCTACAACTGATTTTCTTCCTTAGGTTCCGTTCCACGCACCCAACCCTCGCCATTGTGCTCGTGTTACCTCGCTAGTCGGCTTTCCTCTTGTCTGAAACCCTTTACCTCACTTTGATTGATCGACATGATTTTTAGTCAACTTCGGCTGCTCACTCTTCGAGCAGAATAAACTTCATTTCTTTTTTTCGTAGCGATTTCATCACATTTTTCGCTGAGTGACATTGACTTTCTTCCCCTCTGTCCCATCTCTCCTCCCTCTCTCTACTTCTCTAAATCTCCCTCTCCCTCCTTCTTTTTTTCCTATTTCCCCCTCTCTTTTTGCATCTTCCTCACTCCCCTTTCTCTCTATCTCCCTCCCCCTCTCTATCTCCCTCCCCCTCTCTATCTCTAGGTCACCCCCCCTCTTTCTTCCATTTTTGGAGCGGTTTCGTCGCATCTTTCGCTGCGTGACATTGACCTTTCCCCCTCTGTCTCTATCTCTCCTCCTCTCTCCACTTCTCCAAATCTCCATCTCCGCTCTCTCTCCCACTCATTTTTTTATTTCCCCTCTCTCTATCTCGCCTCTCTTCCTCACTCCTCTTTCTCCCTATTACTCCTCTCTATGCCCCTCTTTTTCTTCCATTTTTGTAGCAGTTTCGTCGCATCTTTCGCTGAGTGACATGGACCATGTCTCTATCTCTCCTTCTCTCTCCCCTTCTCTAAATCTTCCTCTTCCCATTTTTTATATCCCCCTTTCTCTATCTCCCCTTTCGTTTTTCATCTCCCTCTCCTCCTCATCTCTGCTTTCTTTAATTCTTCTTCTCCCCTGTCTCCCTCCTATTTTTCTATATCCCCTTCTTTTTCTATCATCCGTCTCTTTCTGTATCTCTCTTTTTCTATATCTCCCCCCCTCTCTCTATATATAGCTGTCACTCACCATCTTTGTTACTCAATTTCTTTCTCCAAACTTTATTGTCGCATTCCGGAATTGTTTTTTATTTCCTTGGCATTGCTTTCAACCTCCCACACTGCAACGTCATAAAAATGCACTTGTTCTCCTCCATGGTAGAGGGTATTCTGGTGTTTAGTAGAGAGCATTCTGGTGTTTAGTAAAGGGTATTCTGGTGTTTAGTAGAGGGTATTCTGGTGTTTAGTAAAGAGCATTCTGGTGTTTAGTAGAGGGTATTCTGGTGTTTAGTAAAGAGCATTCTGGTGTTTAGTAGAGGGTATTCTGGTGTTTAGTAGAGAGCATTCTGGTGTTTAGTAGAGGGTATTCTGGTGTTTAGTAGAGAGCATTCTGATGTTTAGTAGAGGGTATTCTGGTGTTTAGTAGAAAGCATTCTGGTGTTTAGTAAAGGGTATTCTGGTGTTTAGTAGAGGGTATTCTGGTGTTTAGTAAAGAGCATTCTAGTGTTTAGTAGAGGGTATTCTGGTGTTTAGTAGAGAGCATTCTGGTGTTTAGTAGAGTGTATTCTGGTGTTTAGTAGAGAGCATTCTGATGTTTAGTAGAGGGTATTCTGGTGTTTAGTAGAAAGCATTCTGGTGTTTAGTAGAGGGTATTCTGGTGTTTAGTAGAGAGCATTCTGATGTTTAGTAGAGGGTATTCTGGTGTTTGATTGGCATATTATCTCTTGGTACTTCTTGCAATCTTCCACGAAGTTAAATAGAGATAGAGAGGGAGAGAGAGAGAGAGAGAAAGAGAAAGAGGAGTAAGGAAGATGCAAAAAGAGAGGGGAGATAGAAAAAGAGGGGCAGAGAGGCAGATTTAGAGAAGTAGAGAGAGGGAGGAGAGTTAGAGAGAGGAGGAGAGATGCCACTGCCATAAAAAAGAAGATAAGGAAAGAGAGAATGAGAAAAACAAATCGATCTCCCCAAACAACGCTAGTCTTCTGAACAGGTATTTCTCCGTTTGAGCCGAGACAAAATATCCATTTTTATGAACAGATGACCCTGTCTTCCCGAAGACGCTTTTCTTGATTTCAAACACTGACGCACAAACATCCGTCGATTGGCGTATATATTCACGTATCGTGCGACATCTGAAGACTTAATTTTGAAGCTAATTTTAAAGGGGGGTCGAATCATATACGAGATATAAAATTAGCGTATATACTGCTGGTGCTGTCTATGCCATTGAACAAGTTATATATCCATTTACCGTAGTCGAATTAGCTTCAAAATTAGGTCCTTAAAAGTCGCATGATACGCGAGTATATACGGTAAATCGAATAACGTTCTTTTCTGTTGTGTCTCCACATACCCCCCCCCCCCCCATGCTTTCGGTATTTCTGCCACGCCTGGTTTCGTTCTTTAGTGATTCTTGATAAAATCCAAAGAAGAATCTTCAATGTTATTGGTCTTGACCTGGCATCTCGGCTTCAGTCCCTTCCCCACCGCCGTAACGTATTTTCACTTTGCCTTTTCTATAAATATTTTCATGGTAATTGTTATGATGAACTTCCCGCCATGGTACCCAGACTTTATGAATTTAAGCGCAGTGCTAGATTGGCAGCAAGATCTCATCTTTTCACAGATGAAATGCCTAGATGTAAGCATAAGCTCTATGCTAAACGTTTCTTCATTCGCACTTCTTACTTGTGGAACTTTTCCAGCTTCTTGCTTCCCAGTAAACATTGCTCTTCAAAAATTAAAAGCAATGTCAATCGTTATCTTCTGTCTTTTTAAATTCTCATTTTTGTATTGTTCTCGCTACTTAATAATATTATTTTTTCATATACACTAACATTCAGCAACCTCCTTGCGTCTTAGTGGTTTTATTGCCTTGCTTGGGGTGAAATGATTAAAACAAACAAACAAAACAAAAAAAACAGGCAAAACATGACATTTGAATGCTAATGGTGAGACTAAGCGTTTCCATACAGAAAACATTCGGTATCCATTGACCGAACAGTTTTTCAGAAAAATAGGCCTTTCAAGTCCTCTAATTGTTATCGCTCTCTCTTGTTATAATGGGGATTGTTTTTTCTTCTTTAATATAGTGCATGTAGTAACGCAGAACATGGCTTGCGTAGTACGAACCGTGTTCGAATTGCTGCAGATGTAACAGGAAATCCGGTTCGTGGCCTAAAGGTGCGCGTGCGCATCGACCGGGATTTGATGAAATGGACATCACACATATTCAAATGTATCAACACCTGCCGCTTACTACATAAACGGCTACATTGCTTGTTGGCGGACAGTAGTAATTCTGTAGACGGCGCTTGTGGTGTGGAATAGAAAGAGAAAGCGATTCAGGCGAAATAAGCAGAATACCCTCTACTAAACACCAGAATACCCTCTACTAAACACCAGAATTCCCTCTGCTAAACACCAGAATACACTCTACTAAACACCAGAATATCCTCTAGTAAATACCAGAATACCCTCTACTAAACACCAGAATGCACTCTACTAAACACCAGAATACCCTCTACTAAACACCATAATACCCTCTACTAAACACCAGAAAGCCCTCTACTAAACACTAGAATACCTTCTACTAAACACCAGAATACCCTCTACTGAACACCAGAATGCCCTATACTAAACACCAGAATACACTTTACTAAAAACCAGAATACCCTCTACTAAGCACCAGAATACCCTCTACAAACATCAGAATACACTTTACTAAACACAAGCTATTTTGGCAAGTAATGGTGGCTGGAATCTCGTTCGCTCGTCTTCACTGAAGTATACCATCCCCCCCAACCTCGCCAGACGTACAATCCTAATACTTTGACCCCGTCCTTCAGTTTCTCACGGTCCGAAATTGGTAAATCGCTTCTGAACTTGTTTCATCGAAACTCAGCTTTCATCGGTGTAAATATCGTCAATGTATGCTGACGTGGCATGTTTAATTGACTCATCCTGAGCCTGTACCACATCTCGATTATTGACTGCATGATAAGTGCTGCTATATTCAGAGTCCAAAACTCAGGCGGCGAAGGTTTGGGCCGCAACGAGGAAGTGGACGGCATTGGTGGAGGAGGTCAACCCCCCAATGTGGTGCGTTGCAGAAAGAGAAAGGCGACATAAGCACCAGAATACATTCTACTAAACACCAGAACACATTCTACTAAACACATCTTGATCATGTCATTAGTTTCCGTTCTAGTGATATATGTCATCCATTTTACTTGTTATCGCTGATGGAAGTCTTCAAGTGATGTCGTTTCTGTTATTGGTAAAGTTCGTTGTGATTCTGTAGCGCCAGTCGACGATCTACGAAGATGTATAGTCTTCCCACAGACATACAGACTTCACTCATTCTTAACTACTGATGTCAAAAAGTGCCTGCAGCTGACAGGTTAGACATTTCTGAACGGATTTAACAGAAAAAAATAAATTAGCTAATTTGTTTACTAAAAAGTTCTCAGTCTCACCCACTTTCTAAAATCTGATATTAATGTCCAAGTCATCATCTAGGTGTTGTCTGAATTGACAGACACCTGAATAAGATCGGAAGGTCTCGCAATTCTCACTTGTGGGACTCTCTTCCGACTCCTTGCCGTCCTGTCACCTACGACCTTCAAAAATATATATATGCTGTGTAATTTATATGCTCTGTTATAAGAAATACATTGAGCATTCCTTGTGGATCAGTTTTAATATTTGTTATTATTAGGATCCACCTAGATTATATACCAACGGATCAATTATCTGTACTATATATATATATATATATATATATATATATATATATATATATATATATATATATATATATATATAAAACAACTAAGAAGTTGTAAATTTAAAAAAATATATAATGACAAACAATCACTTAAAAAAACTAGGTGATATTTTATTTCATTGAAGTATATAAAATACGACTTCAAATCTTCAGATCAGTAAACCATTTCATTTCATTTAGTTTACAGGTCTGAAGATTTGAAGCCGTGTTTTATCGACTTCAAATTGAATAAAATATCACCTATGTTTTTAAAGTGTTTGTCATTATATAATAATTTTTGTGCTGTCTGTTGACATAGCGGTCTCAACGGATCTATATCCTCTTGAAAATTCCATAATTTTATTATATATATATATATATATATATATATATATATATATATATATATATATATATATATATATAGTCATCTACATACCTGTTTCGCTGTATCACAGTTTGTCAGTGTGGCTAGACATCCGATTGCGTCAAACCGGGACCGAAACTCGACCTATTTGGCATCAGTCAGAGATTCTACCTCTAAGTTATCGACGCACTATATATAATTAATACAAGTAAAGGTTTTGTCACTTAGCTGATTGATATTACCTTCAGCATTCCGACTCCAGAGTTTCGTAGACGGACCCGTCCGCCCACTCGTCAGGGGTTATCTGCAATTGATTACTCGGTTTTTCTTTTTTATGTGCACTTATTACTGGTGCAAGTTATTTTTGCAGTGTGTCTGTTTGTGTGTTTATGTGTGTGTGAGTGTATGTGCGCGTTCGCTGTGTGCGGCCATGCGCCAATCTGAGCGGATGGGCGTTCCCGCGTGTGCGCCCATGCTCACAACTGAGCGGATGAGCGTTCCCGCCAGTGTGCCTATGCGCCCATCTGTGCGGATGAGCGTTCCCGCGAGTGCGCCGATGCTCCCATCTGTGCGGATTCGCGATCTCGCGTGAACGACCATGCTGCCATCTGTGCGGATGAGCGTTCCCGCGAGTGCGCCCATGCTGCCATCTGTGCGGATGAGCGTTCCCGCGAGTGCGCCCATGCGCCCATGCTGCCATCTGTGTGGATGAGCGTTCCCGCGAGTGCGCCCATGCGCCCATGCTCCCATCTGTGCGGATTCGCAATCTCGCGTGAACGACCATGCTGCCATCTGTGCGGATGAGCGTTCCCGCGAGTGCGCCCATGCTGCCATCTGTGCGGATGAGCGTTCCCGCGAGTGCGCCCATGCGCCCATGCTGCCATCTGTGCGGATGAGCGTTCCCGCGAGTGCGCCCATGCGCCCATGCTCCCATCTGTGCGGATGAGCGTTCCCGCGAGTGCGCCCATGCTGCCATCTGTGCGGATGAGCGTTCCCGCGAGTGCGCCCCTGCGCCCATGCGCCCCTGCGCCCATGCGCCCATGCGCCCATGCTGCCATCTGTGCGGATGAGCGTTCCCGCGAGTGCGCCCATGCGCCCATGCTGCCATCTGTGCGGATGAGCGTTCCCGCGAGTGCGCCCATGCGCCCATGCTGCCATCTGTGCGGATGAGCGTTCCCACGAGTGCGCCCATGCGCCCATGCTGCCATCTGTGCGGATGAGCGTTCCCGCGAGTGCGCCCATGCGCCCATGCTCCCATCTGTGCGGATTCACGATCTCGCGTGAACGACCATGCTGCCATCTGTGCGGATGAGCGTTCCCGCGAGTGCGCCCATGCGCCCATGCTGCCATCTGTGCGGATGAGCGTTCCCGCGAGTGCGCCCATGCGCCCATGCTCCCATCTGTGCGGATGAGCGTTCCCGCGAGTGCGCCCATGCGCCCATGCTCCCATCTGTGCGAATGGACACTTAAACTCAAAATGAGAAAGAATCAACTGAAATTTCTTGGACAGATAATGAGAAAACAAAGATAGGGCAATTTGATAGTCACAGGACTTGTGGAAGCCACGAGGAATGGTATAATATTGAACAAGCTTACGAAATCCTTATAATCTGATAGTTCTTTGAAGATCTTTAAAGTCATCTGTCTATATTTCTGAGATGAGGTATTATGCACTATGTCTATATTTCTGAGATGAGGTATTATGCATTATTCAGATTATTGTCCTCGTTTTTGTTGCCATATTTATCACAACGTTTCGGCCGTTGGTCGCTTCGACCTTCTTCAGGTAATTGGAATATCGAACTGAACCCTTTATTTCGCTCGCCGAGGTAGACTGTTCTAGTGCCACGTGCCATGTCTAATGGATGTCAGTTATCAGTTATCGCCTGTTAATTCCCCTCTCCAAGTTCTCCACTGCCTTAACCAGGTATTGAACTCACAACTCTTTGGGTCCTGTCATTGGATCTAACCAACGCCATTATCCACTGTGCCATGTGTCTTTAAGTTCAATACCTGGTTAAGGCAGTGGAGAACTTGGAGAGGTGAATTAACAGTAGATAACTGATAACTGACATCCATTAGAAAGAAAGTAATAGTACTACCATCATTGAAAAGGAAATTATAAAAAAGCAGCACCACACGGTGAAAATTGTAGAAACTGTAAATTGTGTCTGGAGGAAAAAAACTAGCAATTATTATATTTAAAAATGAAGAATGAAATAATGGGAAAGTGCAGACATATAAACAGACACCAACTTTGTTACCTAAATATTAACATAGAAAGAAAAGAAAGAAATAGAATACAATACAAAACGCAATGCTATCACAAATACAAACCACTATACCTAACACCTAATCCAAACCAACCTCAAATACAATCCACACAGAAAAGAGTAACCACAATATCAACAAATAATAACCCACAAAATTTACCACAACTACACTCTTTGCAAAACGCAAAAATACACACAGACGCGCAGGCACAAGTACACATGGACGAGTGCATACATTTTAAAATACACACACACACACACACACACACACACATATATATATATATATATATATATATATATATATATGTGTGTGTGTGTGTATATATATATATAATTATGAACCTAAAGAGCCAGGCAAGCATATATAACTATAAACCTAAAGGCCAGTGTACCCTGACGATCCGCGTAGGTGAAACCGAGGTAGGTTTGCCTGGCTCTTTAGGTTCATAGTTAGATTTGCTCTACTTAGTGTATTGAGCACTTTGCTTAGTTACTTTTGCTTTACTCGTGTTGGAGGTTTTTTTACTTTGGACTCTGAGCTTGGATTCTGGACGATTGTTTTCGCCTCAATTACATGTTCTTAGTTCTTTCTTTTTTTATTCCTTATTTTTCCTTGGGTATTGGTTTGTTCATTTACAAGCCATAACACCTAAGGTTTTTCCAAACGAGTATAATTACTTACATATATATATATATATATATATATATATATATATATATATATATATATATATGCAGGCGTGTATACACACAAACACATACATAAACACATAAAATGCTATCATAAAAAAGGATAAAGAAATAAGACACAAAAAGCAATCCCTTCACAAATACAACAAACATACCAAACACCAAATCCATATCAATTTCAAGCACAGGCCACCAAGAAGAAGAGAAAAGATATTATCAACAAATAACAACCAACAAAAACTACAGTCTTTATAAAACAGAAAAACACACTAAATAAGCGAAAATAAAAAAAAACATACGAGATATAAACACTACATAATTAGACGCGCACACACGAACACAAAATTCTGCACGGGCGAGTGCGTACATGTTTCTATGTATGTATACTTGCATGCGTGCACACGCACAAATGCATACATAGCAATACACCCACACAAAAGCAAATGCACACACAAATATACATCCGCACAAAAACACATACACACATAAACTTACAACCGCACAAAATCACATAAACTTACACCCACACAAAACACATACACACATAAACACTTACCCACACAGAAAACACATACATGCATAAATACTCACCCACACAAAAACACATACACACATAAATACACACGAGCAGAATAACATATACACACATATATACACACGAGCAGAAAAACGTATACACACATAAATACACACCTACATAAAAACATATACACACATAAATATACATCAGCAGAAAAACATATACACACATAAATACACACCAGCGGAAAAACGTATACACACATAAATACACACCTACATAAAAACACATACATAAATACACACACGCATAAAAACATATACACACATAAATACACACCAGCAGAAAATCATATACACCCATAAATACACACCCGCATAAAAACCTATACACACATAAATACACACCGGCATAAAAACCTATACACCCATAAATACACACCCGCATAAAACATATACACACATAAATACACACACGCATAAAAACACATGCACACATAAATACACCCCAAAATAGATATACACCCCAAAATAGATATACACATAAAAATCCAATCATAAACTAAAATAAATCGTCAAAACAATAATAAACACCGAATCTAACGGAGACATAATCAGTTAATACCAATACAAACACAAGCAAAGAATTATGCGCGCATACACAAGTGCACAAACACACACATACTGATGAGTGTGTATGTGTATGTTTGTATGTATGTATGTAAACACACGTGGGCATGCATAGAGACACACATAAACATGCACCTGTATAAACAAACATAGGCACGCAAAAATCCAACCACGATAGAATAACAGTAAAGCAGACGTCATTGGAGAAGAGGAGGAGGGGGAGGAGAGAATAAAAAAGAAAAAGAAAAAAGAAAAAAAAAGTAGAGGAAGTGAAATCAACAACCAATTCGCTCCCATCGGACGCAAAAAAGAAGAAGAAAATAACGCGCACTCACACCACAATAAAAGTACAAAGAAATCGAGAAATATTAACAGTTTCACTCTGTTCTGAGGAGTAGTTGCATCTATGTAAACTTTGAAGTAAACATGAGTTAAGGGAAAAAGATTTTTATTATCTGGTCTAGTGTTTATATACATCACGTATATAATACGTTAAAAGATTCCCTTTCTCTGCCGTGCGCCGATAGATTAGGGGTAGAGTCTCTGACTGATGCCAGATTAGTCGATTACTCGAGTTTCGAACCCGGCTTGAAGCAATCGGATGTCTAGCCACATGGATGAGCTGTGATACAGAGAAATAGGATGTCCGTGGATATATATAGGCGGTGTAATGATTAGCAAGCTTGTATCGCTAGAACAATTGCGACTGAGTTTGAATTCGATCCTCACTGAGCGCCCCATACTTTCGGCCTTTTGCCACATCTAAGCTACGCTTAAAAAAACAGTTGGGCATTTCGCCGTGGTGCAATGGTTAGAAAGCTTGTCTTAATAGATCAATTACGACTGGGTAGTGAGTTCGATCCTCCTTGGGTGTCCCATACTTTCGGCTAAGGCGAGCTTAGAAAATCATAATATATATATATATATATGCATACACAAAGGTTTAACTGGTGTAATATTGGAGGAATCGAAACTTTTCTCATAAAATATCAGTTACGGTGGACTGGCCATGTCTTGAGAATGTCTGATGACGGGATACCCAAGATCCTAATGTACAGCCAGTTAGATCAGGGCTACAGGAATGAAGGATGCCCATGGCTAAGATACAAAGACAAGCTGAAAAGCAACTTGTCAGCCGTCAATATACCACATATTACCCTTGAGCGCTTAGCCTTGGAATCGGGTAGAATGGAGATCAACGTGTTTTAGTGGATTCAGCAGTTTTCAATCTACTTGTCTGAATCATCTTCAAGAAGCGAGAGCAAGAACTAAAAGGTCAGCCAATCTAGCAGTGATTTCATCTCACAATCCTCACTCTTGCTCCATGTGTGGCCTCCTTTGTAAATCACTAGAGGGTCTTAAATGCCACTTAAGATTATCGCACAAAATTTCATAACTGAATCAACTAAGCTATCAGATCCTCATACGACGAAAACGACGGGAGAATCCATTATGATATACAAATGAGAGAAAGTACAGATGGAGTAAAAATTCAATGGTCGTAGCACTTACTTTAAAAAAAGAAATGCTCAATATAAGTCGAGCTCTATATTATTATCATATTTTTATTATAGGAGATTATAATAAAAAAAACAGTTTGAAATCATTATACAAAAGCTTTCATGTTTCAAGAAAAAAGCATGTAATCATTTACTTACCATTGCCTGAAGAAGTACAATTAAAGTATTGAAACATGTGTAGCGATGTCAACATGTTTTTCTTATAATAATAATAATAATAATAATAATAATAATAATAATATATTAATTAAACGTTATTTTTAGTCGATACTGGTATTTGAGTAGAGGCTCCGTTTATATTTATTTATTTACGTCTAGCCATCTGAATATTCGAGAAATCGTTTTGGAACAAAGTATGCGCTCTCTTGCAGGATTCGAAACTGCGTAGACGAAAATAAATAAATATACTGCTTAATAAATAAACGGAGCTTCTACTCAAATACGAGTATCCACTAAGTATAATCTGTTGGATTAATAAATAAAAATACATTCCTTTCTTTACAAACATACACGAGGGTGCGCGCGCACACACACATATGTATATAATGTAGATATATATGTCTGTGTGTAATTTTATATAGAGGGTGTCCATAACGTTCGTGTGCACTTTAAAAAATTTATAACTTTATTTGTATTTGCGATAGAAATAATCTGTAAAATGGATTAGAAAGAAGTAAATCTATATTTGTTAAGGTTTTATTGAAATTTTATTTAAGTTTCCACACGTCCTCCATCATTAGCAATACAAAGGGTAATACGATTTTGCAGTTCACGGAAAACATTTGCCAACTGATTTACAGTAATGCCTGAAATCACATTAGTTATTTTAGCTATACTTATAACTAGGTACATTAAACTTTATAATATTTTTTGCAGATTATTTCTATCGCAAATACAAATAAAGTTATAATTTTTTTAAAGTGCACACGAACTTTATGGACACCCTATATATATATATATATATATATATATATATATATATATATATATATATATATATATATATATATGTGTGTGTGTGTAATGTATATATGTGTAATGTATATATGTATATATATATATATATATATATATATGTATATATATATATATATATGTATATATATATATATATAAATATATATATATGTATATATATATATATATATGTGTGTGTGTAATGTATATATATACATATATGTAATGTGTATATGTATATATTTATTGCATATATATAATGTATATATATTATATATACATTATATCTCTATCTATAATATGCAGGATGTGTGTATGTGTGTAACGAATGCACGTCCGCAATTTTCGACGGATTTGGACCAAAATTTACATGCACATGCTCCACGTTAGCGGGAAAGCCAAGACCGACTTTGCATTTAAAATCTCCCATCAATAGTTGAAATAATCGATTTTTTCATGTTTCTACGGTAGTTTTCATGTAGTTTGCGGGCATTTTCTACTGGCCACAGTGAGAGCCTATAGCTGGCTGCCACGAAAAGGCAGGAAGATTCTATTGGCCAGCGTGCGAGCCAACAGCTGACTGACACGAATGTTAACTAGCATGCTAGGATGCAAAAAAATCAATAGCTGCATTCGTCACAATTGGGAAAAATTTAAATCTGCATGGCACTTTACTCTAATTGGCCCATTCGCTTGCTTAAACTCAACGTTGATTCTGATTCCGCAGAACTGGGTAGGGTGTGAAAAAGTTTTGTTGTTAACATTCTTTTTTCATTCGGTTTTTCCGGTTACGAGTCCTTTTTTCAAGCTGATCTTTTTGTGTTCATTTTGTTTAGTTCTTTTTTCGTAACATATTTAATGTTTAGTATAGAACTTAGAAAAAATTCACAGTGTGAGTGTGAGTGTTTAGTATAGAGCTTAGAAAATTTCGCAGTGACAAGACGTAAGGCATGTAGCAACATCAGCATGGCAAAGGGCACTCCTTTAAAGGCAAGGAAGGGCAAAAATATTTTAAGTCAAGTGATAGCGATTGCTGTATGAGTCATACGATTTTTGAATCAAGCACGGTCAACGTCGGGCCATGCTGCTAGTAATATATATATTATATATAAAATATATACTATATTTATATATGTGTATACATATATATATATATAAATATGCATTATATATTTATATATAAATATATATGTATTCATATATATACGTTACATATATATACACACTACATATACGTAATGTATATTACATACATATACATATTGTGCGTGTGTGCGCGTGCGTCTGTGTCTGTATATGTCTGCCAACGCAGACCTATTCATAGGAGCATCAGAATGTTGTAATGGTTAACAAACTTGTTGCAGTTACTGCTGAGTAGTGAGTTCGATACTCACTGGGTACCCTGTTCTTGTGTCCTTGTGCCAAACAAATCTAAGATTAAGAAATAGAAAACATGTTTATTTTTATTTTAGGTTGTTGACGATTGTAATATTTACCAATCAAACATTGGACTAGCTAATTCTAAACAAAAATGACTAATGTAGGAAGAACGGTCCTCACTAGGTGTCCCAGATTTCGAAAATGTATCGACATATATTTAGCAAAAAGAAGTGGAGGAGGAGGAGGAGAAGAAGAAGAAGAAGAAGAAGAAGAAGAAGAAGAAGAAGAAGAAGAAGAAGAAGAATGGATAAGAGAGAGAGAGATAGACGGTAAAGAAAGAAAGCAATAAATAAATAAAGAAAGAAAGAAAGAAACAAGAAGAAAAAGAAGAAGAGAGCCAAAAAGGACAAGAAAGAGAGACGACAAAGAAAGAAAGAAAGAAGAAGAAGAGGAAGAAGAAGAAGAAGAATGGATAAGAGAGAGAGAGAGTGACGGTAATGAAAGAAAGCAATAAATAAATAAATAAATAAATAAAGAAAGAAAGAAAGAAAGAAAGAAAGAACGAAAGAAACAAGAAGAAGAACGCCAAAAAAAAGGACAAGAAAGAGAGACGGCAAAGAAAGATAGAAAGAAAGAAAGAAAGAAAGAAAGAAGAAGAAGAAGAAGAAGAAGAAGAAGAAGAAGAAGAAGAAGAAAAGAAGACATGTAGAAAAAAAGGATAAGAGAGAGACGGTAGAGAAAGAAAACAAGCGGGAAAGAAAGAAAGAAAAAAGAAAGAACAAGGAGACAGTGAGAAAAAAGGATGAGAGAGAGAGAGAGAGAGACGGCAAGAAAGAAAAAAAGTAGAAGAAGAAGAAGAAGAAGACAGCGGAAGAAGAGGATGAGAGAGCGACGTTAAAGAAAGAAAGACAGAAAGAAAGAAAGAATGAAAGAAAGAAAGAAAGAAAAAGAAAGAAGAACAAGAACAAGAAGAGTACGTATAGAATGAGGAATCAATAGAAGGAAAAAGGAAAATGAATTTCGTTGTCGGCATAAATTTCAACGTTTCTAAATACAAGAATACAATCTTCACTGCAAAGCTCCGAAAAATGAAAATTTTCCCATGGCTGTCGTCTGGACACCAAAACTCGTTTTGGCGCCAAATATAATCCAACGCATGCGACGTCTCAAAATATTTCCGCTTTGATCAATAAGGTCGGGTGGAACGCAGAGGAAATTATAATTTAAAAACGACCTTACAATGCAGTTATGTTTCAGTGCTTCTACTTGTCACAATACTTCTGCTGCCCGGGATATGTTTTCAAAAATATATTGATGATTTGCTTAGCCTAATTTCGCTTTCGTTCTGGTAAGAGGTGCAATGATGTCATCAAGCAACACCAGGAAATTGCATATCTCTCTAATAGAAAATTGTATACCTGCTATGTTGACTTCATGGCAGCATTTGACCATATCACCAACGACTTCTTCTTATGTATTAGAAACCGTCTTCCAAGCTTGACCAACCGTCCAATGAATTTCCAAATCTGATAGAACTATAATGATCTATAAAGTCGTTAACGTCGGACGAGGACGTCAATATCACATTCAGGAGTGAAAGGAGAAAAAGAAAGCCCCAGTCTATTTAATCATTTCCTTCACTATGCAGTGCGCATTTTTTTGTATTCATTTCATTCCAATCAAGGCAATTAAGCCACTAAGACGCAAGAGATTACTGAGAGTGAAACAAACAAAAGTGGACAATAAAAGAACCGGTATTTAAAGAGAAAGAATATGACGATTGACGTTGCATTTAAATTTTTGAAAATTGTAGTCGTGATATATAGCACCTTTGCTCTTGGGGTAGTTTTGGGGCGTTGGTCTTGATTCACCCATATGTTGCGTTCTTTTTTCTGTCATCCTTCGCCCGGGTGATCGCTAGTTTGTTTGGTCGGATGTTAAATGAGAACTTCAACAAAAGGGGATTTTAAACTCATCTATTTTATTAACACGTCGACGTGTATATCTTCCAACTAACCAGTTGGGTCGCTCTATCACTCCCCACTGGGGGAGCAAGTTCTCCGCACACGAAATTAACACGTCTGCACTCTACGACGTGTAAATCTTAACTCCCTGAAACCACTATTTATCTCTAATATTCTCACGTGTTCCTAATTGTTACAAAAGTGTAAAATTCCACTCTTAAATAATCTTGTCAGATTGTGACATGAATATGGATGCCATGCATGGTGGCAAACTTGTTCAAAAAAATTTAAACTGCTTTCTAAGATCATTGGTTAAAAATGGCTTGGATTGAGTGAAGGCTGAGAGTCTTTAAACATTGTGAACTGGCACTACAGAATCACAAAGAAAGAACTGTACAAGAGAACAGAAGCCACATCACCTGAAGACTAACAGAAGCAACTAAAATGAATAGCGCATTTAACTGAAAGAGAAAATAATGATAATGTCAAGATGTTGGCATTCTATACTACTTCAAATGAAATGTTAGGAAGGAAATGTCTTGGAGTGAGTGAAGCCTGAGGGTCTTAACGAAGATCATCCTTCTTTAAACATTGTGAACTGGCACCACAGAATCCCAAAGAAAGAACTGTAGAAGAGTACAGAAGCCAAGATTTTGGCATTCTATACTACTTCAAATAAAATTAATGTTAATAATTTAACAGAATTATTTTCACTATTATAAAGAGAAATAAATAAGCTCTCAAGTTGAAATTTAAAACCGTAAAACTATTTTCAATAGTATTATGAATAGCAGTAAAATATTTCCACTGCTTTAAAGGACTTTATAAGAAAATCAGCATCCTCAATCAAGTGTTCCAAGAAATAGGACTCAAGATAAACTTTTTGAAAACGGAAACTATGATAGGGAATTGGGAGGAAAGCAGTGATGGTACATACTCTGAATCTTTTGTAAAAATTCAGGATACGGAATTAGTAAATACCAACCACTTCAAATACCTAGGTATATAGATCAGTTATAGCAAAATTTAGTATAGGAGATAAGGAAATTGAACATAGAATAGGCTGAGCCGGGGGTAGTTTTGCACAATACCACAAATTACTACAAAACTAAAACAACAGTCAGGTTCTTAAACATCCTCATCAGATCGAGACTTTCATATGGATGTCATTCATGGCGCCAACTCGTTCAGAAATACCTAAACTGCCAGTTATATACAATTATTTTCTCAGATCAATGCTTCAAATGGCTCCGAGTGAATGAAGCCTTGTGGTCTTAGCGAGGATCATCCTTTTCTAAACTTCGTGGACTGGCGCTACAGAGTCACAATGAAGCCGGATCACTTGAGGACTTTCAACAGCAGCAACATGCAACTCGAATAATGACATAATCAAGATGTTGATATTCCACACTACTTCAAAGAAAAAGTTAGGAAGGAAACGCCCGTCATTAGTGGAAAGAGAAATAGCAGTTGCTGGATTTAAGGAACCTTATTTTCCTAAAAAATTGTTTTAAGAAAAATTTTTTAGAAATTGCAATTGATAGTAGCACCGGCTGCCCGGTCAATGGATGCCGAATATTTCCTTACAAGGAAACACGGCTAATATTACCGGTAGCATTTGAAATCAATCTGCAACCTATTCACACAAACTAATCATGTCTGCTACATATTTTTTTCCTCTGACCTCTCCTGCATTCACTATATTCTGTAAGTGTTAAATTCTCCACGCACTCTTGGATCAGTTATAGCAAAATTTAGTGAAGGAGATAAGGACATTGAACATAGAATAGTCTGCGCCGGAAGTAGTTCCGCACAATACCGCAACTTAAATTTTAATCTATTTTCTTGAGAAATTGTTTCAATAGAAATAATTTATAAATGTCAACCGACAGTAGCACTGGCTGCTCGGTCAGTGAATGACATTTGTTTCCTTATAAAGAAACGGCAAGTATTCTCGTTACGATTAAAGATGAGAACAGACACTACACTTTGATCCCAAACCCCGATCAGTCTATGAGCGAAGAAAGACACTCAAGAAGCACTGGCTGTTCGGTCAATGAACGTTTTCTTATTAGGAAACAGATATTATCATTACTATTAGCATATAAAGAACCTGTATCATATTTTAATATTCTTCTCCACATAATCTCTTTTCTCTAACGTGTACGTTGTCGTAATTTCTGTGGGACTATAGAGGGGTGTTTTTCTATTCTTTTCACTAGAGTATTTATTTTCCTGCACTAACTGACATTTAAGGCTCTTTTTATTTATTTTTTTATTTACAGGGAGGGTCACCCTTTACAAGGCCCATGAGCCACTCGAGGTAGAGGGTTACAGAGTAAGAGGTACAGTGATCAGGAAAGCATCCTCTTGGGAGTCCGTTCCACAGAGCAGTGGTTTACGAGAAAAAGCTGCTCGAGTGAAACTTACTTCTCACCAATGAAATACGGAGGTAATGTGGGTGGTTTTTTACCCATGTGCGTAGCTTGGTGGGTCCGAGCCCTGAAGCTTAGAACTGGTGGAACTAAGGAATGTAGCTCGTCTGAGCACTTTCCATGGAATTAGTGACAGAAAAGTGAGAGGATTACGACATCTCGTTTATGAGAGAAAGGGGTTTCAAAGTGGAAAATAATTTGTCACCCACAAGGACGTGAAGATGGTTTTGGACTCTATGAGACGAGGAAATTGAGGACTGGGCAGCTCCAGCTCAAATATGACAGCAGTACTCCCTTTTAGGCCTGATCTGGGTAGAGGATAGCTCGTGGAGTCAGGTACTTACTGGAGCGGTACAGTGAACTGATCATTTTTCCTGCATCTTGAGCATTTTCCACTTGAGGTGAGGTGCGAGTCTGAGGACCAATTTTCTCTCAATGCACGGTGGCTCCTCGAGGGGACACCCATTCTTCGTGACTGGCGCTAGTTCGGTGTCTGATCGGCAATGATGGAATGTAACTAGTTTGGTTTTCGAGGCATTAAATGAAACCAGCTAGTTTTTACCCCCATTAAGATGCTAGAGCTAGATCAAAGGATAGATCAGCTGCCAATCTCTGGTCGTTTTAGGGGTTCACCCACATACCGTTGTATCATCATCATAGATATTCAGAAATATATAAACACACACACACACACACACACACACACACACACACACACACACACACACACACACAGAGGCACACAGAGAGAGAGAGACACACACAAACATAAAAATCTAGCTACCTATTTATATATTAGGCATTAATAATTTAAGTTCTCTTTCAAATAATATTCAGTAAATGTAGTAATAGTAGTAGTAGTAGTATTAATAATAATAATAATTTTTTTAATCGAATTCACCCCAAACAAGGTAGCAAAGCCACTAAGGCACAAGAGAAAACACAGCAAAACTGGGACAAATATGGCAACAGTTTCGGTCTGATCTGATAAAGGTAGAGTATAGCAGAAGTCAAGAATTTATTGGAGCGGTACTGGGAACCGACTATTTTTGATGCCTCTTTATCGATGACTTGCAGTATATATGAGTTCCAACATCTGGGTTGTGCTTGAGGCCGAATAGTAGCTCAAGGCATGGGGCCTTCCTAAGGGAATATTCATTCATCATGACTGCTCGTTGTTCAAGCTCCGATCGGCGATGATGGAATTTAAGCAGACTTATTTTCGAGCCATTGAATGCAACCAGCCAGTTTTTACTATACTAAGCTGTTAGAGCTAGATTGGAGGAGAGATCAGCTGCCAGTCTCTAGCTATCTCAAGTTTTGGAGGTCCACACATATACGGGTCACTCCCCATCCATTATTAATGTTTCTTTGTTATGCTTGATTATATTATAATGCTTTCAAGTGTAGATATCACAAACTGAATCCCACACGATATATTAATCTTATAAGTATAAGTATTGTTTTAATCACACGCATATACATGTTTGGGGACCCCTGCTCTTAGACGACAATTTCGTACAAGGCCCCGATATAGATAAAGGATAGCAGGAGTCAGGTACATACTGGAGCGGTACTGGGAACCGACCATTTTTCATGCCTCTTTAGTGATGGATCGCAATATACGAGTTACAAAACCTGGGTTGAGTAGCTCAAGGCACGGGGCCTCCCTAAGGGAACGTCAATTGATCAGTTTGGTGTTAGAGCTAGGTCAGAGTAGAGATCAGCTGCCAATCTCTGGTCATCTCTTTTTTATTCTGCATTTTAACTCATAGTGGATGGGGGTAATTAGTAATATTCCATCATCCCTGAGCAGACCTTGAACTTGTTGATGCCTAAGGGAGACTCCTTGCTTTAAGCGTCTATTGGGGGTCAAGCTCATCCCAGACCGCAAGTGGAACTCATATATACGATATATTGACAAAGATGCTGGAAAAATGTATCGGTTGCTTGTTCCACAAGCGGGAAGCGAAGAAGAAACTGCTAGCATAGAACATGCGGTTGCATCTAAAAATTTAAACTGCAAAACAGTGAGAACTAACTTCAATCTAGTCTTCTTCTTCATCATGTGCCGTTTCTCCTCAGGATGTTGACAATCATGGCTCTCCACATTTTCTAGTCCTTTGTAGCTCTAAATAAATTATGCCCTTTTGCTATTTTTCCCAAACCCTGTTCAGCCATCCATTTAATCAAGCTCACAAAGTACCTTATGCGTTGTTTTCCTTTATCTTTTTGGCCCCGAATCTGTCCTGTGAGTATCAGATTTTCCAAGCCCTCTTTCCTCATTATGTGTCTTAGAAATTTCAACAGCCTCTTCTTGGTGTGAAATATGTTTCCATTTTGTTTCCATTTTATCTAGAACTTCGTCGTTGCTTATATATTCGGTCCATGGTATCCTCAATATCCTACCGTAGAACCATATTTTTGTTGCTTCAAGTCTCATCTTCATCTTTGAGGAGATTGTCTAACATTCAATGCCGTGTAGGAGGACAGATATTACATAACAGTGCAGTACTCTTTTCTTTGTTTCTAATGAAGTTTTTCTTTTACTTAGTAATCGGTTTAGCTTCTGGAAAGCATATTTGGCTATCCCACTGAAATTTGGATTTCGTACTGCGCTTAAAACCGTAAGCTCGATCTACCAAAGAGGTGACCGCTGGGTAACAAAGAACCCCACAGTCAAATAATGTTCAGTTAACCTTTTAAGTTAATTAATTGTTAATGGGTAAATAATGAAAAGATAATGTTAGTTTTAGGAGTATTACAAAACATGTTTAAAAGTATTTAGAATAGAGCAATCTTATATACGTAAGAAAAGTAATAAACAAATTATGTCCGTGCGTGGCTGTGTGTCTGTGTGTTTGTTATTAAGAGCTGTCTCGGTCGGGTAATTGAAATTTTGTATGGTAATGACCCATTCCATCCTATAGTCTGGGGAAGGTTGACGTCCGAGAAAAGACTTTCACAGTCTGCGATACGATACGATATTTTGGTAGGCATTGTTCTTGTAAAAACGTCTCATTATAAAAATAAGACATGTTATGTCTATTAAATTTATTAATCTTCTTTTTTTCTAGTATACGACTAACATTTCTAAAATACGGCTGTTGTTGACGCATAAAAATATTCGAAATTCATACTGAGTCCAGCATTTCGACTCACAAGAGTTATCATCAGAAATATTTATAAGAAAAGAACACAAAACCAAGTGTATTTTAAGTAGTGCGTATATATATATTTATATCTATCTATCTATCTATCTATCTATATATATATATATATGTATATATATATTTATATATATATATATATTTATATATATATATATTTATATATATATATAGTTATATATATATATATATATATAGTTATATATATATATATATATATATATATATATGTATTTCGTTAAATATGAGAGAAAAGGAAAAATGTTGAACGATGGAAAAATAAATGGAAAAATTATATTTTATATTTACATAGGCTGTATCTCTGATATTGAGCACAATATCCCATAAATATGCCGCAAATTAAAAATGTATTTTTCCTATATATATATATATATATATATATATATATATATATATATATATATATATATATATACACATACATATTTATATATATATATAAGAAATCACTCTCTCTCTCTCATACACACACACATATATATATATATATATATATGTATATATTTGATAAAATATAGTTTTAAGATATGCTATATTTATGGGTTTCAGTCTTCAGTATCAGGGTATGTAAATATAAAACAAAGAAAACCACGCACACACACACACCCTTAGAATAATAAATACGCACAATTCTTTCGAAACATATATGAGAAATTAAAACTAAATCTCACCAAAAATATCATGGGAAATAAAAAAAAACACCATCATTCAACAACAATACATCCCAAAACTGTAAACTTTGGAGGAGAAAATAGCTAAAATTGCCTTCTCAAACCAAGCCAAACTATTAAATAAACGATCAGATCTCATCTCAAAATGCAGACACGAAAACAAATTGTGATTAATGTTTTATCCAATAAAAAAACCTCAATCCCATCCTTACTAATAATGAACTAAGCCAATCATATCGTCTAATATTATCTATAAAGCTAAAACAACCAATAACATATCTCCAAGGAAAAACAAACGCCATGATGACATTTGAGGACAACCGAAAGCGCTCGTCAGAAAGCTATCGACTAGGATCGTACTTTAACAAGTTGGACCCAAACATTAAGAAACTTGCGAGGAAGCAAGAAAAAAACCTGATAAAAAATCCTCAAACGGAAGAGTCCTGTAGTCTTTAATAACTCATGCCTTAATAACGACATGCTGCCAAAATACACACACACACACACACACACACATATATATATATATATATTGAGAGAGAGAGAGAGAGAGAGAGAGAGAGAGAGAGAGAGAGAGAGAGAGAGATATGCAGGCATATGTGGATACTTTCCCACGTGCCAATACAAGCATAAAAATATGGCTCGAAAAATTGACATTTACGAAAAAACAAAAAAAAAACTCCTTATTAAGATCTCATCGATTTTAATCTACGGGCGGTTGTAGATGTTCCAAAAATTCCACCGTAACATTTTTGCGCGCTAATTTACGGCCCAAGATAAAATCTGGGTTTTCTTCTCTCTCTCTCTCTCTCTCTCTCTTTTCAGTGACGATGATGTACTCTCAATGTCGATAAATGTCAGTCGTCGTAACTATAAAGAAACGGGCTTCTGTAGTTGCGAGTGAAACAAGAAAACGGTAGAAAAGAAAAAGAAGAGAAGGACTGTAGGAGTGAGGGGGGGGGGCGAAAAAGAGAAAAAAGAGGAGGGGGGAATCGAAAGAGAAAGATGAAGTATCAATAAAATATGGGAAAGAGGAAGAGGTTGAAGTCTTAGTGGAAGCTGGAAAAATGAGGAAGAAGAAGAAATCAGTGAAAGATGGGTAAGAGGAGGAGAAAGAAGGAATCTATGTCGAATGGAAAAAAGGAATCAATGAAGATGGAAAAGAAAAGGAAGGAGACCGAATCAAAGGAAACAGAAAAAAGAGGAGGAGAAACTCTGTTCTGCCATTCATTTACACTACCTTGTTAGGTAGGTCAATCGCCGTTTCTCATGCCCTGTGAGTGTTAAACTTTCCAAGCTCTCTTTCCTTATACTCTGCTCTAATAATTTCAACTGCCTCTTCCTGATGTTAAACTCAAGTGCCCTTTTTGTTTCCATTTTCACTAAAACATCATCGTTGCTCACATGTTCAGTTCTTGGTATCCTCAGCATCCTTCTGTAGGACCACGTTTCTCTTGCTTCAAGTCTTTTCTTTATCTGTGACGAGATTGTCCACAATTTCTTGCTCTCCTTTACTTGGCTTCTTCCTCTTGTTGACAACCATAAATTCTGTCATCTTTCAATTGATGTTTAGTCCTTTCTTCTTGCTCTCCTTTACTTGGCTTCTTCCTCTTGTTGACAACCATAAGTTCTGTCTTCTTTCAATTGATGTTTAGTCCTTTCTTCTTGCTCTCCATTACTTGGCTTCCTCCTTGTTGACAATCATAAATTCTGTCTTCTTTCAATTGACGTTTAGTCTTTTCTTCTTACACTCCTTTACTTGGCTTCTTCCTCTTGTTGACAACCATAAGTTCTGTCTTCTTTCAATTGATGTTTAGTCCTTTCTTCTTGCTCTCCTTTACTTGGCTTCTTCCTCTTGTTGACAACCATAAATTCTGTCTTCTTTCCATTGATGTTTAGTCCATTCTTCTTGCTCTCCTTTACTTGGCTTCCTCCTCTTGTTGACAACCATAAATTCTGTCTTCTTTCAATTAATGTTTAGTCCTTTCTTCTTGCTCTCCTTTACTTGGCTTCTTCCTCTTATTGACAACCATAGATTCTGTCTTTTTTCCATTGATGTTTAGTCCATTCTTCTTGCTCTCCTTTACTTGGCTTCTTCCTCTTGTTGACAACCATAAGTTCTGTCTTCTTTCAATTGACGTTTAGTCTTTTCTTCTTGCTCTCCTTTACTTGGCTTCTTCCTCTTGTTGACAACCATAAATTCTGTCTTCTTTCCATTGATGTTTAGTCCTTTCTTCTTGCTCTCCTTTACTTGGCTTCTTCCTCTTGTTGACAACCATAAATTCTGTCTTCTTACAATTGAAGTTTAGTCCTTTCTTCTTGCTCTGCTTTAGTTGGCTTCCTCCTCTTGTTGACAACCATAAATTCTGTCTTCTTTCAATTGAAGTTTAGTCCTTTCTTCTTGCTCTCCTTTACTTGGCTTCTTCCTCTTGTTGACAACCATAGATTCTGTCTTTTTTCCATTGATGTTTAGTCCATTCTTCTTGCTCTCCTTTACTTGGCTTCTTCCTCTTGTTGACAACCATAAGTTCTGTCTTCTTTCAATTGACGTTTAGTCTTTTCTTCTTGCTCTCCTTTACTTGGCTTCTTCCTCTTGTTGACAACCATAAATTCTGTCTTCTTTCCATTGATGTTTAGTCCTTTCTTCTTGCTCTCCTTTACTTGGCTTCTTCCTCTTGTTGACAACCATAAATTCTGTCTTCTTACAATTGAAGTTTAGTCCTTTCTTCTTGCTCTGCTTTAGTTGGCTTCCTCCTCTTGTTGACAACCATAAATTCTGTCTTCTTTCAATTGAAGTTTAGTCCTTTCTTCTTGCTCTCCTTTACTTGGCTTCTTCCTCTTGTTGACAACCATAGATTCTGTCTTTTTTCCATTGATGTTTAGTCCATTCTTCTTGCTCTCCTTTACTTGGCTTCTTCCTCTTGTTGACAACCATAAGTTCTGTCTTCTTTCAATTGACGTTTAGTCTTTTCTTCTTGCTCTCCTTTACTTGGCTTCTTCCTCTTGTTGACAACCATAAATTCTGTCTTCTTTCCATTGATGTTTAGTCCTTTCTTCTTGCTCTCCTTTACTTGGCTTCTTCCTCTTGTTGACAACCATAAATTCTGTCTTCTTACAATTGAAGTTTAGTCCTTTCTTCTTGCTCTGCTTTAGTTGGCTTCCTCCTCTTGTTGACAACCATAAATTCTGTCTTCTTTCAATTGAAGTTTAGTCCTTTCTTCTTGCTCTCCTTTACTTGGCTTCTTCCTCTTGTTGACAACCATAGATTCTGTCTTTTTTCCATTGATGTTTAGTCCATTCTTCTTGCTCTCCTTTACTTGGCTTCTTCCTCTTGTTGACAACCATAAGTTCTGTCTTCTTTCAATTGACGTTTAGTCTTTTCTTCTTGCTCTCCTTTACTTGGCTTCTTCCTCTTGTTGACAACCATAAATTCTGTCTTCTTTCCATTGATGTTTAGTCCTTTCTTCTTGCTCTCCTTTACTTGGCTTCTTCCTCTTGTTGACAACCATAAATTCTGTCTTCTTACAATTGAAGTTTAGTCCTTTCTTCTTGCTCTGCTTTAGTTGGCTTCCTCCTCTTGTTGACAACCATAAATTCTGTCTTCTTTCAATTGAAGTTTAGTCCTTTCTTCTTGCTCTCCTTTACTTGGCTTCTTCCTCTTGTTGACAACCATAGATTCTGTCTTTTTTCCATTGATGTTTAGTCCATTCTTCTTGCTCTCCTTTACTTGGCTTCTTCCTCTTGTTGACAACCATAAGTTCTGTCTTCTTTCAATTGACGTTTAGTCTTTTCTTCTTGCTCTCCTTTACTTGGCTTCTTCCTCTTGTTGACAACCATAAATTCTGTCTTCTTTCAATTGAAGTTTAGTCCTTTCTTCTTGCTCTCCTTTACTTGGCTTCTTCCTCTTGTTGACAACCATAGATTCTGTCTTTTTTCCATTGATGTTTAGTCCATTCTTCTTGCTCTCCTTTACTTGGCTTCTTCCTCTTGTTGACAACCATAAGTTCTGTCTTCTTTCAATTGACGTTTAGTCTTTTCTTCTTGCTCTCCTTTACTTGGCTTCTTCCTCTTGTTGACAACCATAAATTCTGTCTTCTTTCCATTGATGTTTAGTCCTTTCTTCTTGCTCTCCTTTACTTGGCTTCTTCCTCTTGTTGACAACCATAAATTCTGTCTTCTTACAATTGAAGTTTAGTCCTTTCTTCTTGCTCTGCTTTAGTTGGCTTCCTCCTCTTGTTGACAACCATAAATTCTGTCTTCTTTCAATTGAAGTTTAGTCCTTTCTTCTTGCTCTCCTTTACTTGGCTTCTTCCTCTTGTTGACAACCATAGATTCTGTCTTTTTTCCATTGATGTTTAGTCCATTCTTCTTGCTCTCCTTTACTTGGCTTCTTCCTCTTGTTGACAACCATAAGTTCTGTCTTCTTTCAATTGACGTTTAGTCTTTTCTTCTTGCTCTCCTTTACTTGGCTTCTTCCTCTTGTTGACAACCATAAATTCTGTCTTCTTTCCATTGATGTTTAGTCCTTTCTTCTTGCTCTCCTTTACTTGGCTTCTTCCTCTTGTTGACAACCATAAATTCTGTCTTCTTACAATTGAAGTTTAGTCCTTTCTTCTTGCTCTGCTTTAGTTGGCTTCCTCCTCTTGTTGACAACCATAAATTCTGTCTTCTTTCAATTGAAGTTTAGTCCTTTCTTCTTGCTCTCCTTTACTTGGCTTCTTCCTCTTGTTGACAACCATAGATTCTGTCTTTTTTCCATTGATGTTTAGTCCATTCTTCTTGCTCTCCTTTACTTGGCTTCTTCCTCTTGTTGAAAACCATAAATTCTGTCTTCTTTCAATTGATGTTTAGTCCTTCCTTGCTTTTCTTCATTACCTCCTGAAGGAGTTCTTGAAGTTTTCCTTTCTGTGTCTGCTATCAACACTTTGTATCGAAATTAATGCTCATCTGGTATGAAAGTATTTTAATACTTTTTTAATACCAGATGAGCATTAATTTTAATTATTTTATTTGTATCGACAATATAACCAAAAATGTCTGCAGTCTGCTTTGACATCGGTTTAAATTAAAATTCATGACTTATCAAGTTATATTGATTTTCGTCAAAGTTGTCTAACATATCCATGCACTAATTGGACAATATGAACTCATGCAAATAACAAACTTGTCCAACAGCTATGAAAGAAAACAACAAAAAAAAAACAAAAAAAAAAACAAAAGAACTTTTCGATCAATTAAGAATAGTTTAGAATGTATTGCACAGTTGCTATACACTGGTAGCCCATTGTGTTTGTATTTTGTATTTTTTTAGCATTCAAATCGGGATGCTCCTATGAGGCCATGAGTGGATGCGCAGGTGGTGTAGTTGATAGCGGCTAGTAAAGAAAGATTTATGAACCGAGTTCGAATTCCAGTCGGGTTCCTTACATGCACTTACGCATAATAAATTTAGGAAAGGTATGAATCTATACCATCTCCCTATGTATGGGTTAAATAGTAGGACTTCTATCTGGAAACAATTATTGTTATACTCAAAATAATTGTTAAGGCAATATTCACTCCTAAAAATAAAGAATTACTCTCACTATCCCAAAATATAAATAACCCACAAAGGGTTGATAATCCATAAAAATCAAATCAATCAACCAAACCGATGACTTCATGAGTTAGGTAATCTACCACGAAAAGGCGTGTATGAGCAGTAAATCAATCACTCAAATCTATGAGTTAGCTGTGATATAACAAGAGTAGGCGTGTATCGTTTCAAACTGTGTCGAAAAATTACCTAGCTTCGTTTGTTGCAGATCTATGCCGAAATAAGCCAGTTTCGAACGCGCACGATTGTCGAGTGTTTTCATATGCAACCCAAAAGCCTTTCAGCTGTTTTGATGCCGGTTTATCAGATTTGCACACGAAATCTTCAAAATTCTCCTCCCATCGCCTTCCCGACCAGTTTATTCCTTTCAGAGTTGAACGTACGCAAACCATTCAGCGGGTCCATTGTCATTTGCAAGCGGCCGATAATTCATACCGTTTCAATTGGTCCGTTT